>JAIXND010000654.1:114501490-114545651 GCA_023646645.1 Varanus salvator macromaculatus | reverse complement strand
ATTCCAACCATCAAAATCAGGCTTTTGTTCATTTGGGATCCCCAAATCGGACATTCCTCAAGGGGCCCAGTGCTACACAGCCCAGAACTTGCTGCTGGGTGTCCAAGGTGTCCTGGCATGATCTTGATGGTTGGAATGTGCTTAGAATGGACAGAAATGTTGAGCTGTGCAGAAAAAGCTACTCCAGGAAGGCTTTTCAAAATCGCCCTCTTTGCTTGGACTGGCTGTGATGTGTTTTTTCTCAACGAAAACCTCAGTTTTCAGGTTTTATTGCAGTGTTGGCACTTTGCGACAAATAAGTGGGTTTTGGGTTGCAGTTTGGGCAGCTGGTGTCTAAAAGGTTCGCCATCACTGCCCTGGCCTTAGCGGCCTGAGTCCTCTGCTGGGCAGCAGCTCCTTACAGGGGACTGCCCAGTTCCTGCTCCCTGCTCTGTGCTGTCCAAGGTCCTGGCGGGATTCCTGCTTTTCCTAACACGACCCAGAACAGGCAGTGGGTGAGTCTGCACAGGTAACAAGCCGCATTGCCTCGTGCGGCTTCTTTGGCCCAACAGACCATCAGGCGTATCAATGCACCCTCCAGGGGTATCTGTGGGAGGGAGCACTGATTTCCCCTTCCCAGCTGTGGAATCTTCAGTGGCATCAGGGAGTGGAGGGAATGGGGGAGCGGGAGCCCCCCCACCCTGGTTTGTGTGTTAGATGCAGGCAGATTAAGTGGGGGGCACTCCTGATTGTCGCCAGTGTGTGTGTGCAGCAATGACGGACATGAGCAGGGCTGCCCTTCCTCTGGCTCACGAGGAGTCCATGAGCAGGGCTGCTGCATCAGGCACCAGGGAGAGAGCCGGCTTCTGCCCAGGATCCACCGGAGAAAGCCATGGAGGACACGTCCGCCAGGTTGCCGGGGGGACAGTGAGCCTGGCTGTGCTTGGCTTCCTCTGGTGCCACGGCGTGAAGCACCCTGCTCTTCCCCATTGCCCCTGCCACCATATTGGCCAGTGAGGAGAGGCCCCTATAGCCGACTGGCTGGAGAGACCTCGTCTCCTGGTCAGCTCCCACTGGACTTCTTGGTCCGATGCCACAAGGTGAGGGTGGGGGGAGCAAGGGAGCCATCCCTGGGCTCTGCTGGAGGGCTCAAAGGACAGCGCACTCCCTGCCCACTTGGTCAGGGCTGCTTGGCCTGTGGGGGGGGGCAGCCTTGCCGCCATTCATGCCAGGCAGCTCTGTGGGGTTCAGGCTACTTCTGGGCGTGTTGCATCATCGGGATTTGGACCACCCGGCAAGCAAGCCCAAGATGCAACCTGGCCATGGCTCGATGCAGTGGCTTTGTGGCCACAAAGATGCCACCCTGTGGGAAGTGCCCTGAATTTGCATACCACGCTAATCCTCCACAGGTCAGCACGCCATGCAGAGCTGGCCTTGCAGCCCATTTCCTCTGGGCCTTATGTCTGCTTGGGCGGGACCCCCAGAAGATGACTTAGCATGGAGCAGCTCTGCACATCTGCACACAGAGGGAGAGATTTGATCATCTATTGGCAGGGAGCGTGACAATGAGAATAACCTCAGTGGGCATAAATAAACACTAGATCTGGAACCCTTTGTATGGTTGTGAAATGATCTTATTCTCCACCAGCCATCACACATTCCTCCTTCTCAGTTCACTTGGAAAGACGCTTCTGCTGTTGACTCTTGTGACTAGCTGAGGCGCTGCAAGGAAGACCTTCCTCACGAAGAGAAAGACAGTCCCCATCATGTATAGCTGTGCCCATCAGCAGCCACATCACTGCCGCCAGGTGCCAAGAGGCCCTTCCTGCCTGTCCTTTCTGGAACATTTAGCTGTGTGTAAAATGTATACACACAACCAGCAAAAGGAATGCTGTCTTTGTTTAGCTAGGAAAGCTCCTTTAGATAGCTGTGGGTGCTATCATCAGAGACTAGGTATCATGGGGGAATAAGGGAGGAACTAGAGCACAGCATGCTTCCAAAGGGCCCATCAAATGGGTGCTACTCTTGAGAAGGGCTGCTACCATCGCAAAAGTGGCGCCACCCGCCATGCAGTGCACAGTTGCTGCAGATGCATCGCGATCAGCAAGGGCCAGGTGAGCTGCTTGTTTCCTTGCATCATCACAAACTCATCATCACATGCAAGATTAGGGGAGAGCTTTTCCCAAAAAGAACTCCAGTCCTGTACCCCGCTTCTTGACTGGTTGTTTTTGCCTGGCCTCTCACAGAAATATTTCATCAGCAAACTGCCAATACACCGTGATCAAACTCTGGGTCTGCCAGGAGTTTATAGTAATCATACATTCAGAGTTAATGACCATGATTGCATCATCATCATCCAAAAGCTGAGAAAATATGTGCAAAGTGAAGCACCTGAAATCTGCTCAAATTTTGAGCTCCACAATTGTGGCAAATTACCAGAGCTTTTTTTTCCTTTCTTTTAAAACAAACCTGTGCAAATCATGGCCCATTTTCAGAGTAGAAATCCACTTGCTAGTTTGACTAAAATACGATGGAAGCAGCACCACTGCAGGAGAAATGGAAGGGAATCTGAAGAGTGAAATCAGGAAAATTCACTAGCTCAGCCTTCCCCAGCCTTGTGCCTCCCAGACACGTTTGGACTGCAACACTCAGAATTCCCAGGCAATGGCCCTGCTGGATGGGAATGCTGGGAGCTGTAGTCCAAATGCCTCTGAAGGCCACCAGGTTGGGGAAGGCTGCACTAGGTATTCTCCCCCTAAATGGAACTTTGATAGAAATGAGGAGCTTACAAGCTTACGATGAGTTGACAGCATTCATAAAATGCTAGTCCAGGCTCATTAAAAAGGTACACATTACAAATAGAGGAATTTTGATGGCGAGCCAAATAATTCTGAGATATGGGAGCATCACCAATTAGGACTGCTTTGGCATGTGTGGCATTTTGGCATAAAGTGAGGATAGGCTACAAGCATCTTTGCACACCTGCCGGATCTCTGGAGGATGCTTTGCCTGCTATTGAATCTCAGGTTTGTTTCAACCGCACAGATTCTCAATTTCTTCACCGTGCGGTTTCTTGCTTTCAGAGCTCTAACGCCTTGGGAGGAGAGCCCTTGATGATCCTGTCTGCCTGCTGCATTCATCACCAATGGCTCTCTGATCTGTCCTACCACTTCCACAAGCACACCTGGTAGGGATGTGAGAAGAGGCCTTTTCTGTTGCCGCACCCAGTCAGCCCCGTCTTTTGAGCTTCAGATGGGTTGTTATTTCATTGAGCTTTTAGCAGCCTTAAAAGCAGAGTTTTAAATTTCATCAAGCTTTTATTTAATTGTATTTGTTGGCTTGCTTGTTACATCCCTCCTTTTTTTCTCAAGAAGACCAAGGCAGCATCCATGATCCACTGAAACTTCTGGGAATCATGACAGGCTTAAAAATCGCCCAGTGAACTTTGTGGCTGAATCTGGCTTAGAATCCAGGCCTCCCCAGCCTTGGACCAACACTGTAACCACCAGATCTCTATCCCTGTTTTTACGCTGCATTGTTTTAGCCTGCTTTAATGTATGAAATTAATTTTAACAATTTGGACTGTTTTTGTTTATGTCCTGGTCCTTTTGTGTAAGCCACTTTGATTTTATTATATAAATTTGTAAATAAAAACAAGCAAACAAATGAACATGGCGACTGGCCTTTGGCCCTTATCCAACTCAGGTGTGTGTACAGACATGTTGCACATGCGTGTTCAAAAAGAGAGGCATGTCAATCTGCACTTCACGTGTCTATGTGAGAAATAATGGTGCGATGCCAGCATAGCTGCAACTCTCTTGCCTGATACATAAATGTGCAGTCACGCCTTTTCCTACCGGCCCACCTTCACCTGGTTAAACCCATCCCATCTGTGTTTTACAGATTGTCAGACATCTTTCATTTCACTCAGTGAAGGAATCAGATTTTTAACATCAGAATTTCATTGCACTGGTGCTGTTTCACATTAGCTCAGTTGCATTTATTCATCTAACTATATTAGGATAAATTAGTACTAATGGGCATTTGCACATCAGCACAGGTGGTGCTGCCCCTTCCCTGTTTTTCTTTTGCAAGCTGGGAAAGGAAATAAACGCATGTTCAAAAGTCTTGGCAGCACAATTTAACATTTCCTATATAACTGTCTCTTGGTAGAGACCTGCAGATCAGGTGGCTTCCTTCTACCTCAGTTTAATATCACTGCTCTCCTGGAAGCATCCATCTCAGTGAAGCTTTCGAAAGATAATCTCACCAGCCTGCATTTACCACAGGGATATTTATAAGGAAGCAACACATAAATTAGTTCCACCTTTAGTGGGTCTATAAATATACCCCTAGGCAGAGACGCCGAGGCGTCTGCACCTCCTCTAATCTGCAAGATGTGATCCAATGTCTGTAGTTATTTTCAAACCTCCTTTAGCAAATAGCCGCCCTATTTCTGGCTTCAACAAGAGAAAAAGCATGCTTGCAGGAAAAGATCACAGCTGAAGGGGAGAAAAGTTTTGTCCTGTCAGTTCGGCATGGGCTTGATATTGGAGAAGAAGCCCCCTTCCACCTTTTAATGCATGGCTTGGATGACCTTGGAACACATCTGCCTAGGACACTATAAAGCTGCAGTGCAGAGGAAGGGTGTGAGACAGAGTGATTGCTTTCAACATATAGGCTGAAGAGTCATCCATAAACTGGGGTGCAGTGATTAAGATTATGGGTCTTAAGTTCTAGTCCCCACTCAGTTCTAGTCCCCACTCAGTCATGGAGCCAGCTGGGTGACTTAGGGCCAGTCACAGACTCTCAGCCCGACCTACCCCACAGACTTCTTGTTGTTGTGAGGATAAGACTGAGAGAGGAAAGAAAATGATGTAGGGCATTTTGAGTTCTTTGTAAGGAAAAGGATAGGACATACATAAATACATACGTCCGTGTTTAGATACTTTTGGAAAACAACCTCATTCGTTCATTCCATGTTGTTGGGATTTCTGGACTGGAAGGTAGCAGTTTGGGAAAGATGAAGTCAAATCATCTGGATTTGCCTTGGGTTCCCACCTGCCCAAGGGAAGTTCCCCATTTCCCAGGTGTGAAACCTATAAAGTTGGATTAGTCAGAGGCTAATGTGTGACAGGTCACCATCTTTTCATTAGTATATGTAAAATATTGGCTGGCAAAGCAAAACCTCCGAATTATGAGCTGGGCTGACTCTAGTCATTCAAGAAGGTGAACAAAGCTGCAGCTGGAAGTCCTTGTATTGCACCAAGAGACAGTGTGGTGCAGTGGTTAAGAGCACCAGAATGGGACTCAGGACATCTAGGTTCTTAACCATGGAGTCAACTGGGTGACTTTGGGCCAGTCACAGATGCTCAGCCCAACCTACCTCACAGGGTTGTTGTTGTGAGGATAAGCTTGAGACGAGAGAATGATGTAAGCCACCTTGAATTCCTTGCAAGGAAAATGGCAGCATATAAATAAAATAAACTATAGCCGTAGTCCTACCGAACAAGATGACCACTAAGGCAGGCAGCGAGCAAGTATCTTGAAACAGATTTGCTATCCAGAATCCAAGGTTGGAAGCAGGAAGGCACTCAAGAGAGGTAGGAGGTATTCCAACCTTAAAGGTGGCCTAGAAATGATGTTCGATGGATAGGATCAGGTCAATAGGATCTGGGATTCATGGAGTTTGAGTGCATTGAGCACATCGGTCCAAATACAGGTGTCCACTGAGGTTCACCTCAACTGGAATTTGGGGAGGATTCAGAGGATTCCGATGGGTTGACACCTCTTTGGCATGCTGACAGGAGCACATTTTGCCCTTCAGTCTGGGTGGCAACATTCTTCAGCATCACGATTTGAAAATAGTCACGACTGAAGAGCAAAATTGCCCAGAGGTTCTTCCCCCAACAGGAGCACTGCTTTCGTTTCCTGCCCTGTCTTGCCAGGAGGCAATGGCTCATTTTGGATGTGGAGGTAATGAACAACCCATGGGCCAGGGCTTCAGACCTTATTGAAGAGCAAACAAAAGGATGAACAGACATTTCCAGAGGCAGCTGCGGTCATCTGCAGTGCAGGAGGGTGGTGAGGCTTGCTTCCCCTTCCTGTTGCTGGGAACACCCAGGGAATGACAATGGAAGGAGCTCTTACCTCAGCCTGGGTCTACCTCAAGATCCCATCTATAGCAGCCTTCCCCAGCCTTGTGCCTTCCAGACACGTTTGGACTGCAACACCCAGAATTCCCAGTCAATGGCCCTATTGGATGGGAATTCTGGGAGCCGTGGTCCAAATGACTCTGAAGGCCACCAGGCTGGGGAAGGCTGATCTAGAGAGGTTCCTTTGGGACTTATATACTCTCTTAGCCCCATGGTCCAGATTACATCTTGCTCAGTGCTGCACCTGATTCCTCACACCTGTTCTTTGGGCAGCAGGACAGACCTGGTCAAGCTTTTCTATTCTTACAGAGGTAAGTGTTTGCTCCAGGGAATTTGTAGGCTGTGGGGAGGAGAGGAGTTTCCCTACCATATCTGTTCCGGCGTGTTGCTATTCAGGCTTGGATGTTGCTCAAAGCCTTGAGGTGATAGCCCCCTCCCCCCCAAGAAAGAAAGAAAGAAAGAAAGAAAGAAAGAAAGAAAGAAAGAAAGAAAGAGAGAGAGAGAGAGAGAGAGAGAGAGAGAGAAAAGAAAGAAAGAAAGAGAGAGAGAGAGAGAGAGAGAGAAAAGAAAGAAAGAAAGAAAGAAAGAAAGAAAGAAAGAAAGAAAGAAAGAAAGAAAGAAAGAAAGAAAATAGACAGCCACGTAGGGCAGCCTTAGCCTGATCGCTTTTGTGAGTGGCCACTGCCATCAGTACAGCGGATGTGCGTGGGTGGAATACTTTACAAAATCATCGCAGGACTCCAAATTCCCTCCAGACAGCAGGCTAGAATGTTGCACAGATCCGGAGTCAGGGAAAGCGATGCCCTCGGCCACTGCTAGGGTTGCTAGGCACAGCCCGGCACTGACGGCCCGCATTGCAGCAGGGGCCTGAGGACAAAAGCGCCTCTTCTCTACCTCCAGATGGGTTTTCTGACCTGACCTTCTGGCCTGCTCTCGGGCTCTCTGCCTCTTGAGCAAGGAGGTTGTAGCACTTAGGAGAAAGATGAGAAGAGAGACTCACTGAGGGAGGGGACCACTGAGGGTGCCCTGCCCAGGTTCCCCCCCACCAGCCCCACAGGGCTGTCTGTGGCTGCAGCCCTTCTAGCACAGAGCCCTCTGCCGTGCAAGGGCCCTGCAGGTGCATTTCCATCCCCTCAGTGGTTCCAAGGGCCTGTGGCTTGCCAAAGTTTATCCTCCCTGCCCGGCCCCAAGTTGGGAAGCTAAATGTAAATTTCATGGGAATGCTAATTCAGGATTCCTGTTTCATGCTCCAAGGAGGGGAATACCATGGTGAGACGGGGTCTTGTCTGGGGGGTTTTCTTGAACAAATAGTTCTGATCCGATTTGGGTCCCGAGGTCCCAGCATCTGTGCCTATACAGTTATCCCCATTCCCAGTGGCTTTTGCTGAAAGCACCACCCCGATGTGTTTCCCTAGCCTTTGCACCAACTCCGCTTCTGATCCTCCGCCACTGCCATGCACATCTCTAACTGAATCGGTGCCAGATCCTGCATCCTAGTTGGCTGCGCACAGCCAAGCAGGGACCGCCATTCATCCACACGGCATACATGCGCCCAGTTCATTGGCCTCCGCAAGGCATCTGGTTGCACTGTGGGAGCTGAGCTGGGAGTGGCCGTGTTGTTCTAACGGCAGAGCCTAAAGATCAATTTTTGAAGCAAATGAATGTTATTCATTCTCCTTGCTGTCAGAGCTGCTCCCATGGCCTTTCAGTTTGCCTGCTAAAATTCTGGCTTTGTGCTTAGCTGGCATCTCTGTGAATCGTTACCCACGGCTGACTGGAAGGAGGCCCAATATGAGTTCAGCAAGGCTGGGCTCTTATTTATTTATATTAGATTTATATGTTACCTTTTTTCTTGCAAAGAACTCAAAGCAGCTTACATCATTCTCCTTCTCCTGCTCTCAGTCTTATCCTCACAACAACGACCCTGTGAGGTAGGTTGGGCTGAGAGTCTGTGACTGGCCCAAAGTCACTCAGGTGGCTCCGTGGCTAAGTGGGGACTGGAACCCAGATTACCCGCATCCCAGTCCTGTGCTGCTAACCACTAAACCACACTGGTTTTCCCTTGTGCTCACTATGGGATGGAAATAAAGGCACCCCAGTGATCTTATCCTCACAGAGGCTTTCTGCATGGGGCATGATTAGGAAGTTAAAACTAGACCTATTTTCACAGATCGGCACTTTATGAGGTTTCAGAGCAACTAACCCTTCCAAAAGGAGCAGGAGGATTCCTGAGAAAATCAAAAGAAAGTCTGCCAGAAGAACTGGCTGCTTTATTTTCCTGTGGGGGGGAGGGGATGTTACGCACTTTTTGGGGGGTGAATTACAGGCAGAAATAACAGGTTTCCCAGTTGCCGAACCTCCATGCTGGGAGAAGACCCCACTGGTGAATTTCTGCTGATCATACGGGCATTAAAGACATGGAAGTTCAGTCAGCGGGACAAACAAGTTTGTCAACTCTGCTTTTCAGAAGCACCCCATCTAATTACTGGCTACCTTGGGCTACTGAGTTTACTGCTAGGGAGAGTGATACTAGGCCTGGCCAGTTCAGAAAATCCTTGTTGCAGACTATCACCTGCAAAGTCCATTGTGCTTATTCTCTTTCCCTTCTGTGCCCACTCGACTCAGCCTCAGCCTCAGCCTGCAAAGGTTCTGCTTCAAGTCTTGGGCATCTTCTGGTTCAAGGCCTGCTCTGTGGCTTCAGCTCAGATTGATGGGGCCAACAAGATCCCCTCTCCTCTCAGTCTTCTGCAGCCACTGGAGCAGTGTGTGGGCTTTTCCATGCACCTTCCCTGAATCTCCGCTTCCTTCAGAGACTGAGAAAGCCTAGCTGCTTAATGGCAGGAAATCAGTTTTGTTTGCTTTCCCCCTAATTTTCAATTATTTGCAATGGGCTTGCAAAGTTCTCTTGGGAAAAGCCCTTCAGCTAAAACCAAATACTGTTTCCAGGGCCATTAACATTTGGCTGATAGCTTGTGAAAACAGGGTGTGTGTGTGTGTGTGTGTGTGTGTGTGTGTGTGTGGAGAGGGAGAGGGAGAGGGAGAGGGAGAGGGGGAGAGGGAGAGGGAGAGGGAGAGAGAGAGAAGTGTTTCCAGTAGATTATCGTCAATAAATCAAATATGCCTCATAGTATTGTCTTCATTCATTGGGCTGCTGCTGCTGCCGCCATTAAAAAAGAATCCTTTGAAAGGGAAGAAATTCATTTGACTTGACAATTATAAGCAGCATTCGGTGGCATCTCAGCAAAGGTCCTGCTGGACCTCATGCCTGCCCTTTGATGACCCGATTAGCATCCTCCAGTGTAAACATGCATGCCGCCCCGGCCTTCCCTGACAGCCCAGCTACACCATTTGAAGAGCAGCCTAGCGCTCTACCGAGGAACAAGGGAGCTGTGCCAGCCTCTTCCATAAAGCTGAGAGCATTAATGTAGGCAGGGCACTGCTGTCTTTGCTGAGCTGCCTTTGCTGTCTGAGTCAATGTAAGTTGGTTTTCCTGCTAGCTAGAGCTGAAAACATTTGCATTGTACAACCATAGCAAGAACTGTTGTGGAAGGAGCATTTTCTTCCATTTGTCTTCTACACTTCTCCTGGACGTTTGTGCACATGAGCCAAGAGGTCAAATGAGGACGCAGCAGTGAGAATGGCAAGAAGGAACTCTAAAGCATGGCAAGGATTCTCATTTGGGAAGAAAGAACAAGAAAATGTCCTTGCCCTTCATTTCTTCCTGTTGCATCTTTGTCCCATAAGACCAGGATGCCCTTTCATATGTTAATTTATATATTGATTGTTCAATTGTTCTTTTCTATTGCTAAATTTGCTAAAATCTCAAAGCGGTTTGCATTATAAGTGCATGATAGCAAGAGAAAATAATGTAATGCTGAAGTAGGACAGCAGCAGAATGCCACATAGGTCAGGGAAAGCCTGTCAGGAGAATTGTATTTTCAAGAGGCATATAAAACCTGCCGCCTTTTCCCCGCTTGACCCACACGTGGTGGAGGGTTCTCAGAGGTGGGAGCCACCAATCCGAAGGTCTGCTGAAGCACTGCTACCTGCAGAGTGATGAGGAAGGCTTCCTCGGAGGTACGGCTGCGGCAATCAGCCTTCTAGCATTTGTGGATTTCTCCTGTGCTTGGCCCAGTCCTAGAAGCTTCCACGACAGGCAACCTTCTTCCGTGTCTGGAGCAGAAGATGGATGCTGCTTGTGCAGCACGTGGGGGTCACCCCCTGCAAGTGCTGTGCAAACACGGGGAATGCCTGCCAGGAACTCCAACTCGGCTGCAACGAGTCCAGGCAGCAAGCCCAGGGAGCCCAATGAATCCGCACCCCCAAAATGGATTCCTCGCACATCTCTTCTCGGAAGATCCCAGGGGTCAACTGTGTATATAGCCAAGTATGCTGATTCTAAACCCTTTAGGGCTTTGCATGTCAACCACAAAAGATGGGTCAGCAGTTCCTTGGACGCAGGCATGATCTGTGTTTCTCTGGGTGCTCCATTAAGCGTGGTAGGTGCTGGGTTCTGTACAAGCTGCAGCTTGTTCTTTTGGTGCTTCTCCCATAGGAGCTTCTCCGAGCATCGCATTGGTGAGTTAGAACTTACCTGGAAAGTAGGACCTTCCTCCAGGTGGGCTGGGCTCCCTGTATGGAACTTGCTGGGCAGAGGGCTACTGCAGTCTTCCCTTAAAGCCTCTGCAGACATGCTCTGAGATCCAAGCACAACATCAAACACATGCCAGACAATAGCCCATGATAATGGTCATATTTCTCCCTGAGTTTGTCTCGGGAAATTGAAGTGACTCGCATGCAGAGAGAGAGAGAGAGAGAGAGAGAGATTGCAGGAGATTGGGGGAACAGTGCCCCCTATGGTCAAGATGGCTCTATTGCTGTGCTCGTCTGATGCTTAACTTTTCCGCCTTAATTTCTGAAAGTGGCTGTAGCTTGTGCTTTAACTAACACAGAGACCTTTCTTCTGTGTTTTATGTGTCTGTGTGCATACAGGGTTGCCCTGCATATTGGGCCTCTCCAGAGCCACTGTCCAAAATATTTGCATCTCTTCACATTACCAAACTCAATTCCTTCCATTTCAATTCCCAATTCACTTTTATGAGTAAGGCAGCAAAATTGTTGCATCTGGACTGAGTTTTTTAAAAGCCATTTTTGGTTCGTTTTTAAATCTTCATTGACTTGGAGACAATGGCTGTTGAATTCTATAGCATTTAAAAAGCTGTTTGCCTTTTTTATTCTAGATAGTTCAAGGCACATCTTAAAACACAACAAAACAGTCCAATGAGTTAGTGGAGAAATAAAGCAAGATGGATGAGATCATAATTTCTTGTGGTTGCATTTTGTCTTGTGGTTGCATTTTGTCACTCCATAAGGACTGCCAATTAGTAATCTTGATTTTTTTCAAGGACACAAAATTAGGGGGCATTGGCACAGTGTCCAGAAATTCTCTGGGGCCCAAAGGAAGGAGGAGTCCAGCTCCAACTAGACAAGCTCAGAGCTGGGACTCCAATGCAAAGTGCCCCCACCTGGCAACCCACACAGTACTTTCCATTCCAGTTGGGCTCCAAGGTTGGTGGGGTGCAGGGGGAAGCGAGGAAATGCCTTTCCACCTTGCAAGAGGGGCAAAACAATTACCGTATTTTTCGCTCTATAAGACGCGCCTGACCATAAGACGCACCTAGTTTTTAGAGGAGGAAAACAAGAAAAAAATATTCTGGATCAAATGGGCACATAATCACAGGCACATTCCCCGTCACTTCCCCACGGGCTGCACATCTGACAGACTTACTGCACACACATATTCGCTCTATAAGACGCACAGACATTTCCCCTTACTTTTGAGGGGGAAAAAAGTGAGTCTTATAGAGCAAAAAATACGGTAACAACTGAAGCTGGCCATTGAAATTCTTGGAGGGCGATTCTGTCTCTAGGCAGCGTCCGCCCTGTTTTGGATGTCTGTAAACCTCCAAGTCTGGAGAGTCATGGGCAGCCGTCATGGATGGCACTTTTACCGGCTTCATCCATTCTGCACTGCTTTCCAGAATGCATTTATCAGGGGTAGAAACTACTATAATTACCATTAGAAACATAGAAACATAGAAACAGAGCGAGTCAGAAGGGGCCTCCTGGGCCATCTAGTCTGACCTCCGGCACCAGCCGGCTCCGCTCATGACATGCCCACCATGTGCATGTCCAGCCTGTCTTTAAACACCCTCACCGATGGGGCCTCAACGACCTCCCGTGGAAGCCCATTCCACGCCCTCGGGGTCCTAACTGTCAGGAAGTGCTTCCTGGCATCCAAATTGAACCTTGGCTCCCTGAGCTTTGTTCCATTGGAGCACATCCTGCCTTCCTCTGCAGGGGAGAACAGGCCTCTCCCCATCTCCATGTGACACCCCCTCACATACCTGTATGTTGCCAACATATCCCCTCTGAGTCTCCTCTTCTCCAGGCTGAAGAGACCCAGTTCCCTCAGTCTCGCCTCATACCCCATCCCCTGCAAACCAGCCACCATCCTTGTGGCCCTACGCTGCACTGACTCCAACCTGGCTATATCCTTTCTGTAATGAGGGGCCCAAAACTGAACACAATACTCCAGTTGCGGGCGCACCAGAGTCCTGTAGAGTGGTAGTAATACCTCTCTTGATCTAGAAGCCACACTTCTGGCTATGCAACCAAGGGTGGCATTCGCCCTCTTGACCACCGCATCACACTGCTGACTCATGTTTAGCCTGCGGTCAACCCGCACCCCGAGGTCCCTTTCACAAGTGCTGCTCTCCAGCCACTTGTCCCCTAACCTGTACTTATGACAGCTATTCCTATGCCCCAAGTGCAAGACCTTGCACTTCTCCACATTGAACGCCACATTAATACTATTGTTATTAATATTATTATTATTGAGAGCTAATCCCCTTAGGGCAGAGTTCTCCAGAATTACATTGTTCGTTTGTTAGATTTATATCTTGGCATTTTCTTAAAACAAAAACTCAGAGTGGCTTACATCATTCTCCTCCTGCTGCTTTCAATCTTATTCCCACAACAACAATCCTGTAAGGTACGCTGGGTGAGAGTCTGTGATTGGCTCCATGGCTGAACGGGGATTAGAACCCAGAGCGCCTGCATCCCAGTCCACGCTCTTAACCGCACTGGTTCTCTATGCGCAGCAGGCAGGGACAGAGGCGTAAGTGTGCTGTTCAGCTTCTCTCTCCAGCCTCTTTCCCTCTGCTTCTGCTTTCCTTCCTGCCCAGAGAGGGGTTGGCTCATGGCTCCCAGGCTTGGGGGCGGCTGGCGAGTTGTAGGGTCCCCACCCCAGCACTGCACAGTGCCATGAGGTATCTTTGAAAACAGCAGGGCACAGAAAGCCCTGCTGTTTCTATCACAACATAATATTATATTCCAGCTGGACAAAGGGGATTGCTCACAATAGCTGCATGAAGCTCCCAGGACCAGAGCGGCACACCTCATACAGCAGTTGCTGGGGAACATGGATGCTGTTGTGCTCATGCTTGGCTCGCGGGGGTCTCTTAGGCTCTTAGCAGCTGTAGGAAACAGAACGCGGGACTTGATCTACCAGGACATTTCTTATGTTTCTGTTATGTCTCAGCCTAATATTGCATAACTTTTGGGGAAGATTCCATCACATCTGTAGGTCCCATTGTTACACAACCCTGAGCACTCAGAGTAGACCCTTATTCAAGGCTGTAATCCTACGCATGCTTATTTGGGAATAAGTCCCATGGACGTCAATGGGGATGGCATGCAGTGGGTTACATTCCAACCCTATCATAGTGGCTCTAGGGAGCGAGTCTGGTGTGGGGTACCCATCTGGCACCATGGCTAGAGTGCTGGACCGGGACTTGGGAGATCCAGACTCTAGTCCCAGCTCAGCCATGAAGATCGCTAAGTGACTTTATTGCTCTGTGGATAAATTGGAGAGGAGGAGAACTTCGTAAGCTTGGGCTCCTTGCAAGAGAAAGGAAGGTGGGGTATAAATGCAATGCAAGAACTACCATTTTCATCAGCTACTAGGCAGGACAGTAAAATGGAACCTCCATGTGCAGGGGCACTCTACCCCTGAGCACCAAATGCAGGGGACAATCAACAGAACTATGCGGCTCATACATTTTTAAGGCATCCAGCTGGCAGCTGTTGGAAAAAGGTAGAACTTACTCAGACAAGCCAGACAAGCCTTATTTTCTTGTATTCCTTATTACAGACCTGTTCCTTTGAGGGAAAATTATGACTATGAGTAAGGCAATTTAAGTTATGGACCGATACTTCTTGCAACCTCCTTCAAGGAGACCAAGGTACAGATGTCTTTTGAACCATTGCCATGTCCAACCATCGGTCCAGTTTATATGTTTTTCCCGTGCTTTTAAGCAAATGCCTACAGGAAGCTCCTTGAAGAACAGGGCATCTTCAAAGGCAGACCGTTTGCTACATGGAAGTTGATAGAGAGAGAGACTAATGCAGGGAAGAGCTCCTATTTTTATCAGACCAAGATTTACAGCGGGAATTCAATGTCATTTAGCAGGTGAAATGTTTAAGGCCAACTTCTTGGTGTCTCTTTAGTTCACCTTGATTAGGTTTTCAAGGATTCTACTTCCTTTTTCAAGCTAAGCTGGCAGCCCTGTCTCCTCCGCATCCCAAGAGGCAGGGCAGACTCTCCCTTTCTGAGTCTTGACAGGGGCCGGAGTGCTTCGGGTCAATACCCGCCTTAGGAGATGCATATTTGGAAAAGGTTAATTCACTTGGCAGGGCTTCCTCTTCTCCCGAGGGCCGAACTGAAAGTTTCACATCTTTTGAAGTCGTCTGTGTGGATTAGGACTTCCCAGTGGCTTGGTTTTTCTCTTAGCTGCTACACCAGAACAGGACAATTTCTTGTAACCATTTAAACTCAGACTTTGAAAAACATAAAACTTGCCCACATTGTCTTGGGAATCTGAAAATTCATTACCAGAGAAAAATCCTCTGACCTGGCTTTTTGGGGATCTGATTAATTACAGAAGTTTTATCAACTGTATTATAGTGTTGAATATTCTATTTTATTACCAAAACTACAACCAAATGTTTGGATCTTATGTACATGGCAACTACCACACACTGCAATTTGCAGACTATGATTTCTAATACTGTGGTTTGTTATGAATCTGAGCTAGTCATTTAGAAGTCCTAAGAGCCAAGATTCTAGTCCCTATTATTTGCTAAGAAAAACCACAAGTTGGTTTCTTCTGGAGCTTTTAGTTTTTGCTAAAAGAACTTCCAGAAATGATGCATAAGACTCCCAGGTAAGTGTAAATAAAATTGTGAGATTTGCCCTCTTCTGTAAGGTGTTTCCTACGGCCCCTCATCCCACACACTTTAGTTAACTGAACTTTTCCAAGTCCCAATTGTATTTCTGCCATCTGCGACCATGACTGTTGGGGAGGGGGGGGAAGCATCATTATCTGTTAAAATGAAATCCACAAAATGTTTTGTGCTTGTGCCACACAAGCTGCAAAAACAAATTCTGAGTGCATTAAGGTCAGATAAGAAGCTTCATTTATGAAAAAAATACTTAGCTATGACTGAGATGTGACAGGGTTTTTAAAAAAATCTAAAAGCTTGCACCTTGCCTACCCCTCCCAAACACAGAAAAACCCTAACTCAAGGAAGCAAAAAGACAAAACTAGCAATATTTAAAACAATCTTTAAAAACTAAATAAAGAAAACCTCAGCAATAACAGCCATTAACCATCAGGGCTAAAAACATCCAAGGGCTATTAAAACTTTAAATCAACTTCCTTCACAAATGCCAAGTGCCCCCATATAAGAGTGCAGTGTCAGGGCCTGACGGATTTCTCATTAGCAGACCATCCAGCAAGGATGTCTGGTAGACACCGAGACCTGGCATTGTATGCCACTAATAATGCATTGCTTCTTCCTTCTCCAGGGCAGCTGAACTTCACCTGCTTGCTCCATGTACCTGGCGCCAAATGATGAAAGATGGAAATGTTTAACCATCCTGAAGTACAATCCTGCCTAGAAGACACTGTGATGAGCTGTTGGCATCAGCTGTTCACAGTCTGCAGCTGAGGTTTTCAGGGTAGCCAGAGAAGCAAGAGACATTCATTAGGTTTAATTGGTGTAAGAAAACTGCCTCGTGACAAGGGGCTTCCGTTAAGTGGGTACCAAGCGCTGCGAATTCCATCTTGGAGATCAGGCTGTTTGCACAACCCTTCTAGGGAAGTTAATTGGGATTTCTGTTTGGTTTTGGTTTTTCTTACCCTCTCTCCACTTTCATACTGGCAGCTTTTCTCAGCCTCTGGCAGCCTCTGGCATGTTATCTGATACTTCGGCTTTTAGCTTGGGAGGAGGGCAATCTAATGTCTGAGAAACAAGGAGCCCTGGAGCAATGACCATTATAGCAGAAGGTCTGTGACTGAAGGGATGCATGTAAACTGTCTTTGTCAGTTTATTATTAATTGGCATCTGTATTTCAGCTGCATATTCAGTACCCTGTATATCTTTTACATCAGTGGTCTTCTCCCTTTCTGATTATCCTCCAAACTAAATTGAGGTGGCCTTGCCTTGGAACAGGCCCCCAAATCAAACAATGACAGCTCGGCTTTCTGTCGTCCATTTTAAAGAAGCCCCTAATTCCACACAGAGGATCAGCTAAGCTAGCCTAGATTGTCACATCCTGGAGAAAGTCCATCACGTATTTTCTCCAGAGTGGGTTTTCCAGGTTGTGGTTGGGTATTGCATACCTGCTTATCTCCATGATTCATCCCGAGGAAGTGCTAGCCTGCTTTTACAACCCAGCAGAGCTGCCCTTTTTTTTAGCTTGAGCTTCATGTTGCTTTCTCAGCTGTGACCATCTTTCCACAAGGCCTTGCATTTTGTCTTTCTGTATCCCTCCTTTAATCCCACCAATAATGGTGGCTAGCCTTGTTGGTGCAAGCAAGCAGAGGCTAAAGGGCAAGTCAGAGGAATTCCAAAATGAACAAGGGACCATCCTGACATATCCAGCAGTGTTTTTCCTTTTGGGTTTTTGGAGATAGGGTGTTCTGATTACTTCCTTTAAGGTTTAGGAGATAGAACATTTGGGTTGTTGATAAATTTCTGTTCAGAAATGGTCCATCTCCAGAACAGCCTTTACGTATGATAGTGATTGATATACATCACTGAGAAAATGGACCCTTTTGGACATTCAGGGAGGTCTTTCTTATTCAAGAGAGGGTTCTACTTCCCATGAAATCATGTGTTTAGGTATTATTATCATTACATTACAATTATATCAAAACTTTCTTCTTCTTGCAAGGAATCCAAGGCAGCTTACAATGCTCTTCTTAACTCTATCTTTATTCTCACAACAACCCTGTGAGATAAGTTAAGTTGAAAATGGGAGCCTGGCCCAAAGTCAACACATTAATTTCATGGCTGACTGGGAACTAGAATCCGCACCCCCTGTGTCCTAGTCCTTACTCTTAACCAGTGCTTTTTTTGTAAAAAAAAAAAAAAAGGTGCCGAAACTCGCCTCTTGGGGTCAGTCACTCTACACACACATAAACATAATGGTTGCTGCTGGCAGTAAGCACTCAGCACGTGACCACATGACTGATCCCAAGCTGAGCAGCATCCCAAGCCGAGCAGCACCCTCACAAGCAGCGCCAACACACAAGCAGCTCACAGGCACTATGTTAATGATTTTTGCTGCCGACCTGCTACACCTGACAGGGTGATTCACAATCACTTGGAAAAATCGGTCAAAAAAAGGTGCCGGAACGCTGTTCTGGTACGTTCTATGGCAAAAAAAGCCCTGCTCTTAACCACTACACCATGCTGGCTTTCTCTTATGGAGACTGATAGTTGATCTTCCTGACCCTGAATTCAGCTTTAGGAAATGGACTTACAAGCCCTCTGAAAAGCAAAGAAAGTCCGATTTTCAGCCTGAATTTGTAGTTCTTTCTGTATTTGGATGCTGTATGATTTTATGACTTGATTTTCTTCACCTGATTTTGAACAATCTTGTACTGGTGTTTTTTTAAAATGGCGTGTCCGCCTTTCCATTTTAACTGCTGCATTAAGAAATGAGTGAGATAAAGCCTTGAATTCTTTTCATCACCATCATCACAGAAATTTCTTAATTCATGGCACTACTATCCTGTAAGATAACTTTATGTCCCCTGGTGGGCAGTTGCAGTTCTCAAGAATGTTACTCAAGAGCTTTGAGTGGCCTTGCGATTAGAAATCTAAATTGTACTTTCCAAGAGGAATGAGGGCAAATTCATTTGGTTATGAAACCTACTTAATTTGCACTTCTTGAGCCATTACACAAAGCAAAATGAAGCCACCCTTCAGTATTTGTACTTCCCTCAATTTTGTAATGCAGTTATCCAATAAAAAATACATACAGAAATACATTCAGGAAAATAATTATGTTTGCAAAAAGAACATACAAAATTGCTTTGTTACATAAAACTGCTTGTAAAAATGCATACCCTAGGCACACTTGTGTACAAAAATGCTTATATCAGGAGAAATGTGTATGAGAATGAGTATGAATGTTCTTGTAGAGTGTGTGATATTGTTTTTAAATCACACATTGCTGCACAAATGTGATAAAACAAAAAATATGAAGCCGAGAGAAGCCAAAATTGATGATTTCATCCATCCATGCTCTCCCAAGCGAATTATGTTGCACATATTTCTCAGCTTGTGGTTGCTCACATTTCTGAAGTTTTGTTCAGGTGTAAATGGAACCACTATAGGACTGTACCTTGCTGAACTACTCTGGCCTTGTTCAAAGCACATGACCATAAAGAACATGCAATTACTCTGCACAGGCTCGAGATCTCTTTGAAGAGAATTTGTTGAGTTGCAATTGATCTGGGCAGGCAGTGCCTAATTATCCTGAATGTAATAATGCCTTGATCTACTACTGGTGTTTCTTTAATATGCAAGAATGGGCACATTTTAGATTTTTAAGGCTTTTCTGGGAATCAAAGCAAAGGAGAATGCTCCTAAAACTGTTAGCAAAATGATGTGCCAATGACAAAGATGTAAAGAATACCCACAACCCACAAGTGCCTTTCATCAAACTCTTCCCGATCAATACTACACTAAACGGAATCTAGACCACAGGGGTAAAAATAACGCATTCAAGATCACGTAGGAAACTGGGCTAAAAATAAAGATTAGCTTTTAGTACTGTTTAGAGGGCTTTGCTTTAAAATGCATCTGCACACGGTACATGCACACACAACAATAAATGGAGAAAAGCTTTCTGGCCCAGCAGCTAAATATCCCTTTTAGGGATGTATGTTTGCTAAACAAAACCTGCTGGAAAGATAAGTGCAAGCCAAGCTGAGAGCTGCTTTCTGCGAATTGTTCTTTGATTTCTCGGGAAACCTTCTTAGCCTGAGTTGCTGAAGTTATCCGGGGCTCAGCTTCCACCACCAGGAAGAGGCACCTCCGAATGAGTAGCTGGATGGATGTACCTTTGTGTCTAGGTAAATGTCCCAAACACACCAAGGTACCACATAATGCACAAGGAGCTGTTTCACACATTGTGTATTTTTCCCTTCATGAGAGAAGACAATATGCCAGGGAAAGTCAAAGGCAGAAGGAAAAGGGGAAGACCAGTGATGAGACGAGTCAGTTCCACCAAGGAAGCCACAGTGTTGAGTTGACAAGAGCCAAGGGGGGCCCTCCTTCATTGGGTCGCCATAAGTGGGAGATGATTTGGGACACATAACAATACTATATTTTCTACCGTTTTCCCTGATAAATTCTAGGACCATTCTCTCCACCTTTAGCATGTTCTTGGATATTTTCTGTCTTGCTAATATGAGCTAGCAAGTTACCAAGGAGGAAATTAACCATCTTTAACCATAAGAGGGTTAAAGTGATTTAATTAGGTTTCTTTAACAATCTCCCTCCAGTCCTAGCTAGCACTGCAGGAAAAGCTACTGCAGAGTGCATGGATGCCACAAGCTAAGGAAGTACAAAGAACCCTTTCATGATCTAAGCTTATCCCTGTTTTCATTTGTGAGGTATGAATGGGGTGATCTTTGAGAGGGATACTGTAGGGGTGCTGGTCTTGTGAGGGCTATTGGGCAAGGCACCCCCAGGGGCCCCCTCCCTCAGGGAGTCTGTCTCCTCACTGCCGTTGTCACAAGCTGCTGCTCCTGTGTCTCCTTAGTAGCTGTGGACCATGGCTTCTGCCCCTCCTCCTCCTCATCACCTTCACCATCACTGTTCCTTGGGAGAGAACAAGAGGCAGGCAAGCAAGTGGGTTGCAATGATGCAAGTCCAAGGGACCCCTGCTGGGTGGTGGGCCTTCTGTTGGCCCTCACAATCCCACAAAAGAGGGCTCACGATACTGTGAAGCAAGTTGAATCTGCCACGACATGTTGAAGTGTTGAGTATGGCTGTTCTGTCAATACTTGCCTTCTTTCAGGATATTCCATTGCTTTCCTCCTCCCACCTGGTTTTCTATCTCCTCCAATGGGCACTCAGCCTTCCATGGCCCTGAGCATGCTCCCACCTCCAAAACCAGCTGGAGATTTCTCCTAAAAATTGGTTATAAATCCACAAATGTTGAGGTTCCCTCCAAGTCTTGTTGGTGCATGGATGGTGCCATTTTGGCTACAGTGCTCAGCTCTGAACAAACTAGCTGTGATGTGAAAGTCTATTAGCCTTTATGGGGCTGAAAGACACTACTTTAACTGGGGGGAGCCTGGTCCTGCTTTCCCCACAACAGGGCTTGCCATCAGTTTTGGTCAAACCAAACATTGTTCCTCAGTAGAATAATTAAAACACCTTCCCTTTTTCATTCACTGAAGGCACAACCCAGTACATGTTGAGACAGAGAAAAGCTCCACAGCTGCCAAAATTCCTTAGCAAACAGCAATAGCCAGGATGTTCTGGGAATTTCAGGGCTATTTTTCTTTCTAAACCTGTGTAGGATTGCACCCTGAGATATACAGTCAGACAGACAGACAGACAGATAACTTTTTGAACAGCAGACTCATTCTGGATCTAACTTAGCCTGCATCTGGATATCTTATCATCTGTCAGATGCAGGCTAAGCTAACCATTCTTTAGTCCCACTGAAATCAGAATGATGTGAGTTAGTTCTGAACTTGTCCCAATGATTATAAGGGAAGCAGTGAAACAACCTGGAAAAAAACCTGGAAAAAATCTAGAAGAGACCCGCATTCTTTTCTTCCAACATTTTACCAGGCAAAAGGTCCCACCCCGCATTTTTGTGTGCATTTTGTTTTTTTGTTGGCCTCCGCGTCTCTAAATGGGGCTCACATATGACTAATTTAGTTTGGATCTGACCTGGTAAGTCTATTTTTCTCCCAAGTCATGAGCTATCTTTTACCAGCTGTGCTAATTTGGATTGCGTGATTAATATTCAGGCCCTTGTTCTGTTATTTATACTGATTGGTTTATTTTGTTAAATGTCATATGCTTTAAGCAGATCATTTTTATCATCTATCCAGTGCTGCATCCTGATTCATAATGCTTTATCTCAAGTCAAGATATAGAAACAGAAACATGGCAGGTCAGAAGTGGTCTCCTGGGCCATCTAGTCTGACCCCCAACACAAGCCAGCTCTTCTCATATATGTCCAGCATGTGGGTGTTGAATCTTTCTGGGAACACCCTCATGGTAGGTCATCCAGCACCTCCCATGGAAGCCCATTCCATATCCTAGGAGTCCTAATCATCAGGAAGTACTTCCTGACATCCAACCTTATTCCTGGTTCAGCTTTGCCACACTGGAAGGCATCCTTTTGACCACCACGAGGAAAACAGGTCACGACCCTCCACCATGTGACACCCCTTCACATATCTGTATGCTACTATAAGATCCTCTTGGGCTCGCCTCTTTTCCAAGCTGAAAAGTCCCAGTTTCCCCAATCTCATCTCATATTGCATCCCTCCCCAATCCAGCTACCATCCTTGTGACCCTGATTCCAACCTTGCTATGTTCCTCTTGTACTGTGGAACCCAGAACTGGACACAGTATTCCAGTTGTGGGTACCAGCACCTCTCTGAATCTGGAAGCCAAGGGTGGCACTCTCCCTCTTAACCACTGTGTCACACTTCTGGCTCATGTTTAGCCTGCTGTCAACAAGTACCCTGAGATATGTCTCACAAGTGCAGCTCTCCAGTCACCTATGGCATTTATTCCTGATTCCCAAGTGCAAGTCTTTGCACTAATCTGTATTGAACACTATCCTGTTGTCCCCTGCCCACTTCCACCATCTGCACAGATTCTTTTGGATCTGGAGTGCCTGCTCCTCTGTTGTGGCCACCACCACTACTTTGGTATTGTCCACGAGTTTAGTCAGCAGACTGGTCAACCCCTCTTCCAGGTCATTGATAAAAAGATTGAACAGAATTGGTCCCAGAACTGAGCCCTGGGGGACTTCGCTTGTCACTGGCTGCCATCCTGATGACTCCCCACCAGTAGTTACCTCTACCTTTGGTCCATCAGCCATGCCCTAATCCACCGGACAGTGCATTGATCCACCCCAAATTTCAGTAATTTCTCAACCATGATATCTTGCTGGACCTTGCCAAAGGCCCTGCCAAAATCCAGGTAAACCACATCTACCCCCCTTCCCCCAATCTAGCTAACTTGAAACCTCATCATGGAGCCATGGAGTTCATCTGGCAGAAACTATTTTTGAGGAATTTATCAATTCTTATATTTGGGGAGGTTTTTGCTTTTGCTTTTAATAACTTATTTATGAGTAAAGCTATCTTTATTCATCATCTAGAAAAGACTTGGGCTTGGAGCCAGGCTTAGTAATGCTTAGAATATACCCAGAAAACAAATGGGGCTTAAATTAGGCATGACTGACTTAAGTCCTATTAATGTCAATGGGACTACTCTAAATAGGGCTTACTGTAGATTCAACCCCAGCACTGAAATATATTTAAACCAGATCTGGGCAGAAGGTAGAGGGGGAATTTCTTGGTATTACTGGTAAACATTAAACAATATTATTAATAAAGCAATATCAATATCAATATTTTAATATTAAAACAATAGACTGTTATCTTTGAAGCACTGCTCAGTAGGTACAAAATGTGGATTGGCTATGAGCTACTATGATTTAAGGAAGACCTTTATTTAGGGATGATGGGAAAAATTTAATGGCAAGGTCGCTAATTTGCACTGCTTGGACCATGGAGCAAAACATAGTTATACTTTGATACTCACACTTTTCAAACATTTTCAATGTGATCCTTCATTAAACATTTTAAAAATGGGCACAAAAGCTACATATATTGGTGAAAGTGCACACAAAAACGTGCAAATGAACAAAATTCATATATGCCCATGTATTACTTAGTGAAAATTGCTTTAAAAAAAGAATGAAGCAACATTGCATCCCAAACCTGTGTACTTCTTAAAAAATAAGAATTTGCAAGCTTCTGCAGAAATGGGATGAAGTGCCATTTTAAGACTGGAAAAATGGGAAATGGCACAAACCTGAAACGGACAGATCCACCCCGCCTCTGCTGTGGAAGAACTTTCTGTCTTTCAGAAAGCAGCTTCCAAGAACTGAATGAACAGACTTTACAGATGTGTTACTGGGCAAATCCTAAATATATTTTGTCAAAAGCAAGGCCCTTTGATTTCAGTGGAACTACCTCAGGAGTGCAGCGTATGTTTGCCAAACTTCAAGGAATTGCCGTCAGTCATAATGGAACTTGGTTTTGAGTGGATGGGCTCAAGACTGGGGTTTTGCATGCATTATCTTAGGAGAAGACATAATTATGTCTTTAGATGTATTGGACTTCAACTCTCAGAGGCTCCAGTCAGCATGGTCAGTGGTTAGAAATGTTGGGAATCCCAGTCCAAAACATCTGGAGATCTGTATTATATCAAGTGATAGCTGCATGTCAATCCATTCCTCTTGTTTCCCACAAGCAGCCTTTTGGTGCCAGATGGATATTCTCCCTTGCATCTTTCTGGAACATTCATGTTCACCATGAAGCTTGTCTTTTTTCATAGTTTAGGGGGCAACTTAAGCTAGTGGAGATCCTTATCTCATGTGCTCTATAAGGATGCATAATATCCCTGGACCAATACTGTCAGGACCAAGTCAGTGATCTCAGGTAAAAGGACATAGAAATGCTTCCTCTGTAGTTGCTTCCAGTCAGGTTATTGGGCTTCTCTGTGGCTGCTGGAGAGCTTTGCCCAAGCTGTGGCCAGACAAGATCTGCTCAATTCGCATCAGCTCCAGCTGGGACCTGAATGCTGGGAGCTGTCATCCAAAACTTCTGGAGGTGTGGATTCAATAAAAGCTCTTTAAACAGGTTGTGATATTGTCTCCTGGCAATAAATCAAAGAGCCTGTAACAGAGGCGGGGTGCTATCGTTTTGCTACTGTGCGTTTTGTTGGTTGTGTTGGTGAGTATCATTGTATGTCTTCTGAATGGATCTGGCACTGGCTTCCATCCACCCAGAGCCTTCAGCACAAGAAGGATGCAACCAAATTCATCACCATCATCATTGTGAAAACAGCACATGTCTTGATGTATGTTGTCTTCCATTTTTATTTTACTTGCGTTTTGATGACTGTGTTGAAAGAGGCTGAATGATAGTGAAAGAAGCTGAGCAAAATCAATATTGATCAAGAGACCATCCTTTGCTTTAGTTCTTTGTATAAACAAATATTTCTCCTTGATGACAGAAACTGTTCAGCCTGCTAAATGAAGTTGAACCTTAACAAAAATGTAACAGCATGCAAATCAGACATGCCAAAAGGCACCTCAGAGGAAAATTCCATTGAGTGCAGTGGTATTTACTCCCAGGTAAAGATGTATAGTATTACAGGCTAGCTTTCCATATTTACTAGGTTTACTTTAAGATTGTGAGTTTGGGGCTAGTGCTTATTTATTGACTTTTCAGTACATACATTTTGTCCTCCTTTCAACCCAAAAACTTTTGTAGCTAAGCCACATAAGGTTAGCCCACAAAGTTGGCTAAGAACATCAGATAATTAATTCTACCACAATGCAATTATTGTTAATAGTATCAGTGTTATTAGTATCATTGTATTGTTATTGTTTGTCATTATTGCTATCATTTAAATTATATCTAAATTATTAAAAATGTATTATTAAAAATTAAAAATATCTAAATTATTATTATAATTTAGGGTTTAAAAAACTATTCAGAAAAAACCTGAAATTAAAGTAAATGTAAAAAACACGACAGAAGCCATTTTTTTGATGGATTCCGGTCTGCAGTGAAAACAACCAAGAGGCTTAGGGTGCAGCTCTCTTCACCGTGGGAGTTGTAAGACTTTTATTCTGCATAGAATTATGTCTTAAGAGATTTATTTTGATGCAGGGTTTTCTTCCATTGCAAATATGAGATCAGGGAGGGGGTTCTGATTGGCACGTCGCCAAGTGAAGAGTCGAAGTCCCCCACATACACATACATGGGCCGTTGTCCTGCATGTTCATCTCTCCCATGCAGAGCACCACCTATTTATCCAAGGAAATCAGCCAGGCCAAGCCCTTGGTCCCTATTAAACATGCATAGAAATGCAACCTTATTTTTTGCTTTGTGTGACTAGAAGTGTTTAATAGTTCTGTTTCCTGAATGACTTCTTACTTTGATTTATATCTTTCCATTAACTGGGTTATGTTTGGATTTTAATCAAGCAATCTTTTCAATAACCTTGCATTTCCTTCTTTCTTCCTTTTACTAGTGTGAACCTGCCATGGCTCTGAGTTTGTACATGTATATTTTAAGTGCAAAATATCTGAAATATTAATTGAACATCTGGTCTAGCATTGCTAATATATGCAACAGAATTACTGGAATGAATATTTCTTGGAAACCTCCAATATTTTTGCTAGCTTATATGAAATCAATAAATAAGACACCTTGACCTTTTATCTCATATGATCACAGTTCAGAGTATCCTGTGTACTAAATATAGAGAAACACCACCAAAGGAAGAAAGGGAGAATGAATTGCATGAATATGAAATTATAGCTAAATTAACAAATGATGTTAGAAACAGAGGAGACAGACAAAAATGTAGCCATTTTAATGAAAATGGGCAGGAATATATTGCTTGTTTGAACAACAAATGTTAGTCACTGGAGCTTGCAGTGCAATATTCCTTAAGGATCAGTCCTAGGGAGAGGCCCTTAAGCCACCAAACCCGGAGACGCACAGACATCCAGTGCAGCATTGGGGAAAATGTGGAAGTGGCCTTCGCTTCCCTGCGCCTTCCACTTTTCATTTCCCTTCGATGGCCATTTTCAGCTCTCTGTCAGTTATGGCCACACTTTGGAGAGGAAAGGAAGGAGGCTGGGGAAGGATGTTCTCTCATCCTCTCCCTGCCCACAGATCTGCTGTTTTTGCCCCTCTCCAAGGTCATTTTCTGATACTGGAGAGTAGCCAGGATGTGAGGAGGTGGGGGAAAGGGAACAGAGCTCTGATTCCCAGATCCAAGGTCAGAACACTCTCCAGCTTCAGAAGTAGGAATCTGAGCTATCCTGGAGCTTGCAGACAATGAGTCGGGGCCGTAGCATCTCCAAAAGCAAAGGCATCTCCAAGTGCCAGAAGAGCCGAAAGGCTGGATAGTTTCCCTCCAAGGAGACAGACAGCCCTCTTACCTCGGAAGGGGAAACACCCACTCAGATTTCCCTTCGCTTCATTATACACTTCCCAGCTACTGCAGAAAGCCCCTTTCCTGTGCTCCAGCCCCTGGAAAAAGCCCTGCCAGTGATGTCAATGAAGGGGAGAGGGAACAGTCTTCTTCTTCACCAAAAGGACTCATGGCCCTGGGTGGAGAAGTTCACCTTTCTGGCCTCAGTGGCCTGACCAGAGCAAGGGGGATGCTAAAGGAGGGCAAAGAGAGTAAACATTTCCCCTTCCCACTCTGTTGGCAGCAAGCTGGCAGGGACCGGATCTTGGAAACTGCCAAGATCAGAGGCTGCTGTCATTCAGGTCCCAGAGTATTTTAGGGACTTGCAGTCACATTCACATGAGAGGGAGGGAAATGAGGCCTTGAATGAGTGATATGCATGAACAATAGAAGCAAAAAAAAAAAAAAAAATGAAAATACAAAACACTGAGAAACATTGGGAAAACATCACGATGTGATGACAGCTTGCATGACAAATAACAAATAAAACAATCAGGAGTTGCAGAATTTAACAGGTTGCAATGTTTGTTTTTTACAGTCTAAGGTAGAAAATTGCAGGAAGACAATGAAGAGCTGGCCCAGTATTTGAATATTCAAACTTGTATCATCTTCCTGCCAATCCTTGCATATCACATTTGGGGCTCCTTTTCCCATAGAAGGAACCTGAATGGAAAAAACCCTGCAGAATGGAGGCTGGAACAAGGGAAACAGGCAAAGCTTTCAATATTCCAAAATATAGAATTTATAACTTTTATCATTTTAAACGTGGGGAGCCAACTATATATGATCCGACTTATATGCAAATGTGAGTTAAAGATAAATTTCCCTTTTCTCAGGAATGGGACTAATTCATAACTTGGGACTACATGTCTATAATTTATATAAATGTTAGTGCCACAAAGGCAGCCTTACTGAGGCAGTGCCATGAAGATGGGCTCCGGGCTGTGCTGAGGTAAACTTCACTTCCGGCCTGCTGTTTTGGGCTAGCTAGTGTGCATGAGATAAGACTGCATGGTGAATAATGAGTGCTGGAATTCTTGCAGAGAGAAAGGCAGGCATAAAACATCTTCTTACGGAATTAATTCATTCATTCATTCATTCATTCATTCATTAAAACATTTATATGCCACCCCATCGCAACAAAGCCTCGGGGCAGCTCACAACATATTAAAATACAATAGAACATTTAAAACCTTTCTATCTGTCCCTCCCTGCCCCCCACCCCCGTTGCATCTCGGCAAACTTAAAATATGCCCAACTTAAATACAAAACATAAACAATAAACCACGTAATTTAACTAAACACAGTTAACCTATAAACAAATACTAATCCTAATTAAACAATACATAAATACATAAATAAATAAACTATAAACCAAATAGACAAACTAACGATTAAAATACGATTTGAATAAAAAGGTCTTCACCTGGCGCCGAAAAACAAATAATGACGGCGCCAGGCGAACCTCTCTGGGGAGCGCATTCCACAATTGGGGCGCCACCGCCGAGAAAGCCCTCCTCCGGGTACTTACCCTCTTTATCTCCTTCACTGAGGGTTCCCGGAGGAGGGCCTGTGTTTCAGACCTCAGAGGGCGGGAGGGCAAATAAGGGCGCAAACGGTCCATTAGGTATCCAGGTCCCAAGCCGTTTAGGGCTTTATAAGTCAAAACCAACACCTTGAATTGGGCCCGGACTTCAATTGGGAGCCAGCGGAGCTGACGGATGACTGGGGTTATATGAGAATAACACCCAGTCCCTGTCAGCAACCTGGCAGCTCTATTCTGCACCAACTGAAGTATCCGGACCGTCTTCAAGGGCAGCCCCACGTAGAGGGCGTTGCAGAAATCTAGTTGGGAAAACTAGTCTAGTTTAGGCAAAACAACCCTGCAAGGATGGTGATCATTCTCCAGAAGACACCTGGAAATAACCTCATCAGTAGCACCCAGCAAGGCACAGACAAAAAGCCGGCTGTTTTTGCACACAGAAAAGAGAACCGGTCATACAACAGATAGCACCAGATCAAGTCGTCAAGAGCAATTACGCACCTACCGGCAATTGGCATATGTCTTGAGACAATGGGAACCTCTCCATTCCCAGAGAAGCGAGGATGGGGACTTAGAAGGCAGGCAAGCTCTGAACACAGTGTCGACGACCCAGCCTGAAATGTGAACTTCTTGGGCCCTTCCGGCACAGGCAAAGCGCTGCTGTTGAGAATCTGCTGTGCAGAAGAAGCAATAGACTCTCCCCGCTTCCTTCTCCCTCTCAGTCTGTAAGGTGTCTGGGCAGGAAGCTCTTTATCCCTTTTGCAGTAGAGAGTAAGATTGGGATGCAGTAGGAATATTTGCTGCCTAGACAATGTCAGGTTAAAGCTTGTGCCCACTCTGTCTTTTCTGCTGAATAAACTTGCTTTTGCTTTCTAAGTGTGTGTGTGTGCAAAGCCAGGGTATACTCTCCCTGGCAGCACACATTAAAACCCAGCAAAAGATCCCAAAATGGTTGAGGGAATCTGCTGGGCAAGAGGTGCGTTGGTCCCCAAGATTACCTGGCAGGACAGGGGGAGGGAAGGAGGCTGGGAATGAGCATCCATCCTTGGCCCCGGACTTCGCAAGCCGGGGGAACCAGATGCAATGAGAGGGGAGGGTCTCCGTCTTCAGAGCCCCAAAAGGTCAGGACCACAAAGCTGAAACTCCAGATAATCCCCAGAGGCTGTAAGAGCTACAAATCAAAAGATGATTTAAGTCATCACACATACAGCTGCAGTTTACATTCATGAATATGACGCTGGGATGAAACGATCCAATAACGATCTTATTAAGGTCAGGTAAGGGAAAAATGAACACATCCGACAGGGAAATAAGCGCAGGGGCCAGCAACCAGGCCAGCTGGAAGGAGCAAGGACCAGGTTAGGGCAGACACGGCAGGAGGATCTCTGGGGTTGTGAGTTTGTTGTTGCATTGAGATGTGGAAGCAGAGAGTTGAGGTCTTTCGCAGTGGAACAAAGAGCGGCAGCCATGCAGCCGTTGCTCTGAACAGGGCAGCAATATAAGCTCACAATCTGCACTCCAAATGTGAAATATACTTCGACTCAAAGTGCAAATATCTTTTAGATTAATAACTGGTGGTAATTATAAAGCAGGCTTCCATGCTGAAGGCATTGGTGACAACAAAAATGCTACAAACCACTGTGAAGTTGTCATGCATGAGGCATTAAATGGGGTTGAGCATAGCACCCTTGCTGATATAATTGTATCCATCATATTAAAAACTGTCGCATCCTTATAAAAACCATGTGCAGCCGTGCAGTAGGTAAAATTCACCTTGATATTTTTGAATTACATCCTGAATAAGCTTTAGCTCAAGTTTTGTGTCTTGCATTTTTCTTATTCTTTTTCTTCTGGAACAGGCCCGTGTAAGAACCGCTTTGCAAAATGTAATTTGCTGGGCTCATGCACAGTTTATAATTATCTGAGTCCTCTGATATGACAATCATAATAGAAAATGTTTGCTTATCAATTTGTCCATGCCTGAGGAGGGGGTGGGAATGAACATTTCCTGGGAATAAACAGCATTTGGCTGGAAGAGCACATTACAGACTGAATGGCTGGTTTGGTTATTGCAGAAAGGCGAACTGAGGGATGGCTGAAGATCTCTGCCTTCATGCATTCTGATTCTTTTAAAAACAAAAGCTTTTAAAAAGACCATTTCCCTGCATACATTCCCTTTCCAGCTTCCTACTTTTTCCACAATGGCACTGTGTGTGAATCCAGGTTTCAAGACAGGGGAGAACTTTATATGTAGGCATGCCCTACTGTAGCCATCTCTGGGGGAGAAGGGGCATTAATTATGCCAGTTCCAGGCCAATGCAATGACTACCTCTTGGGGAAATGAGGGCTTGAATCTAGAGGGTGCAACATTTTTTCAACTCTCACTTGGGGACATGCTACAAGTGGTACATTTATGGAACACATGGGTCCCCCAATGGTGGAGCAGATCCCTGGGGAATGCCTGACTAGAGCATGCTGGACTTGTAAGACTGTTTTCTATCTAAACATGCATAGGATTGCAAAGCAATTCTCAGCTCAAAACAAAGGACGAAGTGCATTTAAAACTACGCAGAGGAAATACATTTAGAATTGCTTATTGTGAGAGACAACACATTTAAAATAGGCATCTGTGTGATGTGCCAGAACAGAACGACAAATGGATATTTGTGAAATTGAAGCAGGATGGATATAGACTGATTTGTCTATTTATTTAAGGAAGCTGCAGCTGGAGTTGCACCCGGATATTCTCTTCTGACGCTTGTGGGGTTGAGGAAGCTGCAGGGCAAGGTCTCCAAATGAGCTTCTTGGCTGAGTAGGCTCTGAACCTGGCTGGGTCTCAGCAGTCTAACTTGCTCTGCTACACCACCGTGTAAAAGTGGATTGCAACAGACTTGAGTAGAGACAGGGAACATGTGATCTTCCAGATACTGTTGGACTGTGGCTTGGGCTGGTCTAGATGATTTTTACAGTTTTACATTATTTTATTTCCAGATCAGATCAACTCAGTGTCAAAAGAAACCTCTGTGAGCTATGGACACAGGCAGCTACTCACACAATTCCTCGACAAGATGGCCCAAATCAGTGGATGAGAGGGTGTAAACACACACGACTCGATCCTGAACATCTCTCCAGACTTCTATTCAAGCTGACAATCTCTGAGCAACATTTTTCTATGCATTTAACAAGGGAGTCATTGTAGAATGTATCCATGCTCTTATAAGATGTATATAAGTTCAGCTCTATCCTCTCTCTATTGCTGATTTTTGGAACATCTTTGGAACACAGATTGCTGGAACATCTTATGCTGGGGCATAATTCATGGAACAAGGAGTTCTGAGAACAGCACTCTGTGATGTCATTGCAAGTTCCTATGAACTGTGGCCATTTTCCGGAGACCCTGGTCAATGATCACAACTTGCTGGCTGAATTCACACAGTCCAACAAACAACCCCACATGCTTAGTGTGGTTTGCACTTTTTCTCCATAATCTGCCTGACAGAATAAAAACCACATGATCATCTATCACAGTTTCCATAATCCCTGCTCAGTTCTCCTGCTGTTGGCTTTTAGCCCATCAGCCAGCACACCTGAAATTCAGTCCCAAGGTTCATCACACCCTGTCATGGAAGCACAATCCTGGGTTCAGACAATATGACAAGCTGTGGCAGTACGGAGAAACTATACAACAAGCCATTGTTTCTTATTGTGGTTTCTAAAGGCCAAACTTACTATGCTGAAGTACCACAACTGGGTTCAAACCACACAATAGACCAACAATGGTAGAAACCATAGCTTGTCTTGTCTTCCGAAGCCAGCCACTATCAAAGGCGAGCCATCACTGAATTTTCATACCACCTGCATCACAATTGCCTTCTCCCTTCCTGCCCTCCCTGCTCTAGCTCCAGTTAGAGTAGAATTCTCAGCCTTGGTTCCTACTTTCTGGTCCTTCCAGCCAGTTGGTGAGAAGCAGGAATCAACTCGGTTTCATTTTCAAAACCTATGAAGCCATTTTTAAATTTAAATAAGCTTTCCCAGACTAACCAGTCTTGATTCGATTGACATAATTTGATTTTAATGATGCTAATGCTGAATTTTGATTCTTCCCCTCCCTTTTTATTGTTCACTGCATGGTAATCATATTGGATGTAGAGTGCTCTTTAAATCTTGCAAAAAATAAAATAAATTCAGCATTTGATTGGCCAACTACAGTGTTGGGTAGCCTGAAGCAATCTTAGAAGTATGTAGGTGACATTCAGCTGTTTGCAGCGCACACTGCCTGGCTGCTGGGAATTCAGTTCAAAGAACAAACCCAACTTCAGGCATCTCTCTAATGAGAGGCTTCATTCTTTGCACTGAAAACTAACAAAATCTAAGGCACAATCCCATAATATTTAGACTGAAAAAGGCCTACAAATCCCAGTATGCTTCAGTTGGCTGGAGCATGCTGGGAGTTATAGGCCTTTTTCTGAGTAAACATGCTTAGGATCATACCTTTAATAATTCGTGTCATGCCTCTTATTAGAAATATAAACATTCGTAGACAGAGAAAATATTATGTTCAGTCTCAGAATTAAACTGTTAATTAGAGAATCAACAGACTATATCCTCTGTTTTGATTGACAGAATAAAATCAGCAATTTAGCAAGTGGTAAATGACTCCATTGTTCTTTTCATGGAGAAGAAAATATTTTTAAGGAAATGCATATATGTAGTGTCCACGTTTCACTATTTATTTGTGCTAGTTTATGACAATAAAACTGATAAGAATTATTTACCCTTTGTAATCACAACCTCTCCTACTCGAAAGCTTGCTGTAAATAAGACGAATTCAGCTAACCACTATCTTTCCCGCAGAAGATGAGAAAATATCTGTATTTGGGTAGATAACTCATATTTATTCCCTTAATTAGGTGTTGAAAGCAGAATGTTTAATCCTATGATCCAGAATGGATTATAGTCTTAATGTTTTAATTGCATTGGCTTTACATCTTGGTTCTGTGATTCACCAAATTACCAAATATTCAGAATCTGGTGTTATAATTGTAGCATTTTGGCATTACATGGGCCTCCCAAGAAGATTTAGGTAATTGTACCACCACTGCTCTGTGTGTCACTGCCAGCCACAGTGAAGAGGGTTTGAAAATGGGGAGATAAGGAGTATCATCTTCATTTTTTACATATTTCTACTGCTCAAGAGCCAAAGCTATCTCTGACAGTATCTTAGGACTTTGCAAGTACTTCTAAGTGCATCCTCCTAGCAATTTGATTCCTTCTGTGGCCAGGAGACGAAAACATCAGAAATCTCTGGAAGGAAGGCAATAAGTTCAGGACAGAGTTAGCTCTACCATCATCACCACCACCTTCACCACATTGAATTTTGATCCCATGCTCTTTTCTGGCAAGAAGCCCAAGGCAGTTTACATATCTTATCTTTGCAACTGCAGCCTCTTGCAGTATGTTGGGCTGAAAGTGAACGACTGGCCCAAAGTCACCCAGTGAGCTGTGAATGGGGACTGGAGCTTGGATCTCCTTGGTCCATAGTCTGGCACTCTATCTGGCGCATTGCACTGGCTTTAATGAGGCAGAGTGAAGCAATCGTCTTAAGTTGTAGATGCTCGGAGGTGGCAAGCAGACCTTGCAGGACAAAGGATGCTGGCAGGAAAACGGTATGCCATATCACTTCTTCTGTGTCTCCCAAGCCAGCCTGCTGCTCCTTCAGGTGCTGAAGAGAACACCTCACCATACCTCGGGATGTCAGAGAAAGCCACAACGGATTCGAATTCTTCTGAATGCCTCTCAATCTGCCCTACAGAATTTGTAGGAGACTGATTTTCCTGGATCGCACCAATTCTATGAGGTTTCCATACTGATTTTTTTATTCTGTATATTTTTGTGCAAATTTGATGGCAGAAAGTATACAAAATAAAAATACAGAGCAAAACTGCAATGAAAATCAAAATGGACCATCACAGACCCAATGAATTAAAGAGTGAAAATGCAAATATTTGTGGGGAGGTAGGATATACATATACTGTACATATGCATACATATATGCATCTATATCTATATCTGTATAACTGATTTGTACATTTTTGGTTGGCTGAATTTGCACGAAAACAAATTTGCACCAATTCCAAACCCATTACTGGGCGTACAGGGAAATAAAGGCCACCAGAAAAGTCTTAAATCAAGCAAGAACTGCATTTTCCCAATTCACCTGTCCCTCCCCATAGCCACTTTGAACAAAAATCCAGCTGCCAATCCAGGCAGCCTTTGTTCTTGGAATGGGAGAGGCTGCTCTCTTGTTCTTGGCCCCAGGTAACACAATCGGATGTTTTGGCCAATGCTGCTTGAAGGAATTCTTACTACTCTTCTTACATGCCCCATTATAACAGCAATTAAAAAACAGGCTTCTTGAAATGTTAAGGGGTTTTGTTTCTTAACCTTTCCTGCCACTTCCTACCCTGTATGCAGGTTTGAAAAATCCGAAAGTTACGTGAGAAGCAGTGCTGTGGTCGACTAGCTGTACAATGTTCACCAGTATATTTATTTTATTTTGGCTGCAATTCTGTACAGAAGATATGGTAATTGGGTGTTTCACTAAGACTGAAAATAATGTATCGTGTAGTAGAATAGATAGAGTTCTTATGGATAAAATGCATACTGGTATAAGCTAGAACTCAAATGGATTCAAGGAAATAAGACTCTAAAGCATTTTTTTATTATCTCAAAGTAGTTTGCTAACATTTGAATTCATATTTCCGGCTGCATTTTTCCCCAGCCTAACATTCCCACATGGATACTGCTGATTATAGAAGCATGGGGCTGGAAATATTGAATTTGTTAAGTGAGTGAAATAGCAAATATTGTCAATCTTGTCCATAAAATTGAAGCTACAAATCCAAGCCCACCCACCAGGGATTAACCCCCACTGAGTGTGGTGGGGAAAGTGTAGATATGTATAGGATTGCACTATCGCTCCGTGTAGATATGTATAATATTGCACTGTTAAGATTTTGTTTTTAATGTGTCAAACACAAATCCTTTTGAAAATCTAAATTTCAGATTAGAAACGAGAGAATGCAATGCAATGTTTAATGCATGTGAAGATTCATTTCTGCTCCAGTGCAAACTGTTTGTTGTGATATCACATACATATGTAAATAAAGAGGCATGCATAAATAGGACTTTGTGGTTAGGATTTCTGATAGCAATGGAGGTTTCTGGGCAGAATCCTTGATGCCCTGCTTATGTTGATTGTGAATAATGAGGGCCAGTAAAACAGCGTCCTTGCTCCCACTGGCTTATTCATCCTGGAGGTTCTTCCTTCAAATACTTTCCTTTCTGAAGGAAGCTCACAGGTCTCGGGGACTGAAATGCCCATGTCCTGCTCCAACGGCAACAACAGTCTTGGGCTTTCTCCAAGCAGGGCAGTTAAGATGCTCACCGAGATGTTGAATAGACTTTTTTGAGGCTACTACTAATACTATTAATACTAATATTTTGATAACGAGGAAGTTATTTTGTATAATTAGGGGAAAAAAAGTTTTTGAAGTGTTTAGAAATGTTTAGAGGAAAATCATTACTGAAGGAGGAAAAAGATGTAACTTCACCCAACTTGGAGAAGCTCCCCTTGAATAATGGACAAGAGAAGCAGGACTTTTCAAGAGAGAAAGATGGGATTGATGCTATGGAAGAAGGAAGATTGTGACTTTTATCAAATTTGAAAATATACCATGATTGGCTGAAAAAACGGGACTTGGCTCTAAAGAAGTTTTTATATTGTTACAAAAAGGAGTATAATAAGATTATAGTATGTTAAAAGACATGTTGTAGGACTTGATCCAGTAGACCTGATGTGTGTTTGTGATGATGGACATGTAGTTTGTAGTTCAAAAACTTCAATAAAATTTATTAAAAAAAAACAACAGTCTTGGGCTTTCTTATGGTCACCTCACCTGTACATACACTGCAGGACATGTTCTTCATCTGCTCTTTGGGTTTGGATGGGAAGTGGTACATGATATGTGATCAGGGAAGATTTGAACCATGTTCGTGTTATGGGCAGATCATTGGGTCATAAATGTAGGCCATTCATTGATCCTGACCTTTGCAGAACCATTTTGACTAGCGTGACTGATCTGTGCCCAGTGCTTGATAAGTCAAACTGGTTTTCAGAAGACTCTGGAAGAATTTCCTGCTGGTCTTGGGAATTCAGAGAAGACTCAGGCAATTGACACAAGAGGTGAGTTTGCACCTATACCTCTTCAGAATTTTAACACTGCACTGTGGTTAAAGATTCCTAAGAGTTCCCCTGTGCCTGACAGACAATCAGCCACAGTGGGGTGGGAAGCCTTCTCTTTCCTCTCCCTCTTCCTCTGGTTCCCTCCTAGTATCTCAGGGGACACTCCATCAGCACTGAGGTGAGCAAAGTGAGGACGACAGCTGCCAAGAAGTGCCCAAGCAGCGCTTTTAGCCAGCTGTTGGAGGCTCCCTTCCCCACCCTGGATGCGCCTGCTTAGCAGTGAGTCTGTCAGAGGAAGCTTCCAACTGCCGCTTGTTCGTGAATTGCGATGCTGAGCCTTCTGTAACAGGCTATTATCTTCTGTTACTCTTATCTTGTACTTCCAAATAGTCAATGATTAATGTAGGTCACTGTTAATCCTTAGGCACAAATTGTTTAAACTTGATTAATATTAATAATTTTGTCTTATTAGTGCAGCAGTTCTCCATTGTACCTAATGATAATCTTTATAGGATTATATTTTCCCCTCACACTATTTGGCAACCTTGGGAGCTCTAGGTTTATCGATCAACACATAGCTAAGGATTTTAATGCAACCAAAAGGGCACCGTGAATGGTACATCTCTGATCTTTTGCATTTGCAATGGACACACAGTGCAGGCAATGAGGTTAACCTTGGCTTTGGATTTTCCATTATTGCTTAGGAAAATACAAGAAATGATATTGACTCTACTGAATGTGCTCATAGCTCAGCCCTCCAGGGCTCATGAGAGTCATTCTAATTAAATTTTGAAGCTGACAACTTCCAGCTGGAGGTACCTAACACAGCATCAATAACCCGGTACAAGCTGGAAGTCCTGTTGTTGACCTCAACAATATGAGCACCATCTGATGTTTGGAGAGGACCACTGCTAATATATGATGGGCGTACAATCCACTCTACCATGTTGTGTATTTAGCATCAGCATATCTCCAATCAAGAAGTATATAAGACAACGAATCAGTCATTCCTTAGAAGCCCTTAATGAGGAGTGTGAATTTCTTCCATGGTTAGGCACTGTTAGCACAGAACTGTAATTTCCATGCAATTCCTACCGCATGTGCATGCAAATGCTTGCACTTTACTTGGTTAAGTAAATGCTAAATCTCCTTTGATACTGAGCATCAGTCTAATTAACAGGTTAGCAATACATGGGTGGAACAACAAGCAAGTTTTATATCGAAGGAACTATAAAAGTGCTAGGTTAGGCTTTTCTTACTGGAAAGGGAATCATTAGACTTGGTCTCAGTTTGAAGTGCATCTGTAATATACAGCTGCAACCGGATTTAGGAAGCATGACTGCTTGGGAGAAAATTTGATTGCTGATTTTAGTAGCCCGGAAAATAGAAGCATAACCCAATAGATCTACCTACCTTTAAGTGTGTAAGACTTTTAATTCTCCCTGTTTTTGAAGGTTGGAAAGCCAAATAAAGGTTGACCCACAGAGCAGACCCACTGAAGCAATGGGCCTAATTTAAGTATGTCTAAATCTAGATTGAAGCCTATATCTATATATCTCTATATATATGAGCCAAAAAGAACATTGGAATCACTCCTTTGCCTCAGTTTTCTTGAGACATTATAATGAAGATCAAGCTGAATTGGGATAAGTATACATCTTTATATATCAGTATATGATTGCACATTTTGTACAGCAACATGTGTGTAAAAGAACCATATCTATTATTCTTTACTTACACATGGGGATGGATGGTCCAACATCACATTGTCATTACTATATTAGGGTAAGCTGGATCATTTGGACTTGGGATGGTCACAAGGTGGCCTTGTCATGCTCACTGAGGCAGAAGGTCCATTCATGCTCCTGAAACATTATCTAACAGACTGGCACCCCTAAATCCAGGAAAATAACAAATACACTTGTGTATTTCCTACAGTTCTTTCCAATTGTGGGGTTCTTTCCTGATCAAAGAATGACTTGCAGGGGAGCTTTACATCGGCACTTGAATCTCTTTCGACTTCCTGTGTGCACAGGAATGTTTGAAGGGGTGCCATGGAAAAGCCTTATTTTGGGTGCTAAGATCTCCTCGCAGGAGAAGGTGGCATTTCCATGCACAGGTGAGAAGTGCAATTTCTCGCTGGGTGCAGAGATCCGGTGGGTTCCTTCCCTGTTCCTCAAGTGTAAATTTGTGGGGAGGGTGAAAAGCAGGAAACAAGGACTGGAGAAGCTTCAGCATGTTTGCAGAAATGCTTTCTGCTTGGGCAGAGAGATCTTTGGATTCCAATCAGAGCATTTGTAAGACCTGGTCGAGATCAGTTAAACAGACAGTGGAACCAAACATCCAGACCACAGAGCAGAAAAGATGCAGCTCAGTTTCATTAACTTCAGGTATCAAATGCCTGTCCATAAGAAAACGTTATAACACACAAGGCTTTGAACGTGCAAATCTCCCTAAATTATAGAATAAAGGTTGTAGTTTTCACTGCAGTTACCATTTGTTTTTTATTTGAAGATCAAGTCTAATGGCATTAATGAGGGAAGGAGCTGCAGCTTAGCAGTAGAGTTCAGTCTTTGTTGGCATTTCAGTTCCTGAAATCTCCAGGTAGGGCTGGACAATTATATCAAAAAAGATTCTGCTGGAAATTTTGAAAAGCTGCTGCCAGCCACTGTCGACAGAACTGATCTAGATGGAGTCCTGGCTCAACACACTCTATGCTCCCTGTGATCCCTATGTTTCCATGGTCTCTATCTCCCTTCCCTTCCTGCCTCTCTCTCACACCCCACTCATGCTTTTTTCAAGTGTTCCTTCCAAGTTCTCTGAACTCTGCACTGTCCTGTTAGTCAAACTAATCCCAACTTGTCAGTATCTGGACAAAGCATTATTTCTTAATGCAACATATGTATGATTGTTGACTGCAAGGCCAGTCGCAACGGATAACACATGTACAGAACAACACCTTCACTTCTGCTGGGACTCTATTACGAGCCTAGCGAGGCCTCCAGTCTGACAGAATGCCAGTGCTCTTTGTCATTAAAGGCCAGTGATGATCCATTCTCAACTGCATGTCATTCCTCTACTGATGTAGCAAACAAGAAGGGGCAACATGTACATGGACCTAGTCTCAAGTCATTAATTTGCATGTGACTGTGATACAGTTCTGTGATTCTAGGAATGTAAGTCGTATCACCTGAATCATAAGCAGCTTTCAACCTGGAGCCCATAACTTTTAGATATGGAACATCTTCCAGTGTTCTTTCATTTTCTAGGTGACTCCTTGCAAAATTGAGGAGTATTTCCTTATTCTTGGAGTGCTTTTTAAAATTTGAGTTCTGAAAGGCATTAATTGTAAGAGAGCTTTCATCCTATTCTCGCCTGCACTTAAAAATAAATCTCTGGAGAAGCTATCAAGCATCAAAAGCAAAATAAATAAAGGCAGCGTATTAAAAATTATAGCCATAGGAACCTTAAAGAAAAAAATAGCAAACAAGCTGAGAAATGGCCTGCCATTGTTTAATGTGGACACTAACTCATATGGTTGGACTGAACGCTCTTTTTAATGTGAATCTATCATTTTTAATGAAATCCATGGCACTCACAGAGGTCAGAATGCTGCAGAGGCTGAAAAGGTAATAAACAGAAACAATCATCATTAGAATAAAATACTGCCAATTGTGTTAAGTAAAAAGTTTTGTCTGAACAAAGGGCTGGGTGTTCCTGGCACCATGTCAAGCCATGTCTTCATATCCATGCTATAAAAAATTAATTTAATTCAGAAAAACCCAACCCTTTTCTTCATACAGTTTTTATGGTATTCTAATTTGCTAATTCTAAGAATCCTAGGTCTTCCGTCCCCAACCTGGTGCCCTCCAGGGACTGGATCCAGACTGCTTTGGGTGAAACATGCTGCTGGCTGGGTGCGTTCACTTCCTGGTCAGCAGCTCAGGTGAGATTGCACAATGTGAGAGTGGCCACGGGAACTGTTTTAGTACCGTGGCCTGAATCCTGCTCAGCACCAGGATCTGGAGTGTGTTCGGGAGAGTGACATGCCAGTTGGATGCTCTCCAGTTGTCTTAGTGCTGGTTTAGAGCAGGAGAGGCCCGGGATCCAACCAGGGCCGTCTTTCTCTGTGGTGGCGCCCCACTTATGGAATGTGCTCCCCAGAGAGGTCTGCCTGGCGCCGTTGCTATTTGTTTTTTGGTGCCAGGCCAAGACCTTTTTATTTAAACAATACTTTAATAACTGCTGATTTTATTTATTGGTTTTAAATTATTGCCAGGATGTTTCCAGATTTTATATGTATTTGTATAGATATTTATTTATATGTTGGAAGCCGTCCCAAGGCTTATGCGAATGGGACGGCATACAAAAATTCCAAATAAATAAATAAATAATGAACCCAGCCTCCCGCTTTCCTGTGCTGGTCTTCTGGGCTTTGCGCATTTTTTCTCCATTCTAAAAGATAAACATGCCTCTCCTAAGGCCGAGGTCTTGGCAGTGAACCCTTTAAGCTAAAACATACTAGTGCGTGGGTGTTTCGTCTCTTCTTCTTTTGGCTTCCACCTCACCAGCACTTCTAGCCTCCCAGCACTTCCCAAAATACATCCCCAAATAGAGGGGGGATGCACCCCAAAATGGATTTCCTCAGGTTGAGAGATGATAATCTCCCCTGGCTTAGAGCAATTTACAGAGTTGCAGACTCTGAAAGCTTCATCTTCTCATGTCCTACATTTGGCTGACCTGAAGAAGTGACTGTCTTCTTCTGAAGGGTGGAGGTCTGAGGAAAGATTAGATCAGAGCTCCACTGGAGGAACTGAAAACCACTCCTGAGAGTCAGGGAGTGTTGGTGCCTCAGCAAGTTTGAGGGAACAGAGTGCAGGATCCAAAGTGGAATAGTCCATTTATGAAAGTCTAGGAAGGGACTCTAACTCCTTTTCAGAACTGCTGCCACTAGAAGTCTTCACATTGGTGGACTCTTGGTCATTTTCCCACGGACCTTCTTCCCAAAAGACTATTATCTTCACTCAGCATAGGAAGTAGCCACATGGAAGTGGTTCCGTTGCCACAAAGTCAGTGTGTGAATGGGGGAGGAAGTACATCAAGAGGAATCTCCACTGAATTAGAGAGTAACAAAAGCTGCTTGGAAGAACAGCCTGGGCCCTCCAAGCCCAGGGGATTGCTCCCCTCCTTGGGGTGTTCCCCAAAAAAAAGGTACTCAAGGAAGGCTATTTCAAAATAGCCATTTCCTGTGGAATTTTAGCTCTATATTAGGGTTTGGGGTGTGCACCAGGGTAGGGTTCGGGTTAGAAAAACGAGATGTCCTGGAATGATTTTGATGGTTGGAATGTGTTTAGAATTGGCAGAAATAATGAGGTGTGCAGACAAAGCTACTCAAGGGAGGCTTTTTCAAAATCTCCCTTTCCTGTGGAACTTTAGCCCAATATTAGGGTTAGGGGTGTGGACCAGGATAGGGTTGGGGTTAGAAAAACGAGATGTCCTGGCATGATTTTGATGGTTGGAAAGTGTTTAGAATGGGTAGAAAGCATGAGCTGTGCAGAAAAAGCTACTCAAGGAAGGCTTTTTCAAAATTGCCCTCTTTTCAATGGTATTTTAGCCTTATATTAGGGTTAGGGGTGTGCATTAGGGTAGGGTTAGGGTTAGACAAACAAGGTGTCCTGGCATGGTTTTGATGCTTGGAATGTGTTTGGAATGGGCAGAAATGATGAGCTGTGCAGAAAAAGCTGCTCAAGGAAGGCTTTTTCAAAATTGCCCTCTTTCAGTGGAATATTACCCCTATATTAGGGTTAGGGGTGTGCAGCAGGGCAGGCTTAGGGTTAGAAAAACAAGGGTTCCTGGCATGATTCTGATGGTTGGAATGTTTTTTGAATGGGCAGAAATGATGAGCTGTGAAGAAAAAGCTGTCAAGGAAGGCTTTTTCAAAATCGCCCTTTTTTTAGTGGTACTTTCATCCTCTTTTAGGATTTGGGGTGCAGTGTTAGGGCAGTGATGGGTATCCTATTGCACTTGTGCCACAGTGGCCATGCAGAGACTCCTCTGTCTTGGCTCTGTGTCTTGGCTCATGAGAGAAGTCACTGCAGCATCGCCCCAGCAGCCGAGCATAGGAGAACAGCTCACTTTGGGGCTGTGTGTATGCTCAGAAAGGCGTAGTGTCGCCAGGCAATGACGTCACGAGCCATGACTCATTAGCTGCTACTTGTCTGAGATTTTGCATGACTGGTCGTTATGCTGCCAAGGATATATATTTTTTGCTTGGACTAGCTTTTTTTTTTTTTCCCTAACCTAAAACCTCAGTTTTCAGGTTTTATTGTAGTGTTGGCTCTTTGCGATAAATTAATGGGTTTTGGGTTGCAGTTTGGGTACTTGGTCTCTAAAGGGTTCACCATCACTAACCCAGACCACTTTCTTGGACATCCTGTCCAAGTAGGGATGTCATGGGTGGAGCCAGCCGTAGCTGGCGGTCAGACTAGATGGCCCAGGAGGATCCTTCTGACTCACTGTGTCTATGTTTCCTGAGCTGGAGATACAGCACACTAAGTCCTACATACTCAAGTCTTCTCTGGACCACTTTCCCCCTCCCAATACTGTGGGTTGCGCCGAGCATAGAGGCTCAGGTTAATAGTTAGTCTTCCTCCTCTGATGGATGGCAACTGAGAGTGTCATGGCCATGTTTTCTGCTCCTGCCCCAAAGGCAAATTAGCAGACTCCTTGAAATAGGGAAAGGGAAGGGGAAGGCAGTGGCTGCTAGTAAAGGCCTTGAATCTCCCTCAAAGATTCAGACAGGGCCATTATTGTGTTTGCATCCTTGCAAGATTCTCAAAGCCCTTTTTCCCATAGCTCCGGGATTAATTTGGTTCCTAATTAATGTATTATTCCTTTTTTATATTATGGTGTTATCTGTGCTGCATATGCTGTTAAAGGAAAAGGGCTTCTTGGTGGTGGCCCCTTTGAGAAGGAACTCTCTTCTGCATGAATGGTGCTGCTGTCTCCTAAGAGTCTAATTGGGTGTTTTCTGACTTTGAACTGCTTCCATGCAAAATTAATAGAACTGATGTGTTTGCTTGCCATTATGTATGCCACCTTTTGATGGCATGGCTCTATAAAACAGTCAAGTAATTCTTTGAAATAAATAAATAATGCAAACATAATCTTGTTTGTCTTAAATGAAACAAAAATGCATAAAGGAGATGAGAAAAATATATACAAAAAATTAAAAATGCACAACATAGAATAGGTTTTAGTACATGATTCATATTATCCATGCTATTCCAAAATTGAATGAAAGGGAGCCAATTATCTGCAAAGAAGCTTTTACACAAAATACCCTAATGCAATTTAATGTAGCAGCTTGGTTTTCCCAAAATGATTGATTCCCAATTACTTCTTAACCATTCACCAGTGGGAAACTTTTCTGCATACCTCCAGTTCTTAGCAATTAATAATTAGCTGGGAAAAATAACACACTATATTAATTTTCTATCCGTGTGTGTACGAGAGAGAGAGAGAGAGAGAGAGAGAGAGAGAGAGAGAGAGAGAGAG
>JAIXND010000654.1:114280168-114501480 GCA_023646645.1 Varanus salvator macromaculatus | reverse complement strand
GAGAGAGAGAGAGAGAGAGAGAGAGAGAGAGAGAGAGAGAGAGAGAGAGAGCGCGCGACTGAATGATTTCTTCTTCCAAGTATTAATAGAGCAATTTCATGCCTTTTTAACTAACTTTTTTGCTTAGTGCTTGCAAGGGTGGAAAGCCATTGTAGGATATTATGGAGTTCTCAGCATCTTTTATGGAAGAAAAAAGAAAAAAATAAGAGAGATCAGAGCAAGCAATTTTTGTATGTGCAACTTACCAAGATTCTTGTTTAAAAAGTTTGAAACTTTTTAAATGAACAACTTAAAGGTTAAAACAAAAAAACCAGGTAAAATAAAATACCGCAAAAGCAGAACAACAAAAAGGAGCTTTCACAGGTGTATAATTATTGCGTAGACTCTCCCCACAACCCACCATTCTGTTTTGCCACTGACTTCTTAGGATCAATACAGACATGAGCAATAGGAAGTTCCAGGGGGATCCTTTTGCAGGGTCTGCTTTTGTATGATTCAGGAGAGCACCAGACTGAATGTGTCTTTTTATTATCTCATGTCATACTTTAGAAATATGGAGGCAGGACACTGCAGAATCAAAGTGTGGCTACTACACATATGCCAGATTCCCAGATGGCATGAATGAACCCATGGACAGAAACCCAATGGGCGCGTTCTCTTTAGCTAACAAAACTTTCCCTTGCTGTCTGATTTTCACTTCCTAATTCAAACTGCAACAACTCAATCTCTGCTCCCCTAGCTTAAAGACAGCAACAATCCAAAGACTGTGATCACCTGTCAATTTTAAAATTTATTTATTGTGTCATGAATTGCATGAAAAAGACAACATCTAAATTTTAAAAAGAAAAGCAGAAAAATATATGTAAATATCCATTTAGCTGTTTACATTTAAACATATCAAGCAGCTGTCTTATGCAAAACTGCTATCTCATTGCATTGCATCAAAATTATGAATGGGCCTATGAAGGTACAACCCTTAACAAAATAGGCCCATTCGCACTAAGTAAGAAGCAGACTTGTAACATTATATTACCCAAATTCTTGGAACCACTTTCATGCCATTGCTTCCTAGGCCTTGAAACTCCACTAAAATGATAAGTATTAAACCTCTCAACCTCCTTATGGAGTAGGAAATCTGCTACTCTTAATCTCATTTGAACAGGCTGAGCACTGGGCATGAGAGATAGCGCTTTCCCCAAGGCCATTCAGTTAGTGCACAACCAAGCTAGCATGGATTTGCTTCCTGGTGTCTTAACATCCGAGTCTTTTACACCAGCATGGAGCATGCCAATTACATAACAGTATTTATAAGGATGAAAAGACTGTCTGTTATGCTAAACCCCTCAACATGTTTGATACATTGATCAGGCTCCACCTCTCAGTGGTTCTCCATTTTCGGCTTCCTTGCCTGTACGTAAGTTGCGTGGTATCGTTAAGGATGTCCATATTCTTGCTTAGCAATGGGCTTTAGGTTTCTAGTGACAATCTTACTGACTCAATAGCCTTTAATCACCTCAAGGTTTAATGGGCTCCTACAGCCCTCATCTTCTGCATCTCGTTTTGGAAGTTGGAATTCCATACTCTAGTGTTCAGGATATAACTAGATGAGGCTGATTATGAAGTGGCAACTCTGCATCCAAATTTCCCTGCTCTCCTTATAATGCTTAAGCAGGCTTACCTGTGTAATCTTGCATTTTCTTGTCCCTGCTTTCCCTATGCACCACTGTTTCGGCGTGAGGGGCAGAGAAATGAAAATTGGCTGGGTTCAGACAAAACAACAAGCCATGATGGTTTTTTTTTTTTAAATTATTGTTGATCTGTTGTGTTGTCTGAACACAGTTGTGGTATTTCACCATAGCAAGTTTGGTCTTTAGAAACCATGATAAGAAACCATGGTTTGTTCAACGGTTTCTCTGTACCTCCATGGCTTATCATGCTGTCTGATGGTGGTTTCAATGACCCAGGTATGCAACCACCATAGACTTCCCTGGGAAAAAGTGTGACAGCAGGAGCCACTCCAGTCATCTAACCTCACCCCAAAGAGGAAGAGGCAGACAACAAGGCAGGGAGTAATGGACCTTGGGGTTATTTTCAGGAATGGCGGCTGATGGGATACAGGCCAGCCGTGGGAGGAAGACTGAGCAGAGAGATGGAAACCATGATAATTGGGTAGATCATGGTAGAGACAAAAATTGTGAAGCCTGGTGACCATCCAGGGTTGCTTGTCATGTTATATGAACCCGGCCAAGGTGAAAATCGCAACAAAGGCGAGTTTGAGGGAGAGAGGGGCAAAGGTGAACGGGCCATTTTCAAGAGCAGTCCTGCATGAAGTAAAGAGTCCAGCTCTGCCCCAGGAATATCCAACTAAAATTTCAGCCTAGTGGGGCATCTCTTCTGCTTCTGTCTTTCAGCTTCAGTCTCCTCGTTCTAGTTAAGGGATAAAAATATTTTCCTCCTAAACAATCTTAGAGGCCATTTGTAATTATTCCTGAAATGGTTTATCATTCTTTGATTCTGTATGAGAAATTCTATACAAATGGCAATCATACTGATGACCTGGCATAGTTACAGCTTTCCCACTTCTTTTGCAGATATCCTAGTACTAGCCTTTTTTGTTTGTACGTTTATATCCCACCTTTTTCCTCTTGCAAGGTCACTTCCACAGCCCTCCCTCTCTATTATTTCTTCACAACAACTCTGTGAGGTAGGTTAGAATCAGTGAGTGTCCTAGAGTAACCCATGGAGCTGCACGGCCAGGAATGACAAGAACATGGATCCCTGTCCAGCACGTGAACTGCCACACCACACTGTCTCTCTGAATTATAATACAGAATCAATAATGGGTAATACTGTTAATAATGACAATGCTTAGAATTTATTTAACATTTCTCCAGCGTGTTTGTCAAAGCCTTTGCTGGCAATCCTTACAAGGTCTGTGTTTCATTCTTGCTGTGTTTATTTATTTATTGAAAATATGTATACCCTGTCCAATCCCAAGGGTCTCAGGATGGGCTGTTACAGATGGAGGATCAAGGCTGAGCTGGGCACCCCAGTTCAACCATTTATGGTGCAAGCATATAGAGATTTAGATAGAGTAAGTAGACTTCTTCTGGCAAAGCTTGCATGTTTAGGCACCGTTCTGCAACAGTGGCCTTCTGACAAGGTCCAGGATGCATGAGTAGGAAGAAACCGATGTATCAGATGGGATTTCTTCACCATTCCATTTTTAAAAGCCCTCTAGTTCTTTCCATCCCATTTCCAAAGAAATTTTCAAATGATGGTAAATTCTTACCAAATGCTGAACCAAATGGAAAGATCACTCATGTGCACCGGAAAAATTAGTACAGCTGTTCCCACAGTGGAAGGGGCCATATAAAACTCGTATCTGTTAAAGATGAGGAATACATCAGGAAAGAAGAATGACTGCCCAAGTTCTACACCACAACATGTTTAAATACAGGAATTCAAAAGCAGACTTCTAACCACTCTGCCCTCTAAGCTTTTAGAGGATGGATGGAACTCCATTTTTTTAAAACACTGAGCTCTTTCTGTCCCATTTATAAAGACATTTCTGAATGTTGCTAGGTTCTAAAACATCGCTAAGCTATTAGAAACCAGCCAACCAAAATTCTCACATTCTACACAGAATCAACACAGTCCTCATTCGCACTATGTTTTAGTGAAAAATGGTTGGGAATGAGCTGAGAATTTGGTCCGGAAGGTTTTGCTGAAACACGCCGTACCAATCTGTGAAGCATTGCATTAGAACTACAGCACAGTCAATAATATCATTTCAAGGCTCAGTAGCATCTTGGCTCTCCTAGAATGAATGCGTGACATTTATTAATAGAGGTGCTGAAGGACTGGGGCATTTTGAGATGCATTTGATTTCATAAACCAAATTATTTCTCCTTTACCCATTGATTAAAGTTCGGCCGGCATGGAAGACACATACCCTTTCTGAAGTGATGGTAGATTATAAATAAAAGAAGAAGAGAAAAAGAAATGCACTGTTCATTTTCTCTGTGCTGTTCCCCTGCTTTGCACATTGCGTGGGTGCATAGGCACAGTGGGAGTCGCATTCAATTCAGCTGGGCCACCCGTCCATCTAGGCCAATATTCCTGACACTGGCTGGCAGCCACTGTCCAGGGTTTGGGGCAGGGTTTTTTCTGTTCTTCTGTGGAGATGCTGGGTTTCATCTGCATGCAAAGCTCACGCGCTCCCCGGAATGATGAGCTCCCCCATTCTCCCTGCTGATGATAGCCTGGGCATGCTGCCAGGTAAAAACTGAGAACGCTAGATAACTGAGAACTCTTCCTTCTCTTTCACTGCCTCTTTTGCCCATCTCAATGGCTTGCACCTTCATGGGTTTTCCTAGTTCCTGGAACAATATTGACCTGACAGTTCTTTGAAAAGAAATCCCAGCATTTCTAAGCAGGGGATTGTTCTTGCACCATTAAGCAAATGGGAAATTTATTTCCTGCACATGGATCCTTATATATACACAATGACACCATCTAGAACAAGTTGAAGGAATGGGAAGGGAACCCTGCACAATGGACACCAAAGAGGAGCCCAGTGAAGATGGAGCATTCACTACTAATGGGGCAGGGCAGTAGCTGTGAGAGGGAAGCCTGCTGAAGGCGTCTTGCCCAGAGGTCCAGAATCAGCCCCTTTCCGAGGACTGTCCACTCCGCCACACCCAATGTCCATCTCATCCAGTGTTCTATTCCCAGTGACTGGAATAGTTAGAATCCCAGTTTATGCTTTGTAGTAGCACTTGCATCTTAGAACCTGAAGCTGCCCCAGCTTAGATTTCCCCCAAGGATCCATCTCCCCATAAGCTGGACCTGACCAAACATGCACCATGAAATATTTCGGTAGAGCAGGGCGGTTGCCAGTATTTTGGGTCTGGCAAGCACCTTTTTAATTTGGAAAGTGTCATAGGTCACCAAATGACTGCCATGGCAAGGGGACTTGCTCATAGGCAGAATGACTGCCATGGGGGATTGGGCCACCCATTTTCATGAAGTTAAATTAAATTAAATTAAAATTAAAAAGGAACTTGCCCAAGTGCAGAGCAGGTAGATTTCAACCCATCCAGTTGGGAAGGATTTATCTGCTTCTCTGTACTCAGGCTGGAATAGTTGCATTCAGAAAAAAAATTCAATAGAAAGGTTTCAGATTTTTCAATAGATCTTTGAACATTAACAAGAGAAGAAAAGAATCTACAGTCTCCCATTTTAGGCTTTTATATGATGAAATCATCATCTTCATTATTAGTCATTCAATTTATTCCCGACTTTTCTTTCAATATATGCCCTGGTTTTTTAAAATGTGTATACCCATAAAACAGTATTAATGTACTAGCAGAAACAATGCAAACACAACAAGCCAAACCAATAGACAGTATTGGAATTAAAACGATAAAACAGCAGATGAAAACAACTCTCAAATCAATGGATTATTAAACTTTAAAGACCTATTTGAAATGGTGAGTTTTCAAAGGGCCAAGTTGTACATTGGGATAAACATGTTTTTTAAAAAGCATGCTTAAATCGGTTGCTTTATTAAGAAGAGAGAATAGCCATGGAACCCTGATCAAGAATTGCTCTCTTCATCTTTCAAAGGTCATGTCTATTCCTGATTCACTAATGCTGCTTGTAGTAAACATCACCTGTGGGAAAGACCAGCAGACAAAGCTTAGCAGATTGTGTGAACACTGTCAGGGCTGGTTGCTAGAGAACATGAGTGAAAGTTTCTTGTCCACATGTGGCACCTGCGGCCACCAATGAAATGAATGACCACCAATGAAAGCTTCAGAACTACATGGCCCAACTGCCAGAAGGCCTTCAATATCATGACAACTACATTTTGGATCAAGTGCTATTTCTGAACTGTCTCTAGACTTCCTTGCTTGCAGAAGCTTGTACTAATCCAGCCTGGACATAAGAAAAGCTAAAAGAAATGCATGTTAATATAAAACAAGACAAGTCAAAGCATATCTTGACTGAGCCATTTTGAAATCTGATGCACAAATATGTCGTTCACAAATTTGAAAAGGCCCGTTCATTTCCACGAATGGAAGAAAGCCAACCCCTTTTTAGCTCAGTTGCCAAATTGGACCTTGAATGATAAAGGGGCAATGGAGACCTGGCTGGCTTTCAATTCATGGATGTGCAAAGGAAAGAAGAAGAAGGTGACCAGATGCTGCAGATTAAAGTAGAATCTTTGAATAGCACCCAGAAGGAACTTTATCAGGTTGCCCAGAATGAAGCAGAGTGAATAAGGACTTCTGGATCCTCCGGACCATATTTTCTATCATATGTTCTTTGAATCAAGGTAAGAACCAGATAGCTTTTATTTGCCATTTGCTTCCAAAGTTTTTGCAGTAGCTGACACTGCAAGAAAGCTGTTTTGTAGTTTCTGGAGACAGCTGCAATAGGAAGCCCATTTCCTTATGAAAAATTATGACATTTTTCAGATGCCCTTTTATTTACAAATACACATGCTGAGCAGGCCGATCCCCAGCCATACGGTGCCAGCACATGAAGCAGCTTTCCCTTCCAGAATCGCCTGGAGGTCCCACCAGCTGTTTCCCTTGCACTGGCAGCAGAGTTACGAAGCAGCTCTCTTTAGAGTGACCTGTTCTGGCTCATCAGAGTCAAGGCTTATAAAAAAGACATGGTCACCAAGTGGGAGAAAGGAATCAGGTAAAACTGGATCAATCGATTCCATTTCTAAGGACATCCTGAAATGCATCCCCCAAAGGGAAAGGAGGGAGTTTGACCTGAGCAGGATAGGAATGAGCTGAAAACTCAACAGGATGTCCAGGAAGGCTTCTGATCCACTCCCTGCAGGCTGCTCTCAGGTTCGGTAAGTGTGGTTAAGACAGTCACTAGCATGAGCAGTCTCCTTCCTGGTGTTAGGGAGGACCTGGAAGGACTTTTCTTCCCAGCAAGCACAGAGAGCATCCCTAAGCACCCTCTGTTGCCATGCAGGATGAAGGGCTCGCCCAGTCTTTGCCCTGTTGCAAGCGCGTCATCGCCAGCAAGCACCGTCTGGTTCATCGAAGTTGCGACATCACAGGTTTTCTCTGCACTGGATCAGAGCCCTCAGGTTTGGGTTCCTATGCAGCTCCCTCCTCTTGGAAGCACGGGGGCGTGCTGCTGAAGCCACTAGGCACCAGTCCCCTCCCCTGGGATACAGCGCCAGGCTGCCGCTGAAAGCACTCGAAGTCTCTCCTCCCAGAACAGAGGCTCTGCTGAAATCATGGAAGGACTGGTCGCCTTCTCACTGGAATTGCCAAGCCCAGGTGCCAGCACCACCTCCTTCAACAAGGTGCCTTGTTTTCCTCTTCACCTGAGCCCAGGAGTTGCAATGCCCGCTTGCTCTAGACCGCAAGAAAGGGCTTCAGCCCCGAGAAAGTAAATTGCTCTTGGAGGTTCTTTGTATATACAAATTCTAGCCTCCACCCCTCTTTCCCTGCTCTCTCTCTCTCTCTCTCTCTCTCTCTCTGTGTGTGTCTTGAAAACTTAGGCCTGAAGCTCATTTTCACCAAGAAGGCAGCTAATTTCCTGATCAAGGCATAACTTGGTGAAGGCTGGAACATCACCAAATGGTTAAGTAGGAACAATTCCACTTCAGCTTCTGCATTTGAATCTTTGTAAAGCTCGGCCAATATGCCTTTGCCTGTTTCTGTAGAAAAGAAACCTTCTCAGAGATCCCAGTTCAATCCAGGCATCTTTCTTTAAATCAAAGGAAGTGAAGTAGCCTGCCTGCAATGTTCTCAGCGTAAGTTTTGGCCAGATGCATCCTTGATCTTAATGGTCCCAGAGAGGATTTGTCTAAAGCTTATGTGTTGTTATCTTTGCTCTCAAGATGAAGCTGCAGCTCAGCCCTCATAATGACAGAACAAATTCAGATTCAAACACTGCCCTCATTAAAAAAAAGTAATCTAATAAAGTAACATAATGCTGCCCATTTGTGACATTCAGTCATTAAGTATTAGATTAGTGTATATTGAATTAATACATTCAATTCATAGTAACTATTGAATTTTATTTTAGTAAAAAATTAAGTTAATTGCTTAATAACTATGGAATAAATAATCCTGGAAAAAATTTTCAGACTCCTTGCAAAATATGCTTACCAACTAAGATTGCATTTGCACAAAATGCTTTCAAAATGAAGACCGATTCTGGGTCCAAGGGCCTTGCAGCCAAACTTGAGCAGGCGTTTTAGCTGCCACGGGGCAGGAGGTGAGGGTGGAGACGCAGGATGGCAGTGGCAGCTCCCAATTCAGTGGCAGCTTCATCCCTTTGGTGACTCAGCCTGCCCCTCAGCGGTCCCCACCCCCTCTTTTTGTCCCTCTTCTTCATTAGTGCTTCTGCTTGATCCTTTGCCCGGGCGTTGTTGGGAATACGGTAATCCTCAGCACGTGTTTTGGGGCAGGGTGGCACCAGCCCTTCAGATGAGGCCTGGGAAAGGGGGCCTGTGGACACAGAGATGGCAAAGAAGGGGGAGCTCATCCCAAGGCCACCATCTCCAGGTGTTCAGGCAGACCCTGGGAACTGACGGTCTGGGAGCGCAGGGAGGGGACATGGTCTCTGACCCCATGACAGCCTTGGGAGAAAAGGGTGAGCCACCTGGAGGGCCTGCATCCAGCTGCATGCACACTCCCAGGAGTCACTGAAAGGGAGGGCTCTCAGAAATTGTCTCTAGTTTGGCTTCAGTGAACCACTCTGGGCATGCTCAGAGACCCTTCCTTTGTTGGCCTTTAGGTTGCTGGCTGCATGTTGGAAACAAGGAGCTTTTTGCCAAAGGGCTTCCTGTTGTTGGAAAGAAAGAGGGCGTGAACCAGCTCTCAACAGGTGTGGGCTCACAACAGGTGCCGAAGAACACCTAGCCTTGAGCCTGGCCCTGCAAAGTTGATTGCCAGGACCTGAGCAGTGGGATTGGAGAGCACAGGGGCTGACTCTTTTCTGCCATGCATTTTCCTACTTCAGACCTACCCCAGCTGCTATTTATTCTATTAGTAAAAATAGCCTATGCACAGGCCTGCTCACCTTGGGCAGACACCACCCAGGCATTCCTGCTTTCTGGACTGCCCAGTGTTGTCTTACGGAATATAACCAGTGTGCAGAACCTCAGGTCTGGGGGCCAAATCCAGCCTGTCCTGTCCTGCCCCTTTTCCCCAGCCACCACTCATTTGGTGGCTTCCCAGCTCTGGTGCAGGCGTTTCCCCCATTCCAAAGACTGGAGTGTCTCTTGGAAGATTTTGCTCGTGACTGTTGTCTTTGGCCCCTCCTGCTACTGTAAGGTGGTCCTCAAGTGGATTTCTGGAATGGAATCCAGCCCTTGGGCTGCAAGAGGTCCTACACTGCTGAGTGAAAGGGTCCAAGACAGTAGGGCTGGAAAGCATTCCACCCCCCGTCTCTCTGTCTGAGATCTCAGAAAACTTCAAAGTGGGGCACAGAGTGAAAAGTAGCAGTGGACTGATTCAGGATAAGCAAACTTAATAGGTTCACCTTCTGGGAGAACCTGGTGTCCTTCCAATGCAAAGTAGACTATCGATCAAGTTTACAGAGTGTACGATATCTGCAGTGGCTTGCTGCACCGAGGAGGTAACCATACGTCCCAACCCCAGGTGAGCATCTACAGTTAGAAGCCATCTTTCATGTCCAGCAGACAAATAAATGAAAGAGGGACCGAGCTTTTATTGCACCTGCAATCCTGGAAGGATGGCCAGGAGACGACTGTCCAGAATGTTCACAACTGCCAGTTTAAGCAGCCTTGCAAGTGCGTAATATACTTTTATGCTCACCCAACTAGAAAGGATGCATTTGCTGGCATGATGGAGAAGTTGCGATGTTATTATAAACCCTGTGAGGGGAAAAAGTGTTAAGGTTATAGAATTTCTGAACCAATCAAGTGATACGCTGCGTACTCGGTGTTGAAATACAAGCGATGCTGACATGCACCATCAAAGATCAAGCCATGCATAAGCAAGCACATTAAAATGCCTTCCCTTCTTTTAAAAAAATAGCCATAGCAGATGATACATTAAGTTAGCAAGAGCTTCCATATGAACAACCCTCCCTCACCTCTTGCAACTCAGCTACTTTCTATAAAAAATAAGCCCCATGTTCTATTCTATATAGATTGTTTTTCCTTTACAAACTCCTGTTTTTCATGAGGACTAGCATGTTCAGTTGCTTTATTCATTATCATGCTTATCGAACAGTGATGACAGGAGAACACATTAACAAAACGTTTCACCAAAGGTGTTGTTTGCTTGTAGTGTTAGAGCTGCAACAACTGGGTCAGTGATCATCCAGGGTACAGAGCTAATCAGCTGCCCTGGATACATGCAGAGAACGCTGCCTACCAGAAGCAGAGCTCACAAAGTGTTTGCTATTTAACCAGGACTTCTTGCACAGAAACAGTTCAGTTCCGGTGTCAGTCTCTGCTTTTTTTCCCCAATTGATTTTTATTCTAAAAGTTCAACAAAACCAAACAGAAAGAGAAAATTTGTAGCTGTATAGATTTGAACACATAATTTTCAATGCATGCATAGGAAATGTGTGTGTGCATGTGTATGAAAAGACAGCTTTCTAAGAATTATTCCTAAACTTCAACAACACAGAGGGCATAGCTATACAGTCCTGCATGTGCGACCACATAAAATGTACTTTGCTAAGCCTTTACAACAAAGCCTTTATTTTGTGGACTTAGTTATTTAGCCAGTCTTCTAAAGAATTCCACTTGCGTGGCTGATCTAAATGAGGTGTAGTGCTTGTGCAGAAGTACCCCAATGCCACAAAGCCCAGTAGACTGCAACGGTACCCCAATAGGTGTTGGAGAAGACTCCCGAGAGTCCCTTGGACGGCAAAGAGATCAAATCAGTCAATCCTAAAGGAAATCAATCCTGACTGTTCTATAGGACAGGTGCTGAAGCTGAAGCTCAAATACTTTGGCCACATAATGAGAGGGAAGGACTCATTGGAAGAGACCCTGATGCTGGGGACAACGGAAGGCAAAAGGAGAAGGGGACAGCAGAGGTTGAGATGGTTAGATAGTGTCACGGATACGGTGAACATGAAATTGGGTTAAATCCGGGAAACAGTGGAGAGCAGGAGGACCTGGCATGTTATGGAAGAGTCCATGGAAGAGTCAGGCATGACTGTGACTGAACAACAACCACCCACTAGAAACAGATATTATTGATTATTTAGTGATGGGCTACATCTCTGTGCTGTGCACTACATTTCTTCACTGCCTTTCTGCTGCTTCATTTGAGGCAGTCCCCAGTCTAGAACAATGGCTTACCATGGAACACACATGGTACCGAAGCAAGAGGGAAACCAGCAGTTCAGGTACCGCTGCACTTCTTGGACCCCCAGGGCAGCTGGTCTTAGCCAGGCCCAGGCAGAAGGCTCTGTTGTCTCACTGCTTTCCCCGTTTCAGGCAGATCATGCAGAGGCCGTGGATGGACCCAGGAGATGGTCCCACTCTGAGCTGAGCCCATGGGGAGGGCCTTCCCATTTCAACTCCCCATCTGAGGCACCATAGCAGGTTCAGAGACAATCGGGGCCAAGAACGGATGAGCTGTGAACTAGGACATTTCTTGTCCAAGTCTCAGTGAACTCGTTCTGCCAGGAGCTGAGTAGGACATCGCAGCAAACGCTTGTCGCTTGGTTAGAACATGAGGATGACGTTGACCTACTTACAGGACTGTCTCTGTCAGTTTTGCTGAGCAAATACATCTGAAGACATCTGCACACTTCAAAGTGCCCTAGAAGGCAACTTCATTTTCCCCATTACTGATATCAAAACACAATTAAAAAAGCAACAGAGAATCCATAGCTTCTTAAAGGCTAATAAATGTATGGAGCGATCAGTTTTCATGGGCTGGATTCCACTCATTCAGATATACAAAATCTTCTTTGTTGGTCTGTATGTATAATAAAGCATTCCCAGTGGCTGTTTTCCACCAGACGGTCTGAACATATAACATCAATCCCGGCACACTTGCACTGGCTGCCTGGGTGCTTACGACATCTTAGTATTAGGACCACAATACCTAATGCAATGCCTCTCCTGGCCTTTATCTACCTGGACACTCCGATCAAGTTCTGGGGGACTTTCTTCAATTGCCGCTTCCCAAGGAGGCTCAGCTGGTGGCAACAACAAGAAGAGTCTTTTCAGTGGTGGCCCCCAGTTATGCAATGAGCTCCCCACTGAGGCCTGCCTGGCTCCAATTTTCCTATATTTTTCGCACCAGATAAAACTACCCTCTACTGCAGGGCATTTTATTAGTTACTAGGGCCTGCCGGTGTTAGATGGGGTCTTTTTCACCTATATTTTTGTTTTTTTATTTGGTTTTAAATTTTATATTGTGTACTTTTCATGATGTTTTAATTGTATAATTTATATTGCTTTTTAAATATGTGATCAAGAACCACCCAGAGAGCTTCAGCAGTTGGGTGATACTGAAATTAAATACTGTATCTCTTCTGACAGGCCTTTCCAGATTAGTTCCCAGCTTAACTGTTTCATATATTTGTTTTTAGTCTAAATTTTAATTCCTGTTGGTCTTAACTTCTTGTAAACCACCCAGAGCCTACAGGAATCAGGTGGTATATAAAAAATCTAAATAAAACATATCAAAGTTAAATTATATTAGATGACATTAATATCCTGCTTTTCTTCCTTCTGCAAGGAACTTAAGGCGGTTTACCAGGTATGAGTGGTTCAGTGTGGATTGTGCCTGTTATGAATGGATCTTGTTCTTTCGTGCTTGCATGGCATTGTGGAAGACCTTCTGCAGACTTTATGTTTGCAACCATTTAGCCCCACTGTGCAAGTGAGTTCTCTTTTCTTCCTCTTCTCGGGACCTCTGCATATATTGCGAACTATCAACTTATGGGAACACTTCACATATCAGGCAAATCAGCTTCTAACCTATGGAATCTGCACAGTTTTAAAATCCTCAGGCCACTGCTTCACTAACTTGCTTGAGGATCTGGCCCTAGTCAAAGGGGCTTCTGTCTAATTTGTCAGAATAAATACATGAATGAAATGCAAGGCCAAGCATAGCTATTCTATTCTCAGCTACCAGCAGTCCCTGAACCACCATCTGAGATCATGTGTTTTGTGGCATTTCAGAAGATCCTGAGACGCACCGCTTTTTAATTCGGCTGATTCTGTGTTATGGTAAACTGTCACTCAGAGCACTGGGGAAAAGGTTGCAAGGGTCATGAAGTACAATTATTCCTGCCTTCACCATATACACTTATAGCAGTCTTTAGAAATACGCTCCATTGCCTTTGATTTAAATTCCTTTTCATGATTGAGAAGCAGACACAGGGAGGACATAAAAATAAATGTGTGCAAATCTATTTAATAAGTAGATAAAACAGGCCAATTATGAGCTCCCCGAATCTTTTGCATTTCATCACTGTGGTGAAATCAGCTGTCTTTGATGTTTCTCTGGCTTGTACCTTAATTGTTAGGCTGTGAGAAAACCAATTTAGGTGGCACCGCTCTTATTTCTTAATGACCTTTGCAAAGATTCTCTCCTCTGATTAACATGTTCATCCTTCAAAATATTTCATGCAAGTGTTAAAAACAAGAAAGAGGGAGGGAGGGAGGGGAGAAAGATGGCTGTGGTGGAATAGACCAGTATGATAGCAAATATCTTATCTGCTACCTGCTGCAGAAAAATTAGATGGAAAGATTAGCAGACTTTCTAATATTGCCAAGGTACTTAAATCCAAAGAGCAGATAAGTGACACATGTTTCTGTGAGTGGGAGGCACATCATTGCTGACACTCAAAAGGCTGTTCATGTATAAAATAAGAGAACAGGGAACAGGTCCGGCCTGTTGGGAAAACTGGAAAACAGGTCCAAGGTGGTTGAAGCCCCATCGGTGTGGGTGTCCAAGGATAGGCTAGACAGGCACATTGTAGGCATGTCATGAGCAGAGCTGGCTGGAGCCGGGGGCCACACTAGACGGCCTGGGAGGCCCCTTCTGACATGCTCCATTTCTATGTTGCTAAGCGTAGAAATCAGGGACATCAAACCTCAAGCCAATTGGTCAAGTCTGGCCTGCCTGAGGTCCCAGACTGGCTTTGATGTTCCTAAGTTCTCCCACCCTCTCTCCACTGTAGTTTAGGTGTCTCCTGGCTTTTGGGCAGTCTCCCTTTCCATTGCAAAAGCATGAAATCCCTCTCCCAAGAGCAGTAAGAATGTTAAGCTAAAATATTCTGGATTGATTTTGGGGAGGTATCTTGCTATTTCTGGCCTTCTCGCTTTCTGTCTTCAGCTCTGCTCACCACCCGAACATGAAAGATTTTCCGAAGATCCTAATCCTGGAAGATTCTCCAAAATGGAACTTGATCCCGAGGCTGGAAGAAGTTCAGAATCTGCTCTACAAGTCATATGTTTTAAGGCCTGGAAGAATAACGCACCCTGTGTGGAGTCCCATTTGCTGCTGGAGGATGCACCCAAGGTGCATCAACTGGCAGGGAATGGAAAAGGCTGAAGAAGGAACTGAAAGTCTCACCCAGGAAACTGGTATCTTTCATTCACACCAAAGATGAGTCCACTTACTGCTTATTCTACCATCCTACAGAGGAGGAAGAGCAGCCTGGAACTCAGCTGCCTCAGGCCAAACGTTTCACTTTCCTTTCTGGCAGATGGAGGACTGGGGAACCATTAGTGTGACTTCATTATCTTTGGCCATATTTAGCAGAAACCCAATAATGGCCTTTCTCTGGATGAAGAAATAGGGTAAAGAGACTAGTACCTGACTTGCTGTAGAAAGATTAGACAAAGGTTCTCTCTCCCAGGGCCTGCTTTATGCCTCCATTTAGAGCTTTTGCAGTATCATTTTTCCTATTGTATCAGGATCCAAGACTCCGCCAGCAAAGCCCTTCAGTGCACAGTTGATATTGTTCTTGGGCGATCGAGGTGAACATCATGCTCGTTTGTAGAAAAGGAGCCTTCTGTAGTTCTCTTGATATTGGTTCTTCCGGCTTGGCAAGTTTGCTCATACATCCAGTGCAAGGAAAGAGCAGGCTGGGGACACAACGGGGTGGAGAGAGCAAAAGACTTGAACTTTGTTTGAATTCTCTCTTGAAAGCACCAGTCAGCTTGGAAACCATGGGATGATTGGATGAGGATTATAGGCAAGAAAAGGCTACCGAGGGCAGCAGGGTGTAGGCAGCTTTTATGATTGTCTGTCTCGGCTTTTATTCTCTTCCCTTTGAGAGTAAAACCTGCTAAATGTCTGTTAGAATTGTTGCCTTCTTTTCTACCTAGCCATCAGTGGAAAAGCCACCTGTGGCAAAGAACTGGTTAACTGCTTTACATTAACATGGGAAAATCAGCCCACAGTTAACTGCAAGAACAAGAGAACGTAAGAAAAACCAGTCCAAATGTCCATCCAGTCCAGGACTCCAGGGTGGGTGCAGGACCCCTGCCTGCGTAGGCTTCTCAGCACTGGTGTGCACACACATGGCAACTCTGAGCTAGCACATGGCCAGTAAGGCTAGCTGGCCTCCCCCCCCTCACCCACCCACCATGTATCCATCCAATCCCTTCTTAAAGCTATCCAAATCAGTGGCCATCACCACAATCCAGCAGTTTAACTATTTGCTGTCCTTCCTTTTATCTGTCCTAAACCTCCCACCAATCAGCTTCATGGGAAGACCCTGGGCTGAAGCATTACGGGAGAAGAAGAAAATTGTCCCCCCTCCCCTTTCTCTACACCATGCATTATTTTAAACACCTCTACATGCCCCCCTCCCCCCCAGTCACCTTTTTCTAAGCTGAACAGTCCCAGTTGTTGCAGCCGCAGCTCTCAGGGGAACTGCCCCAGCCTCATTGCCTTTCTCTATACTTTATCATCTAAATAATGTCCTTTTCAGATAAGCCTCTCTCCTTATCTCCACTCTCTGCCTCTCTGGGTTCCTTTTTGTATGACTCTCCTCCTTCATGCAGTTTCAGGTGCTTTCTGTTCTGTATTCTTCCTCCATCTACCTTGCCTCTGGCTCTCTGCCTCTATTTATGTATTTGATTTATACCCTGCCTTTTTTCTTACAAAGAACTCAGAGTGGCTTACATCATTCTCCTCCTGATGCTTTCTCTTATCCCCACAACAACCATCCTGTAAGGTAGGGTGGACTCAGCGTCACCTGGTGAACATCATGGCAAAATGGGGAACCCAGATCACCTCAGTCCCAGTCCACGCGCTTAACTACTATACCACACTGCCTCTCTAGGCTCCCTACTATTCAAGTTTTCTTTCAAATCCTAATTTGAAGCTACTGTCTCCCAGAGAAGTTCTAATCCCAAAAAAACCCCACACAGCTTCCCTTTTCCTCATAGAAACTGAACTACAAGGCAGTCCTGGGGTTATGAACATCCAGGTAACATACAACCTATACTTATGAGCAACTTCCATAAAACCTATTAATTTTGAGTAAAAGACCTACTGCAGAAAATAGACATCACTATGGAGAGAGAGGAAGTGAATGGGGAGAGACAGAGGCCTCCAAAGCAGGTCTTCTTGCCCCTCCAATCTGGAGAGGGAAATCTCTCTGGCGTTTCCTTGGTGCAAAGAGGAGGCACTGTGAGTTGGGAGGGTGACTTAAAGACGTCCCCAGGAACTGAACTGGTTCATAACTCGGGGACGACCCGTGGTGACCTTCTCCCAGCTGTTTGTTCCCGGAGCATTTGCGAGCAGCATTCCATGTCCTCACAGCAGCTCAGCTCAGTGTTACCGGCTTCGTTGTCAACAGCACTATATAGGTTAGAGTGAGATGGGAGAGGACTAAAAGATCTCTAGCTATTTTGGACGTCAGCTCCCAGAGTCCTGGTCATTGGTCACGCTGGCGGTGGCTTTGGGAGCTGAAGTCTGAAGATAAAGGGGAGGAAGTCATGCGGATGAGATAGGGGTGCTTTCCCCACCACCAAAACCATGGATGCCCTTCTACTTTGCAGCTTTGGGGGCTGCAAGTTGTTGCACAGATGGCCATGTACCTATTTAAAGTGAACACTGGTGGCACCTGCAACCTGCCCCAAATGGTATGCCCAGGCACAGGTTATGGAAATGAACATTTTAAATCTGTGATAAGCTTTGGTTAGGAGCATGTTTGGATGAGGCTGATTAATTAACCCATATTATTTAGTTTCCTTTTAGAAGGACTTTTCAATAAGAAGCTGGGGGCTTCAAATAGAATCAGGGGTCTTGGAAAATTGCTTCTTTCTGCAGAAGGCAGCATGCATCTAATGCTGCCATCACAGTTTTCAGAGCATGGCGACTTTTATTTGAATGCTGTGATAAAGTGTCTTACAATGCATGCTGAAATAATTATTGATGCTCCATTTCCCTCAGAAAATCCCATTACACCTGACTTCAAAAGACAAGCCTTCATCAGATATGCTGAGATGGTTATGCACTGCCAATAAATCCCATGTCTAATAGTGCCTCTCTCTCTCTTTTTAAATTGAAGTCTAAATTATTATTTCAATTTGTATTGCAAAATGGCATTTTTGCACCCGTACACCTCGCATAAAGACGTGCTCTTCAGAGGCCAAGTGAAGTCAAGGGATAAAAGTTAAGCTTTATATTGTCATTTGCTAGAATCTGAACTTGTCATTGGTTTTCTGTCTCAGAACAGAGTGGCTACATTCCAAGCTCTTTTCTCAATTATTCCAGTGTAAATGGAAACAACTTCATTACTTATTATTGCTTTCATTCCTTAGTACCTAGATTACTACTTTAAATTAATGTTCCTTTCCGAATTTATCACAGTGGACTCAAACATTGGATTATTTTAATAGTCATTGACTGCATTTTCATATTACCTTTCTGCCAATGAACTCAAGGACATGTTGAATATGGGCTCCCCAAAATTGGCTTGCATCCCTTTCAAGTAGGCTTGTCCAGCAGTTGTGAAGTCTCCTGGTGTTCTTAAGAATGAGGATCTACAAAAAACCATAACTCACACCCTATAACACATTCCGGTTAGCTTTATTCATTGAACCTAATTCAAGTTTCCTACTAGACGTATGTACCAAACACCAGATTCAGGTCAGTGAGCCAATGGCATTTTGGGGGTCACAGAATAATTCTCCCCTTGAAGAAGAAGCCAGGCTCCCCTGAGAGCCACCAGGGAATGAACTATCCTGATGGTGATTCTGGCCAGCTTCCTGTCCCTTCTGGAGTGCCTCACCTAGACGACTCGAAACTGGCATCTTGCTGAAATTGAGAGCAGGAAATGCAGAATTCACTTCCATTGGTTCTTCCACTGGAGAAGGATGTGAACATTCAATGTTTTCCAAGCAAGTACCCAGTGCTACACCCTGGGAGATTCCACCAAACCTCTTTAAATATTCTTGCTCTTGAGAGAGAGAACTAGAGCAAAAGTGTTCTGAATATTGGGTCAGTCTCTCAATATATTCCTTCAACATCCATTCTGAATAGCACTGCAACTGGAGAGCCTTTGTAAAGGCACTCACTGTAATTAGAAGCTTTGAACCCTCACTCCAGCCTGATGTTTTCCTTATGTAGACTTTAGGGAGAACATTATAAAGGTTTGGAAACAAACCAGCTGGGTTCACATGTCATGAGAAGCCATGGTGTTTTCTTTTCCTTGTTCTGTTGTGTTGCCTGAACCCAGCTGTGGCATTTCTGCAGAGTTCCTCTAATTTCTTGAAAATGCGGAGAGAATAAATTGTGTGTTCTAATAGTTTCCATGCTTCACTGTGGTTTCTTTGGTCGCCTGGACCTGGGATCTCCACTTCACCATTGTTTCTATGCAGACACCATAGAAAGACACCTGTGGAAAGTGTGGCGTCAGGGAGAAAGTGCGAAAATGCACAGAAGGAGAAGGGGGAGATTGTGGCAAGTCTTTACTATGATTTAATAAAAAATCATCTGGCACTGGACTGTCTAGGAAGCATCGCAGAGATACAGATACACTTGGAAGAGGAAAGATGGGGAACCTAATTCAAAACCTCAGGGGATCAACAAGATGAGGCGCTGAGGTTCATAGGGAACAATAGCATAAGGAAGATTTTCTCACAGGAGCTGTCAGGATGCATGGTGAGAGCAAGAAGACAACAGCAGGGAATAGGGAAATGGTGTTGCCATAGGAACAAAATGGACATCCGACTGAAAATCTTAGGCAAATCCATATGCTATGGAAACCACGTCAGATTGTTTGCCATGACATGTGAACCCAACCCTTATCTGTGCCTCCAAATCCTGCACCCTCACGGGTGGAGAGCCTTGGTGTTCACATTCACAGGAGCCTAAATTTGATTTGGACACAGAACCACAGAAAAAGAATGAGTCAGAAGGGACCTCCTGGGCCATCTAATCTGACCCCCTGCTCCAGTTGGCTCCGCTCATGACATGCCCACCATGTACATGTCCAGCCTATCCTTGAACACCCTCGCAGATGGGGCTTCAACCACCTCCCATGGAAGCCCATTCCACGCCCTCGGGGTCCTAACTCAGAAAGTACTTCCTGACATCCAAATCCAACTTTGGTTCCCCGAGCTTTGCTCCATTGGAGCGCATCTTGCCCTCCTCTGCAGGGGAAAGCAGGTCTCTTCATGTGGCATCCCGTCATGTACTTATATGTTGCAAACAGATCCCTTTGGACTCTCCTCTTCTCCAGGCTGAAAAGACCCAGTTCCCTCAGTCTCACCTCATACAGTTTTCCCTGCAATCCAGCCACCATCCTTGTGGCCCTACACTGCACTGATTCCAATCTGGTTATATCGGTCCTGTAATGTGGAGCCCAGGATGGAACACAATTCTCCAGTTGCACCAGAGTCGTATAGAGTGGCACTAATACCTCTCTTGATCTAGAAGCCACACTTCTGGCTATGCAACCAAGGGTGGTGGTCGCCCTCTTGGTGCCCACGTCACACTGCTGACTCATGTTTAACCTGCAGTCAACCAGTACCCTGAGATCCCTTTCACAAGTGCTGCTCTCCAGCCACTTGTCCCCTAACCTGTACTTATGACACCCATTCCTATGCCCCAAATGCAAGACCTTGCACTTATCCACATTGAACACCATCCTGTTATCCCTACCTACTTCCATAGTTTGTCTAGATCCTGCTCCTCAGACATCTTGCAAATCAGTTCTGGTCAGTCTAACTCAGTTTTGGATTCAGCCAATTCCTCATAGTTTATTCCTGCAATACAGTTTTACTCACAGAAGTACCATAAAATGGAGGTATTGAGCTTTATCCATAAAACTACTTTTACTTTGGCATAAAAACAAGAATGAAGCCAAAATGGAAAGTGAGAGTAGCAATTTCTTTCTGGCTGGGCTGCCTTCAAAGAATACCCAGGAGGTGTTCAAAGTTCAACAGGTGACACAGTGAAGTTTCCCAAAGTCCAAAAGCTAGGATAGCTTCTTGGAGCCATGCCAAGATCGTATGGCCTTTGCCTTGTTAGGAAGAGTACCAGCGGTCATTTCCTTGAATTTGCCCTCTCAAGTATATGTACATTAGATAAGAGCACTTTTGCTGTGAGAACTGAAATGCTGCACTTTAGCAAGGCAAAGTTATCTCTTCCCCGCCTCTCAGGAAGCAGGGTCAGGCTTCGGTATTGACTGCTTCTGAAACAGCGGAAGAAAGGAACTTTGTAAAATCTATGGCAAGAGAGGATGTCTTTTGTTCTAGACCTCGGAGAAAAATTGATGCATCACATGTCCAGCAACTGTGGAACCCACAGGGCATCACCTAGCCTATTCAGGGAGCCGATCCTGCCATGGATAAGTGGAGTGTGGGCTTTATTCTGCTTGCTTGTATTGCACATTCATTGTTAAAATCACATTCAATAAATTGTATGACATTTTTGACACAAGTGGTTTCATTTCATTCAGAGTGTCCTTAAAGCTGAAGTGAGGCAGCTTGGCTGTGCCAGACCTGAAGGGATCAGAACAGTGGCTTAATATTAATAAAGCAGTGGAAAAAATAGCGTATCCTATTTGAGTGTGTTCACATTCTGTTGTTGCTGGACTGCTTGTTCAAAGCCTGAAACACTCAGCAGTTAGCACAATAAATTTCTATAGCTAATGCTGAGTCTGTAATGCTGATTTTCAAGGGGGGAATTAGCCCCTGATGTCACTGCAGCTCTAATTAGAGGAGCTGAAGCTGCAGATAATTGTTTCTCACCAAGTATTTGCAGCATTGCACTGCTCTACCATTTTGAGAGCAGGTTTGAGATTGTATTTTCAAGACCCTTTCTGAGGCTGCAATTCTCCGTGTCTCCTACACATACACAGGTGTATCAATGCCCACATGTACTTCACTGAAAGCTTCCACTTAAAACAACAGATTTCAATATCTACATTTTAAATAGGACACTTCCCATTTTAAAAAAAATGTAGATTAGTATTTCTGCAGTGTTTCACCATTTAGGAATGTGTAAAATAATTTGACACGCTATTCTGCTTTTACTCAATTACAGAGGCTACCTGCACGGTGAGATCCAGTCTGCTCCACTCTCTATTTTTATAAAGTACCCTTAAACCTGTCACTTCTCCTCTCCAGGAAGGACTTGCTAGCTATATTACATATTAGCTATTACTCTCTTTAATTTAATGTATTAAATTAAATGGAAAACTGTCTTTTTCTCTCTCTGCAGTACTGGCCTATCTTACAGGCTTGTTGTAATTATTACTGAAATAGTTTATCACTCTTTGATCCCTTGGCAATGCTTCTGTTAAAATGACAATTGATAGTTTAATGTCCTTCTCACCTTCTTTGTGCCTTTCCTACGACTACTCTTTATTTTTAGATTATTATATTTATATCCCACCTTCGTTTCCTCCTGCAAGGAATCCAAGGTGATAATCGTCTTCCTCATCTCCTTGCAATCCTTACAACAACCCTGTAAGGTAGGTAAGAATGCACAACTGGCTCGAAGACACCCAGGGAGCTTTGTGGCTGAGGGGCAACTAGAACCCAGATGTCCCAAGTCCCAGTCCGATACGCTAACCACTACACCTCTTTTGCATGCAATTGCATTGCTTAGCTAACTGCATCTGACATTCTGTCAAAAAGGATGTTTCACAGCATGGTGGGAGCAGGAGGGGCACCGGAGTGAGCGCTCTCTCTCGGACGAGGCTTCTCTTTCCCTCTCAGCAGCCTATCAGGACTCTGGACATCTTGAGTGCTTCTCTTCGCGTGCCAGATTATCGCTTCCTTTCCCAGAACTTGGTGCATTATATGCTTACTGCACATGCACGAGCTGGAAGTGCAGCTTCCTCACAGGATGAATACAGGCAAAAGCTGTATATTCTGGCCTAGACGTTGTGCTTCTGGCAGGCTGGGACTGAAGGGGCCGGCCATGTGGCGGAATATCCAGTCTCCCACAAATTCCCAGCCTGATTCTCAGCCTCGATAGCAGAGCTGCCCGTTGCTTTGAGCAGGTGGCGGGGTGGACAGACAGCTTGGCTGTTTGCCCATCCACTCTAAGCTTGATTCATAGCTTGGGCAGTGGGGATGGGGGGGGGGGGGCGTGTTCTTCCCAACAGCTTTGAGACTTCAGATCCAAGAGCCACATCAGCCTCTGTTAGCATCTGCACAGCTTGAGGATTTACTTGAAGCATCAGGCATTGCCTGGGAGGTCTGCTGTGCCATGGGGACTCCCCGCCCGCCCCCTGCAAGAAAAACACACACCCGTTTTGAGAAGAATTAGGCAACTTTTGACATGCGGAATCTGAGATCCAAGCCAGGCTAGTCTTAAAATATATCACTCCTTAGCAGTGATAAAGGAAGAAGAAAGGGTGCTGCGGTTAAGCCCACTGAACGGGCAAGGCGAGCCTGCTCCTATAGACTCGAGCAGAATCTGCTGCCAGGAAAGGAAAGAGCAAGGCTGTCTTTTCAATTCCACTCCTGTCTGTTTTGCACAAAGCAAAGCAGGAAGGAGGGAGAGCACAGATTTCTACATGCATGTGTGTTTGCACATGCGCGCACACACTTTTTAAAACGCTTTAATGAAATGTCAGTTTATATAGGAAGAAAATCTGTCCGTCGTTTTACATAGTTAGAAAAACTGTCCTGCACAGGACAGAACATCTTTAGAGCAAGTGACCCTTTGCAGAAGAACATCCTTCAAGGAAGGAGCATACGCATAACATTCCCAGCTGGTGACCAGATCCAGAACAGGGTGGCCATGTGTCCACAGAGCACAGTTCTCTGCTCGAAGGGCTCTCCTGTCCACAGGAGGGTTAGGCAAGGCCAGAGAGTTTACTCTGGGAGGTACATACTTCGCCTTTTTGCAAACTTGTTCAGAGCATTATGTTAGCTTTCTAATACTGCTGCAAAGGAAGGATCGAATGATAAATGGGGACATGCCCACAACACTGGACTCACGGCTAAGCAGGACTTGAGCCTGCCTAATGGCCCTGCGGTGCTCCTGCCACAGCAAGGCATCCAACCCTAAACATCCATCCATTTCATTGTTCTGCATCATTTTGCATCAGATTTCCCTGCTCCGGGGAATAAGAAGCACAGGCTTGGTGGAGCTGGAGGCCTTATAAAAAAGCGGCAGTTTTGGCAGCTCTTCCAGGCAAAATCCAGGCATAGGCACCAAGTTATTTAAGCCCCTCAATCGGATTTTGAGAAGTGCACAACAGAGACGAGATAATCTTTTTTCAAAGAGACGGAGGAAGCAGGGAACAATGCTCTCGGGAGCAAGAAGTCACTGCTTAAAATATTGATACCATGCAACATAATTGTCAACAGTGTAACAATAAAGCTTTTAGATTGTGTGCTTCTCACCTTTTGTTCTCCACAAAGATATTTATTTTTGCCTGGGGCAGATTGCATTATGAAGATAAAAGCTCTAGAAAAAAGCAGTAAAAGCCACACGCAGGAAAAATGGTCCTTTTTGAACAGTTCTCTTTCCTGGGTACTGCGCGAGATCCGATTCAAGGAAGCACTAATAAAAGCCACTGAAATTCGTGGTATCACATTGCTTTGTCACTTGTGACGCAGAGAAAGGCAAGGATCCACACCCACGGGATGGAGGTCTGTCAGACGCTAGCATCACCATGGATGGTGTCTGCTCAGGTCAGCTCGGGAACTGCCCCCAGCCACCACCAGCTGTTGTGGTCATGCCAAAATACTCAATGCGGGTATAATTCACTTGCAGGAGTGTCTGCTCATTGACTGCAGTGGGCAAGGGAACCAAGCCAGGCTGGAGCAAGCGATTCCTCTGCCTGAATTTTCTAGTCCACAACACAAGAAAGAGAGCGGTCCTCATCCTGCCATACAGTCATTTTTGATCCATTCCAAAAGCCATGCTTTGGGGATATATAAAAATCAATGTGTCACTGAACTGAGTAGTGTATCTATGAATCTTAGTAAGGTGACCAGATGGAAAGGAAGACCGGTATCTAGTCCTATAAAGCACAAAAGGTGGTGTGATGGACTGGATTGAATATCAGACTAGGAGTAGCGAGATCTGAGTGCAAATCCCCACTCAGATGCAAATCCTGGGATACTTTATTAACATAACCTACCTCACAGGGTTATTGTGAAGATGAAATTTAAGGGGAGAGCCTTGTATGTCCTTGGGAAAAAGGGTGAGAAAAAACGCAACAGGAATAGTTGCATGGGATGGGCTGCTAAAGGGCTGCAGTGCCCACTAAAATCCTCACTTTTATTTGTCTATTCATTGTATTTAATGTTTTTATAACCCATTTGATTAACCACTTTGCTTCTAAGAATGGTCTGCAAACTGAGTAATCTAAAAACATAAAACATAAATACACTGCAAAATGTCGCAATCTATCAAAAATTTCACAGAGAGGTTAAAAGGCTACCCACAATAACAATAAATAGTAATAAAATATATAATAAAACCAAATCACACCATGCCAATGATTAATAAGATAAAAACCAATACAAAAACCATGAGCTAGCAATTACTTTAACAATTGCAATAAATTAAAATGCTGGAAAAAATTAAAAAATGTTTTAACCTGGTGCCAAAATAAGTACACTTACTGCCAGGAGCTGATTCCATAATCAGGGCACCAAGAAGACCCTTCCCCTTGTAGCCACCTTCCTTACTCCTTTTAAAGGTGGCTCCCAGAGAAGGACCTCCACAGATTACCCTACGGTCTCGGTAGGCATATAGCAATTAACGCTGTTCATTGATCCACAGTATTGCAGCGTATCTCAAAACCGTATTAATCAAATCTTCCATTTCAATCATTAACACAGTTCGATTGCACGTGCATTGCACACTTGCAGATAGACACAACTTTACTTTGCTCGCAATACTCATCAGCTTTGGTTAAAATTGTCCGTATTGTTGACTTGTTAAAGCCAAATTTGCTTGCAAGCTTACTTTTGCTTTCACCACTTTTAAATCTTTTAATTATATCATGTTTTGCATCTAAGGATATTATTTTGCTTTTCCTTTTTCCTCTTGATGGCCCAGTGCTCTGAGTCTTCGACACGGTCGATGGGCTCTAAAACATACGACGAATAATTGGAGTTTGTAATACAAACACCGCCGACAGGAGCCCAGGGATCAGAGTTGGGTGGGAGGAGTGACATCATCATGCCCACAACTGTTCGTGACTAATTTAAAAAGGCATGTTAATTAAAACTCTGCCGCGTATATTAAGGGATTCTTGCAATTAATTTTACCATATTAATCAAACCCCGCATTAATCAAAACTGCGTTAAGCAAGGGATACCTGTATATGGGAAGAGATGGTCCCTTAGATATCCAGGGCCTAAGGGCTTTGGGCTTTATGAGTTAATGTAAGCACCTTGAAGCAAGTTCAAATTTCAGCTGTAACCAGCGTATAGAACAGGGCTTAGAGACATAGAAACAGAGTCAGAAGGGATCCCCTGGGCCATCTAGTCTGACCCCTGGCTCCAGCCAGCTCCACTCATGACATGCCTACCATGTGCATGTCCAGCCTATCCTTAAACACCCTCACCGATGGGGCCTCAACCATCTCCCGTGGAAGCCCATCCACGGTTAGGGGTCCTAACCGTCAGGAAGTACTTCCTGGCATCCACCCTAAATCTTGGTTCCCTGAGCTTTGCTCCATGGGAACACATCCTGCACTCCAGTGCAGGGGAAAAAGGATCATGTCTGCATGGCACCCCCTCACATACCTGCGTGTCGCTAACAGGTCCCCTCTGAGTCTCCTCCTCTCAAGGCTGAAAAGACCCAGCTCCCTCAGTTTCTCCACATATCATTATTCATTCTATTTGCTCTTATCTGTCTGTCCCTGTCAGCAGGAGGGCTGCAGGTTCTGGAGCCCTTCTTCAGCTTTGCATCCAGGCACCCTACCAAGTGAAGTAAAGGAAATCAATTCACTTCATCTTCATATTACCTTTGACTGCAGTTGACTCTGAATCATAGGACAATCCGGAAGCTAACAGGCAAATGACCAAGGCTTCTGTCAGGTATGGGAGCAGACAAGCAGCATGGCCAAAGTACAAGCAGAGGTCAGACACATGGCCAAGCAGGTGCACAGTCCAGAAACAGGGTCAGGTAAGAGTCCAAGAGTCAGGAGCACAATGCATCTAACAGCACAGCAAAGCCTGGGAAGCCAAGTAGTAGGTCCCGGAACGAAAGACTGGAGTTGTTTTCAGCACTGGCTAAACATACACTGAACATCAGAGCCAGATGGACTTCACCCAAAGCTCAGCTACAGTTCATCAGAGCTCTCTCCAGACCGGGCATTGCCTTCTCTTGAGGAGCTCTTCTCTGAAGTGAGCACTCCTTCCCTCAGGAGCCCTACAGGGCCACCAGTGGAGCCAATGGCATTGCGGGGGTCAAGGCCTGCAAGGCCTCTGAGCCCCATCCTCCTGACAGGGATGGATCTGTGGCCATCTCCTCCAAGGGCCCAGACTCCCTGTGGTCTCCTGCCACAAATGGCTCGATGCCCTCCATCTCTGGGATCTTGCATTCCTCCTCAGAGGCATCTCACTTCATGCTGGGCTGCTGGGAAACCTGAGCATGGGTCCCTCTGAGAAGCTTATCAGGCCCAGAAATGCTGTAGTGAGAGCAGTCGCAGCTGACAGCCTGCCCTGAAAGACCGTCGGCCTGCATAGGACTGATCTTGTCCCGCTGTGTGCGGGGGCACAAGACTGTTGGCTGTGCTGCAGGGTCAATTGCTAACTCACAAGGAATGATGGTTGCTGCCCAGCAGGCTGAGCATGCAGCCTGGGCAAGCAGAGCACAAAGCTTGGAAGGATGTCCCAGGAAGCCATGGCAGACGCTGGAAGGCGTTGTTTGGCGGAGAAGGCAAAGCCCCTGGAAGCAGGACCCGGCTAAAGCTGGACTAGGCAATGTGGCTTCTTTAAATTAGTCGCTCTCTCTCACATACACACAAACTTTTTTATTTTTATCTTTGCTACTGGCATTCAGCTGTTCGCATTGCTTTTCCTATGCAGATTGGTTGGAAACATCCCAACTATAATTTCCTGTTTGTTTCAGTCCCATCCCCACCTCTGCCTCATCAGGAATTTTATCTTCCCTTGTTACCATATTTTCCTGTCTCTTTTGCGATTCATTTTCTTTGGCTTGACTTCTTTCCTCACTGTCAGCAAAAAAGGGTTTTTTTCTTGAAAGCAGTGTTTCATTGTGTGCATTGTTTTATCTAGATTGTTTTCCACATCTGCCCAAAATTGCATTGTTTTGCAAGACTCTCTTCTCCCTGCATTGCCTTTAGCTTAGCTCTGTGTTCATCTCAAGTGCCTATACTTTACATTTTTCCCTCTCACCACCTTTCTGTTTTCACATGATTGCCCTTTATCTGTGCAATTCAGTCTTTCTCTGTGTGAATTTTCTACAGTAAAATATCCATCCTCTATCATTTGTATTGTTGAGGAGTACTTAATTTTTTTCTCTTTGGAGAAAAGTTTGCAATGTGCTTGTCAAAACCTGTTTTCCCCTCCCTCATCAACATCTTTTTATTATTATGCATCAGTTTCCCTTCTATTTTCAGCATCCTATCACTCTGGAGTAATTTTGTCTCTTATTATAGTGCATTTTCAATCCACATTTCTGTTCCTTCTCATTTTGTCCTGTGTGTATGTGAAAATTTATTCCATTTCCTTTTGCTGTAGTGCACTTTATTTAGCCTTAATTCTCAAAATCTGTCTCTGATTTTTCAACAAGCCAAAACTATTCAAGTGGGTCCTAGATCAAATCTAGCCAGAACTTTCCCTGGAAGCAAAAATGGCAAAGCTGAGGCTGTCACTTTGGGCACATCATGAGAAGACAAAACTCCCTGGGGGAAATGATCAAGCTACGGAAATTTGCAGGCAGAAGAAGAAAAGGAAGACCAAGTCTGAGATGGACTGACTGCATAACAAGCCACAGCCTAGAATTTCAGGAGCTGAGGAGGTGTTATGGAAAGCACGTTTCGAAGAACTTTTGTTCATTGGGTCACCATGAGTCAGAGATGACTTGATAGCATGTAGCATCATCAACAACTATTCAAAACTATTTGGCTTTCTGGATGGTCTGAGCCCAGTTTACTGCTACCTCCATTTGTTTTCAGTTCCAAAGTCACAGAAATACCAGAAGATCCCTGCCAGAGTGGACTAAAAACCTGTCCTGTTTCCAACAATGGCCAACCAGATCATTATTAGGTATGATATTCTATGAAGCGTAATAGTTACGAGGTAATATCCTCTGTACTGTTCATAAACTAAAACAGAACCTGGTGCATTAATCAGATGGCCATGTTGTTTAGCCACTTCCAAAAGAAAGAATCGGGCAAATTTACAAAAGATAAACCTATCAATGGTTTTTGGCCAGAAGGATAACCCAATAAAAACCAGCCTGTCCAGAGGCGGTGCATTTGTGCTTAGTAGGTGCTATAAACCATCAGCAAATGACCACTACAAGTACACAGAGACATCTGACCAGCTGTTGTTAGAAGCAGGTGTAACGTCAGTAAATGTTTGATTGATCCTGTAAGGCAATCCTATGCATAAGAATCAAATAATATCTTGAATGCCAGTTTGATCAAATTTAATTGGGAGGTGAAGGTGGAAGGTAGGGATCTCCAGCAAGACCTGCCTCTTGCACATGAGGAAAAGGAAGGGGAAGGGCTTGGTGGACCAAGGGCTGAGCAGCCTGCATATCAGAACTTCAGGATGAAGAAAGGTTGTAGGCAGTGCATGAGATTCCTGTTGTGTTAAGCGGAAGAATGCATAATATTCCAATCCTGTGTAAGATTGGTCCTCATGATTCAATTGAAGCTGCCGCTGCCTCCTCTTCCTCCTGGTCCAGTAATTCCCAAGCTGTAGCAAGACAACTGCTCTTGTGACACAAAAAGCATACAAGAAACAATGCTTTTGAAAGACAATGCCCATTGCATATCTGCATGAAGGTCATCCGGTGGAGCTGATGGAAGATTCAAGTCAGATATGAGGAAGTACTCTTCACACGGTGTATAGCTGAACAATGGCATTCACTCCAAGAAGACATATGACACCACGTTGGATTAAAAAAAGGGATGAGACAAACTCATGGAGGAGAAGGCTATCAGTGGCCACTCATTCTGAAGGCAACAGGTTTCCTCCACAAGCAGAGGCGGTGTGGTTATGTACACCAGTTGCTGGGGAAAGTCAACAGCAGGACGCCAATGCACTGATGTTCTCACAGGCAGCTGGTTGGACACGGTATGCACAGAATGCTGGACAAGATAGTCGCTTGGTCTGACCCAGCATGGCACTTCTTATGATCTTAGGATGCAGGTCGCCAGTTATGCCTCCATCCAATTGGCGTCTAAGGTATATGTGTGTATGGCTTTGTACTGGGACTGATTAAAACACAAGTACTATCAAAGGCTGCTGTTCACAACAGCGGTTCTTCCTTTTACAGACTCTAAATGCCTGCCATCTTGTATTTAGCTGCAAAACGGGCTTCCAATTTTATTTAGCAGAAATTGCCTCTATTCTGGCCTGCAGTACTACTTTGGGAAACACTGTTTTTCAACGCCTTATGCATGCTTGTATTTTGTTTGGTATATTGTAGCAATGTGTCAGTGAGAGGGATGGAAATTGTTATCTTCTTTTGGAATGCTCCAATTTTTTCCCTTGCCTGCTCTATAATTCCTTTGTGAGTGGTGACTGCATATTTAATCACCTTTTCTTCATACAGCTGTCAAAACCGCTGGGGAGTGATCAGCTTTCATCAACATGCCAGTCTGGTGTATGGCAACAGAAAGAGGGGGTTGGATATCCCCAAACCAGGTATTAGAGAGTTATATTCTTTGTCAACAACTCTAGCACAGTTGCTGTGCTTTGCTGAGAAGCCCTGTGTTGTAGAGAACAAGCAGGCAAGAGAGTTGAGCAGTATTAGTACGCATCGCATAAATTCCAAGTGGGGGTAATTGTGGGAGAGTCCTTTAATTCATTAGCCAGTGGAAAGGCAGCTGTCCTACTCAAGACATAATTTTGCTTCTCCATTTGTGAGATAGCACTACCACATTGCACAAGAAAAGAGGATTCTCATTCCAAAGGGGCACTAGATCTGAAAAAACCCAACAACATCTCACAGTCCACATTGGATAGTCTAATGCTGTATATATATATATTTTAAGTGCACATCATTGCTGAAAAAGAGATGAAAATCATACAGAAACCAGGAGATTGCAACTGGCTGAAAGCAATAACAGCTGGATTCCTTGTTAGTGATCTGAGCATAGCAATTTCAGACTCAACTGGACCTCTTTTTCCTTCCAATCCCATCCTGTGCTGCTCCAAGTGCTGACTGGAAGTATGTTTTGGAAAGATGGTTCGGTTTAATTTTGATGAATGCCCATATCTTTGTCTTTGATGAACAGTCCCCGGGAAGACTTCCCTGCGAACCCCAGATGCTCCATTACAGCCCACCAAAGTAATGTTGGTGTTTACAACGCAGAGCATTAAAATCCACATGAGATGTATTTTAAACATGGCAAGGGCCTCATTCTTTCTGCAGTGTGATTTGTGCATGAGAAATTGCACGATGCTGCTATTAAGTGAGGTTAAATGATTTGATAATAAAGCTACTGATGGATGGGAACATTCAAATCCAGGAGATTTGTTTTATGCTGCCACTAAAACTTTAAAGAATGACCTCACTCCTCTTTCTGATCCCTGCAATATAACGCAAAAGAAGTTTATATGCCATCCTTATAGAAAGTTGTTTCCTTTCATTCTGTCAACACTCATCATTATTAATAAATCATTTCTGTACTCTTGCTACCTTTAATAATAGTGCCATTATGCTTGGATCCTCTTGCCTACGAATCTATTTTTAGGGGGTTGCTTAGTGATGCAATAGAAAAGCCTGCCGCACTGAAGGAGAACTGCCCTTCTACAGTGCAAAAGTGGGTACTCTTTAATGGCTAATCCCATTGTACCATCAGCTGTATTATTCAAGGAGAAGGCCACTTCCCTCGTTTATGGGTCAAGATGATTCGGTGCATCTTTCCTAAATACAGTCCCTCCACAACTCTTGCAGGAGTACAGCATAACGAAACATTTCCTATAAATTTGCCACCTCTGCTTGCTCACTGACTGGAAAGGACAAAATCCTTCGACCCTCTGGGCCAGAGTGAAGTGACCTATAACACTAACTTCCCTTATGTGCGCCCATCAAGTTCAAACACCCAATCCCAAAAAGAAGTCCTCAGCGCCCCCCGCCCCCTGCCTTTGCTTCCTTCTTGAATTCAGCATTCTTCTTGGCCAGGTGGTGTTCATGCTACCTGGATTGGCCAAGTAGCACATAGTTTGCACCAATAACAAGACTGCACTCTGGGGTAGATGAGGAATGTGTGAGGAATATGCGTGCAAGTGGGAATCTATCAGATAGCTGGACTCTGGCCTACTTCCTCTCTTCCCTAGATCTACCTTATTTGTTTATTTAAAACATCTGTATGCTGTCCAATTGTGCCACAGCACCTCTGGGCAGCTCACAATCACAAGATAAAACACAATAAAAACCAACTACAACATATAAAAATACAAAATCAATAAAATATGGTCGAAAATGCAAAACAAAGGTCAAGTGGCATTTACTATTATAATTTTTTTTTTTTTTTTTAAAGGAAGGTTTTTGCCTGGCGCTGAAAGGAAGGCACTGGGCGAATCTCCCTGGGGAGAGCATTCCGAGTATCTGCAGCTGCAGCCCGGGCATCTAGCAGAAAGCAAGTTCCACAGGGCTTCTGCTTCTGTTCGTGTGACTGGTGGATTTGGCCTACTTTGCTCTAAGAGTTGCATAGTTTGAGCAAAGAAGCCACCCAGGTGCTTGAGTGCAACTCGATTTCCTTCCTGGCCAGGGCCAACTGGGAGAGGAGTCTGGTGAGCACAAGAGAACTGGATTCTGGTTGAATTGCCGTATCGCTGGCATAGATCTCACCAAGGGCTGAAAGGCAGGAGTTGCCCACACATGCTATGCTGGATAGGCTGTCCATTCCAAGTCCAGTTTAAAAATGAAAAAACCAAGAAGGGAGGGTTGAAGCCCAGGCTCTACACTCTGCTTTCCGGTAAACAAAACCATCCTCATGATTGCATACCAAGAAAATGTCAGAATAATTAGCAGGCTCCCTTAGCCCCAGAGTGTGGTCTAAACAGAAATGATTCGGGACCTTGCTGTTCGCAGACAGCCTGGCTTTAACGCACGCTCTCCAAGTCCCCTCAATGTTTGGCAGAGTGTGGTGCATAAGCTTGAAAAAACTGGCTGGAATGGAGGAAATCAAGGCTTGGAACATGGTAGTACAACTGAATGAGCAATTTACTAGAAGGAAAGCTATATTAAATCACCTACAGAGGCCTAAAATTAGCACAAGCATTCAATCAAAACAGCCCTTGATTAAGTGCCCCGTGATTGACTTGGGCACATTAATGAGACTGTAGATATGCATCGCATTTCAGGCACCAAGTGGCTTTCCTCTTGACAGGGAACACGCCAACTTTTGAGCAACATGGTTGTGAAGCCTTGAGTAGGTTGTGCCCATCCTGAGCTAGAGTTTTCCAGGGCCCGCAATGGCTATCCCGACAACCTCCTGGCAGGTTATCAGGCTCCCCCATTGACTTGGCTTGCTTCCCTTACAGGGTAGGTTCCAAGCCCCCTCCATTCTGGGGTCCCTGGCCAGTCATCCTTGGCCGCTTGACATGGCTGGTCTTGGGAATCCCCACCAGCTCCCCTTGTTGGTCACATGGATTCACTTATTCTGCCACTCCCGGAACTGTAGCCCAAGCACTACAGAGTGGTAAATAGCTCAAATTTAGGGCTGCGTTCCTTCCAGCTGAATGTGACCTTTGCTGATGTTACTGCATCTACATCCCATCTTTTTCTCCTGCAACATGTTCAAAACAGCTTAAATGACTCCTCTCCATTTTATCTGCACAACAGCTCTGTGAGGTGGGTTATACTGGAAGTCTGTGGTGGCCCAAGCTCACCCAGTGAGTTTAATGGCTGAGTGGGGACTGGAGAAACCCAGATCTTTCTTCAACCACTTCAACACACCAGCTTTGCTGACTGTTCTTTGTGCCCTCTACAGAGTGGTAAAAAGATCGAATTTCATTTGAGACCAAGCTAAATTTGACATATTTATTGCTGTGTTTTGGAGTTTGTTTGATCGCTTTTGCTAATGCCCCACAAAACATGCTGTGCCCCATGTGTGTGTGAATGCATTAAAATTTGGTTAACTTGTTCAATGAGCTTGTGGTCAGGAGCCCAGCCAAATCAGGACAGTCTTCTCCCGGTCGACCCAGGAGCTCAGTGATGTCCACGCAGCTTCCTAATTTATTTATCTTGTGTGCCGCCCTAACCGAAAGTTGTCAGGGCGGCTCGCAAAAGAAAACAGAGCAAAAAGAAATACAATATGACAGACATAAAATGCCTGGCAAAAGGGAAATGCCTTTGCCTGGAACCAAAAAGAGAGCAGTGTGGTGTAGTAATTCAGAGGGCTGGCCTGGGGACCTGGCAGATCTGGATTCTAGTCCCCACTGAGCCATGAAGCACAGTAGGAGACCTGGGCCTGTTGCCCACTCTGAGCCTCACCTACCTCACAGGGTTGTTGTTGTAAGGATAACATGGAGAGGGGGAGAAACCTGTAAGCTTCCTTGGTTCCTTGCAAGAGGAAGAAAGGCAGGGTACCAATGCAATAAAAACAACAGTGAGTGCCATCCATGCAGTGCCAGAACCGAGTTTTGGGGGGCTCTTGGACAAGGCACCCCCAATGCGCCCTCTCTCAGTCAGTCTGCCGTGTCCTCATTGTGGTCACCAGCTAACGTCTGCTTACCTCACAAGCGGAAGGCCCAAGGGCAAGGACCTTGTGCGCCTCTTTCTCAACCTTTCTTTCTTTCTTTCTTTATTTAAAATATTTTTATGCCGCCCCATCGCAACAAAGCCTCGGGGCGGCTCACAACAAAACAAAATTCACAAATAAATAACAATATATCAACAAACATTTTTTCTTAATGACAGAGTCAGGTGGACAAACAGACTGTGAACATAAAGGAGAGTCTTAGCAGATGCCCAGTCAGATCTATGGGAAACCTGCTTTCAGGGAGCTCTTCCGTAAGCAGGGTGCCACCACTTGTAGCCCTTCTTGTAGCCACTACCCAAATTAGCTTCCTTTGCTGGGGAAACCAGGAGCAGGACCTCTGAAGATGACCCAAGGATCTGAGCAGGAGGACGTACATGGCTTCCTTTGCATCCACACATTTCAGTAGCGTTTATTAGGCCAGATTAAGAGAGGAAGAGCGAAAATGAACTTGGAACGAGGCACAGGCCGGATTTCATGGGGCCACTATCAGTCACTATGACAACAGTCTTTCCCTGCTTCCTTCACCTGGGACTGTTCAAGAACCTTGGGGGAATTTTCTCATAGGCCTCCTTCTAGGCCGCTAGAATAAGGTGGAAAAATGATTCCAGGCAACTTCAAGACAGCCACGTTTTCCCCAAGGATGGAAAAATGGCAGCAGAAGACACCAAACCTAATTTTGTCTCCCTGAAGGTATAGACCCTGGGGCTTATTATTAGAACATTATGTGGTAGTTTTGCTGTTCATATATAATATTTCTTGTGCACCCACTCGAAGTATTGACTTGTGAATATTAGTCATGAGCAAGGTTAATTTGACCTTCTAGAAATTGTGATTGAAATGGGTTTACAGTATAATTCTCTGATTTCAATGGCACATTTTCTTGGCTTCATTACTGTTCTGTCTGGAAATCAGTCACAGTTTTACAGCTGCACGTGGTTCTGACAGGTCTTGAAGCGGACTCTTTGTCTAATCAGTACTTCTGCTGCTAGCAGAACGGAGGAATGCTTCACTAAATCTGAATGTTTTTGACTTAAAAATACGTCTTACCAAGCCAGCTAGGCTTACTTAAAAATCAATGGATCAAGAGGCAGCTGGCATATTAATTTACTTCAAGAAGTATTTAATCTTGTTGCCACACTGCTGCCAGTAAGAAGAGAAAAATGAGCTGTGTATCTTGGCCACGCTGAATGAAAAATGGAAATTAAAAATCAACAGAATTAGCCAACACAGAAGACAAGCAAGCACTGGCTCGACGGGTGCTTCCAGACAGACAGCTCCTAGTTCCTAGCAAAAGACACAGTGGAGTTATTTTATTTCTCCCTTCCTTAACGGTAAAGAAGAGGACAGGAAAAGCAGGCTGGGAAGATCAGCAAGGCCTGATATTCCAAATATCATCCAAGAACCATCTTGAAGCCTGGATTGGCTTGCTCTGTTCTTTATTGCAATCCTTTTTTTTTTTGGTGTTTAAACAGGAAAAGTGCACATGCATATACACTCAAATACATACTTCTCCCATAGACTAAAGGGTGGAAAATGCATTTTTAATTAAAGATCACATTTTTAAAGTACCCGTATTTTGAACTTCTTGGCTTTTCCTGAAAAGAACGCATTCCTTTTCATTTTTGGAGGTGCAAGTTTGAGTCAAAAATGAACTGACACATAATTCTTGAACACCTGTGAGGAAACAGTCAGAAAATATGGGAATGTTATAGAAGATGATTTAAGAACGTGGGAAATGTGGCAGGGCAACCGCACAATAAAAACCTCATCTGCAAGCATAGTAAGAACAGCTTTTCACCCTCATCCTGTTTTCCTCTGAAAATGTTGGCTTTAATACACTGACAGCAGGAGGAAACAATTGCTTAGAAAGAATCCGATTTTTAAAAGATTATCTTGGAAATCCAAATGGCCAGACTTGGGCGCAAAATTAGGCACAACCGAGTCTCATCAAGCTTTAGGCACATGTGACTTGGAGGAATCTGCTGTTGAATATTCATTGGGTGCTCTGATAATTTGCTGAGTATTTATGAATAGTTGGTATCTGTATTTAACACCTGCTTGGATCCAAGAGGCTATCGCTTGCTATTTGTAAGTACAGCAAATATTACAAAGCTCCCATGATTCTCCACTGCTGTCTTACAATACAAAGAAAACTTACAATACAATCTTATATATGTCTGCTCAAAAAGAAACCCCACTGAATTCAATGGGAATCATTCTTACATGTTTTAGGATTGCATCCTAGATACTGTAGGGTTTCCCTCAGAACTTTTCACCAGTAGGAAATGTGGGAGTTTGCTTATGCTTCATGGTTGACTTAGAACAGAATTCACATTTCAAAAATAATAAGTGAAATACAAAGGTGTTAGTATTTACTACCAGACAGTATTTCACAGATGACATGAAATTGTGCCAACTTGACAATTAAGCTTTTGAGATTTCATATTTGCTCCCTGCCAACTTCAAAACAGTAATCAAAGCAGAATGCCAACAAGCAAGCCACTTGGATTTTTAAATTCAGTGTTAACATTTGGATTTGAAATGCGTGAACTTGGAAGTCTGAGCAGATTTAAAGGTCCGTAGATACTGGATTCTTCTCTAGTGAGTGCCGATTTTGGGGGTTTTGTAGCCAACTGCCTTTCTCTTGCTTTACTCCAATAGCAAACACTTGGAAAATGAGAAGGATTGGTTTTGTGCTGCACAGAATCATCTGTGAAGTAGATATTATCATCTTACAAAAAGAGTTCTTTAAAATATTCCCTTCAAGTTCCCACTACTGGGAAGGAATTTATCTCTGTAACCACCAGCAGGGATGAGTTTAGTATAACTACTCAAATACATATATCATCATTAAATTTTAAGCAGATTAGCAAGGATGTTGTTCCAGATAGCCCAAGGCTTTTTCTCTTTCTTTTTTTAAATTAATCACTAGACAATGTGGAGCTAAAATGCATAATCTTTCCAAAGCAAGGCATGGCATTATCTGGCATTGCTGTAACAAGTTCCATGTCAGGAGACGGAGCATCGAAAGGCATTGAATCATGGACCTTCCAGGAGCTGCAGTGAATGGTGCAGTACCATCTTGTTATTTGCTTCAAATACCAAAATGTATCTGGCCAATCCTGGCTTTGGATTTGATAAGTCGCTCTGTTCAGGCTCCAACTAATGCTAGCTATTTCCTTCTGCGAGGGAGGGGACCCATTAAGACGATCTGCCTGAAAAGGACCCAGAGGGTTTTGAGAGGTCTTGGCGGGTAGGGAGGTCTGGCTGATGTGGGTGCAACTCCTTTTGAAACCTTGGTTAATCTGTGGAATGCAGGAATAACCTGGGCAGGTGACCGGATTGATGGTGGACAGCACCCTGTCCACCACAGGTAGCATAAGAATATAAGAAGAGTTGTGCTGGATCAGAGCAAGCCCATCTGCTTTGGTGTCTTGCTTGCACAGGTGGTGCAAGTCTCATGTTCCCCAGCATTCTGCACTGGATATTGGACATGGCATCAGCCATCAGGACTAGTAGCCACAAATTTGTCCAGAATGCTTTTAGAGCCAGCCATGTTGGTGTCTCCACAGTATATTCTACAGATGAGAGTTATGAAACAAAATAGGAGACCCCTTGAGTAAAGGTGGAGGAAAACTGAGGGCTGGTGGATGGTCTTCCAGTGACTAGGGCTGCTAATGCACAGCCTTCTGGGAGCCAAATATCTATCTCTCATAGTAGCAGAGTAAGCTAAATCACAGCTAAGTCCACCAGGCTTTTGGTGAAATCTGCAGACTTCTAGGTAAGCCAGCATAGTGAAACAGCAAACCTATCCAGTTGTACAACATCTCGTCACTGTGGTAGTTTTTAGATAATTATATAATTTGTGCAGCTTTCAAGAGCATCACGACATACAGTCTCAGAATTCTAAGAGCCCTAATTAATTTCAGTTTGCCTGTGGCACTCCAGAGCATATCATGAAAAAAGCAAAAACATGTCATAGAATCAATTTCTTAAATTATAGCATAGTGCAGAGAATCTGTCTTTAACAAATGCCCTCTTTACATACAAATTCAATAACATCTCAGTATGGAGCAATAGCTGCTTGATGCGTCTCACCTTTACTGCTCTCTAATATAACAAATCTCCAATGTGAAATACTGTTAATGACTCGTATAAAATTTCAATAACTTTAGTGCAGCAGTAAATCAAATTTTATTTTGGTACTTGAGAGTCACAGGGAAAGATATTCTCAACTTCTCCCAAATGGAGAGAACCAGAAGAACAGTTTCATTGGTCAATAACAGATATTTATGTAAATCTCCATGACATTTCAGGTCGAATCTCATTAGCCTCCGTTCCCTCCCTCTTATCAAGTTGTCCATTAAATATTTCTACAATTTACTAGTTAAAGATTTTCAACCTGTTTGGGTTATTTAGCAAATAGACATTTAAAAGCCAGTGTATTTCAACCATGCTTCCAAGATCAGTTAGAAGTCGGCCTGATGAATCCCTCCTTTGGAATGGAATGCCTGGTTCGATTCCCTTGCTCTCCATGCATTCCTCTGCAAGAAAATTCCAAATCTTCTGAATATCTGGAAGGCCAACCAGCTATGCAAAGCAGATACACGTACTTGAATGGCAGTATTTATTTTGAGCATGTCGCTTGTATTTGGCTTGCCTTCTCAGCACAGGCTATAAATCCCAAACCAGACAAGCAAAACGAGCCTCTGCAGTCCCGCACTTGGTTTGCCAGAGTTTTGGCCTTGCAGTGCACCAGGACATTTGGAGCATATTTGCGTAACCGTCTTTCAGCACTGTCACAGGATGCTTGTGCAATTTGTCTTTATTTAAATTTTCGCTTGCAGAGATCTTGCAAGAGGGGGCATTCATATGGCGGGCTTGGAATGGTTTCCATGTTCACACCTGCTGCAGAGCTTTCTGGGGTGCCAAAATCTCAGGCCCAGTGCCAAATCTGGGGATTCACTGGAAGCTCCACCCCTTCCCCTGGCCCCACCCCTTTCCCCAATCGTGCATCATTTGGTAGTTTCCTGACATTTGTGCTATTGACCCTCTCCAATTCTAAAGTGTTGAAATACTTTGCCAGAGGCTTAATTATGGGCAATAAGGGCTAAAATATGCTGGGATCTGTCTGTCTGTCTACTATCTAGGTCACATCATTTGCCTTTGGCTCTGCGGCCCAAGAGCTTTTCCAAAATGGAAGTTGACCCACAGGCTGAAGAATTTGATTTCAGGTTGCAAATTTGTGAATCCAGACCCTATTTCTTGTCTTGCCCACCACAGCCCAGATGCAAGTAGGAGCCTCTTTAGTGAATGTTTGCAAGCTCCTTGGTTTCCAGTTACCTTCAAAAATGCATTAAAATACATGTTTTAAAATGCACCTTTAAAAATAAGCAAAGACGCCTTCCTTAGCTCATATTGGTCAATGGGAGAAGGCGAGCATGTACTTTCCAACACAGAAATTCACATCATTCCTCTTAAAAGGGTGCCGTTCCCCAATTCTAATGGGAAAATAGGCTCCAAAGTGAAATGGGGGAGAATTAAAACATGTTTTGAACTGAAGTTTGGAGGATTTTGGTGAACTCAAACATCCTTGGTATTCCCTATCCCTTACCACATTCTCACCCAATTTCTGCCACGCTACCAGTTTTCTCTATGAATAAAGACCAGAGTAAGACTATCACAGGTAACACAGTCAATGCAGGGGAATTTTTCCAATGATCAAGTGTGTGTACATGTGTATTTGGCACCTACTCCCAACTGGAAGGGGTTCCAATGACACTGAATGTATAATATTTGGAATGCTGCCATATAGATGAGCCTTTATTGATTAAGAGAAGTCTTCTCCATCCATTCCTTCTCCTTACTTTGGAGAGCAATGCTAGTAATCCTCAGCCAGGATAACAACTGCTTTGATCTTGCTTTGGATTGATTAAATTTTCAATTCCTTACTTGGAAGTTACCCTCACTGGATTCCATGCGAATAGATAGCCGAAAAATTGGGCTGTGTGTCTGCACCCTGGGCTACCATTATCTATCACTGTCTACTTGCTCCCCCGTCAACCAGGTTAGAGCATCTCCGTGAAAAGGCAGTGTCATGCAACAATGACGGTGGATATGGAAATAACTGAGCTATGAAATATGCCATGAAGCATTGGCCAAGTCATTTTCTTCCAGCTTAAACATCTCACAGGGTTGTTGTAAGACTAAAGCAGCAACATGAACACCTCAGGGTAAGGGTGGAAAAAATTGCTGTTGTTATGTGCTATTGAGCTGTCTCTGACTTACAGTGATCCTATGGATGAAAGCCTTCCACAACGTCCTGTCCAGAAGAGTCCTGCTCAGCTCTTGTAAGCAAAAGGGTGAAGCTTCCTTGATGGAATGGACCCATCTCATAGTTTTTTTAAAATTCATCTATTTGAAACATTTGTATGCTGCCCAATTCTGCCACAGCTCCTCTGGGTGGCTCATAACATAAGATAAAAACACAGCAAACCAAAATAAAAACTGCAATACATTACACATTAAAAACAACAATAAAATACAGCAAAACATACAAAACAAAGGTCTAGGGCAATTAGTTGTTACTTTTTTTTTAAAGGAAGTTCTTCTCCTGACACCAAAACGGAAGTAAGGAAGGTGCCAGCGAATCTCCTTGGGGAGAGCATTATGGGGAGCAGCTGCAGAAAAAGCCCTCCTGCTACCAGCCATCCCTTTAGTTGGTCTTCCCCATCTTCTTCTGCCTTCAACTTTCCCTAGCATGATTGTCTTCTCCAGTGAGTCTTGCCTGCTCATGATTTTTTTTATTTATTATTAACCTTACCACCCACTGAATCATCCCAAAGGCCTTCTAAGCAGATCACAAGCCATAAAACATATAGTAACAATAAAAACAGTAATTAAAACAGTAATGATGTGCCTGAAGTTCATTTTTCTTGCTGTGCTTTCTTTACAAAAACATCACAAGTTCCCACAATGCTTCCCCCTTGGGAAACTAACTCATGAAGGCGACTATGACCGCCCTCCTTCTTGCCCAAGTAAATGGGAAACAAAATGATAGCATGCAATGATGACCTAACCCAAAGCGCAATCTGTCTCATACCCCAAAGGCACCTCTCCGCTTCTTTAATGCAGATAAATCAGCTTAAATGTTCTTGTCTGCGATTCATGCCCTTGGTATCTTCATTTTGACTTGTACACAGAGCCCCTTGCGTTTTTCTACCACCATATGCTTGTCTGGCATGTTGCCCGCTCAGAAGTTCTTCTTACCCTTGCCCTAAGGTAAAACTCTGCTTCTTATCACAATAAAAAATTATGGAAGTTGGAAGGGGTCTCTCCTCGCTGCCTCCGGTGGGACTTACACGGTGCTGCTTTTGCTGTAGAAAATTGAAGCAGATGCAGTGACTGCCTCCACCATCACCCCAAACCATGAGATGACTCCGGCCATTTCCATCACAGAACTGCTGCTGCTCACCCAGCAATGAATTCTGCTCTGCTCAACCAGCATCGGAACTTGATGGAAGCAGGTAGGGGACACCAAGGCAGTAATATTAGGCCAATGGTCAGGTACTGTCACCGCTGGCTATTGCTGCAGCTGCTGGGAGCTACTGGGAACACCTGCCAGCCCCAGAATTTGCTTGAACCCATGTGCTCCACAAAGGGCTTTGCTCAGGGCACAGCCATCAGTTAAGTGAGTGCAATAGTGCCACCGAACAAAGCAAAAAGTGACACCAGCAAAGCAGACTGCGTGACAAGCCACACCTGCTGAAATGCCCTCTTTGAAAGAACGAAAAATGCAGGAGTCGTGACTTCTTGCATCGTTCCACCAAGCAAATATGGGTTCTACTTGCACAGCAGCCCAGCAACTGCCTTTCAAAACCTGCATAAGGAAGTTCCAGCTCCTGTTTTAATCTGTGGCTCATCTGAGTTGGCTCTCCTGAGACAGGAAATGGCAGTCCAGAGCCTACTTTTGGCTCAGGACTCTTTAATCAAAAGAACCTTTAGGCGAGATAGAAAGGGAAGGCAAACAAGGGCCTGCTGAGAGAGGGATGTTCCCTTGCGGAGCTAGTCACCAGAATGGGAAGTCGCTAAAGAAATAGCTGGATGCTAACTTTATTTACTGCTGAAACTTCTTTGTGTTCTGTATGATCGATTTCCAAGTAGATATGCTTAGGAGTGCAGTTCTAAGACCCTGACAAGCAATCCCAGAGAGAAGCCATGCAGATCAGCAAAGATGAACTTCTAGTATGGTTGCCAGATCACTGAAGGCATGGTTGAAAAATGGATGGCATGCAGGCTGCAACAAAATATTTGGGAATGGAGTTGGGGAAGCTGCAGCGTTCACCAAAGTGACTTTTCACAGAACTGGCAGCCTATGGGCTCACATCCAGAGAGTGCTGGGAAAGGGCAGGGCTGCCAGTTCTTGATCAGGCCCTGGCTGCACAGCTTTGAGCAGCAGTTTGATCTGCAGCTTTTTGGCTGCATAAACATTGCTAATTGCTGAAGCTCAAGGCACGGTTAAAGAAATAGCAGCGGGGCGGAGGAGGAGACCAGAGCAGGTTGGCAGAGCAAAGGTACTGCCCGCCATTATTCAAAGTCAGAGTGGGCAGGACCGGGATAGATCGGAAAGTAATCTGGTCTGGCATATGGTAACAGCCTCTATTCTCAGTTGAAAGGTTGGCCGTGCGGGAAGAGCTGCACAATTTGCTAGGCACCTGTAGGAATTAGCAAGCCAAGCCACCAAGCCTGTTTCCGGCCCCACCCCCGCCTTACCACCATCATCTTTAAAGCTGACTTCGCACAGATGAGTGACCACATGCAACTATGAATCAAGTTAAAACAAGTGAGAAAAACCACACCAGTGTCATTGCACTGCTGCTAAAGTCAGCTGTGCAGGGGAGCATGGAGAGAGCGAAATAATGTTTATGTGCTCTGATACTGTAAATCCTCCCCAATCTCTCTGGGGAAAACTGAAAGTCATTGCTCCCATCTGCTGTGGTCCGTCGTAGGAAGAACATGGCTCCTGAGCACCTTGTCCCGGTTGCAACTGCTTCGTAGGAGATGCCTTTTAGTTATGGTGAGAAAGGGGAGTGCTGTTTTAAGGTCAGGGTATTTGTACAGGCACAAATTAAGATCCCCATCCCTTTTTTATTTTTTAAGCTATCCCTGTTTCTCTGCCTTTAGCAGAAGCAGCCTGGCACACACCAGTTAAGCAGGTAAAGCTGTGTGCATCAGATTATCTCCATGCCAAGAAAAGCATCCCTAGCTAAATATGTGTGTTTCAGTAGCTCCTAAAAGCACAGAAATGCAGATTGTGTGTGTGTGTGTGGGGGGGGGGGTTTAATGAATAGCTTGTCTTTTTTACTTTAGATATCTGTACAAGGTTGATATAGTTTCATCCAAGGACAGACAGCTTGGATTCACATGTGACATCAAGCCACCCTGCCTGCTTTCCATGGAACTAGCGGGGCAGGTTGCCGAGAAGTGCCTGACAGACTGTGGAAACCATGATGCCAGGTTTGGACAATTAGAGAAATCACAATGAAGCATAGAAACCATAGAACAGACCATTCTTTCTCATCATGGTTTCTAAAAAGCAAAAGACGGGGCTGAAATACCATGGCAGGGTTTGGACAGCACAACAGGCCATGTTCAAGAAGCTGGCATGGCTACTTGTGTCATGCAAACCCGCCCGTGCAGCTGTGATTAAAGCTTATAGTGTTGAGCACCAGTATCCCTGGAAACTGGTTCCACCATTGTTCAGTGGTGCAAATCTTGGGTTGGATCCAATTAAAAATGCAGAAAAGGGTGAATAAAATGACCAAGGAGCCCACATGTTCCATGTGGGAAAGTTGCAACAGCTGAGATTGCTTAGCTTGGAACAAAAGGCAAGTAAGTGACAATATGATAGGTATGCTCTTAATTATGCACGGTGTGGAAAGAGGGTGACTTTTTTCTCCTCTTCCATCACAACAGAACCCAAAAAGCTCATCCCTTGAAGTTGATGGGTGGGAGATTTGTGACAGGGACAGGGAAAGATTACTTCACATCGCACAGAGTTAAAATATGGAATCTGCTTTCACAAGAAGTAGTGATGTCTGCCAGTTTGGACAGCTTTACAAGGAGACTGGGCAAATTCCTAGAGAAGGCTATTGGTGGCTACTAGTCTTGACAGTGGTGTGATGCCTCCTGAACCAGAGGCAGCAGGCGTGTGTGTGCCAGTTTCTGGAGAATTTGGGCAGAAGCTGCTGTTACTGTCACACTTTGCTAGTGGGATGCAAGCAGAATGCTGGACTAGACAGAGCTTTGCTCTGATCCAGCAGGTCTCGTCTTATGCTCCCATACAGATCATTTCTGCAACACACCCTCTGCCCAGTGGAGACATTTTATTTTTCTTGCATCAATGAATGAGTCAGTCTGGCATGTAAGAGTCGATATAGGCTGCTTGTCTTTAGGATCTAAGTGAGCTTTGCTTACAATAGCAATCTTCTCTATCCCCTTTGCTGTTTCCGAATCCTTCCAAGGATTAGCATCACAAGTGAAGCCAGACAAATATGAAAGGATGCCAATGAGAAATTCGTGGCTTAGCTGGACTTAGCTGGACCATGCTAACTCAAAGCCAAATTAGTGTCACTCAGAAAGTTCCTTTACCCATCACAGGTAGCAGGCCTAGACTGACTGGCCTGGGTAGTGGCACATGGATTCATTCTTCCCTGGCAATATCTCACTTTGTTGCTGCTTCTTCAGTTCAGATATTGATAAAAATAAACTTGTCCTTCAGTAACTCACAGGGATATCACTTCAGCTGCTTCCTCAACAGGTATAAACTGAGATTTGCTGCAAATGCACTCTAAAATCAGGTAAGCACAACAGCCATTCACTAGAGCAGACATGGAGAGGCATCCTTTAAAGTTAACTCTGTGATCTCTTTCTCTCCCTCAGAGAGAGAGTGGGGAGGGGGAGTCAGAGGGAGAGAGAGAAGGATAGATGGGTCTTGCCAGAGTTCTGAATTTGCAGAATTTGAATAGCCAGGTGTCTGGTGTCCTATTTTACAGAGGACAGGCCTCTGTTTGAAGGACTGCCAAAGGGCTGCCTTCTTGATGAAGGGCTGTCCCATCCAATTCCATCTCAAGTAAGCCTCTGCATAGCAGGCTGAATGGGCAGAGGACACAGCCCTCCACACTATGGAGAAATGTCATGTGCTTCTATTTAAACTAAAATAATCATTCCTATCTTTATATCTATACGTAAAGAGAAAATGAACTCAGGTCCATTTAATGCAGAGCAATGTCCTTTCTCTCTTTCCCCATTTAGCAATACATTTCTTACCGGGTGCCCATCCTTGATCGACAGAAAAAGTCTGACAGCTCCCAGTCTGCATGGTTGCTGGGGGATGCTGACAGTAGACAGACTTTTCCTGGGCAATGCTGAGAGCTGTGGGACTTTTTCCCTGTGGAGACATCCATAGGTTTGTGGCTTGACCAGAGACTCTTGACCAGTAGCGGGCAAGGGAACAGCCTCTGCCTGAGACCTTGGCAATGGTTAGAGTCCCGTAGTGCTGGCAGAAGTGGTCAGTTTAACCGCTGCACCAGCCAACAGTCCCAGCTTTCTGGGCAGAGTGGAAAACCTACTGGCTTGCGGGCTTGCATATCCATTTATATATTTATTGGCAAGATGAAGTAACTCAGTTTCAGCCAACTTCCTAAATATACTTTAGATTCGTTCCGTGCACTTCCGTGTTTAGTCATGCCGGCCACATGACCACGGAGACTGTCTGCGGACAAACGCTGGCTCCCTCGGCCAGGAAACGGAGATGAGCGCCGCCCCCTAGAGTCAGGCATGACTGGACATAACGTCAAGGGGAAACTTTACCTTTACCTTTTCCTATAATTTAAATATGATCAGAAGAGTGAGGAAAAGTTTTGCATGATGCATCTACAAGCCTCTCCATGCAGAACTTCAGATGTTCAGCAGCCTTCTGCAGAAATGCAACCCAGCCAATGACTGCAGGGGGCATTTGTCTCACTTGCAATAAGGGAGCATTTTGGCAATCAGTGAATTTTGGGGTGGGGGGTGTTACCAGCGGCCATAATCTTACTAATATGCATCAATCAGAGTTGCCACTCTTTTGATGTGCTAAGGAAGGGCATTCATGATGAATGAAGGGCAAAAGGGATTCTAGGGACATTTGAGTGATGCTTATGAGGTCTATAGAAGCCAAAGAGTGAGGCCAACACAGCTAGTGAAGAAGTGGGTTAGTTGACAAAAAGGATGAAGAGATTGTTCTAAGAGGAACTTGTCTGTGTAAAAAACCTATACTAGCTTGTGAGGTTGGAGGCAAAGGAACCACAAAGCTGTTTTTCCTAACATATAAAAATCAAGGGTAGGCCATTTACTGAAGTATTGCATTTCAACTCCCTTGTGTGTACACACACACGAAATCTCTTTTGTCTTTGTGGGGTTAAAAAAAAGGCAATGATACTATGTCTCCTAAGATATTTTCTTCAAAAGAAAATTGCTTCCGGCTTTCCTGAGCAGTCTGGTAAATTCTCTTTGTTGTGTTGTTGTGTTGAATGTATGATGCTAACACTATACAGACTCCTGCCCTGTCATAGTTGAAGCAAAGTTCAGAAGTAATTATCTGTCAATGACAGGTTTATGATTATTTCCTATTTATTTGTAAGCTGGGTTATTCCAGTTTAAGTATTTTACTTGACATCCTGGTTATTTGTTAAGATTATAAAAATCAACATCTCTTGGAAAGGTTGATTCTGAGTTAATCCTGGAAATCCACAGGAGTTAATGTACTTAGAATATAAATTTCTTCACTAGTCCTGCATACAGACTTGGGATGGATTTGGTTTGAATGCTTTGACATGAGGCGGTTTCCAAGTCACAATGCTGTGCAAGCAAAGGCAAACTGAGTGGCATTATAGAACGCAGTTTTCTGAAGGATGCAGGTATTGTATAATATACAAAGAAACACTTCTGATTCTAGTTCTTCTGATTGTGAAAACAGGTTTGAAGGTAAGAGAGTAAAGCCTGCTTAATGCTTTAGACTGGAGGAATTGTGGAATAAGAACTCAGGCAAGTGCCAATTCCATAACTGACCAATACATTCTCACTGTTGAAACACATCTGGAGAACCTCCAGCATATGGGCTGTATTGGATGGTCTACCAAATGGCAAGGAGATTATTAATAGTAATAATTAATATTATTGTAGTGTAGTGAAGAGGTTCAACAGGTAGTGTAATGAACTTTCCCAGCATCCAAAAGCCAGGATAGAGTCATGTGAAGTTTAATGACCTTCAGCTTGTTAGGAAGAGTACCAGAGATAATTGATTTCCCCCAAAATAATCCTTAGATAAGAGTTGCTTTTGCTGTGAAAACTGAAACGGTTTGTTTTTACTGAAGCAGCTTCCTTACTTCTGATCTATGGGAAAGAAGAAGTGATCTCAGTTGATCTCACTCAAGAATTTTCATATTATACAGCATCATACTATGGGCTCATCTAGTCTGATATTGTCTGATCTAGCCATAGTCCTCCACAGTGTTGAGAAAATGTCTTTCCCAGACCTTTTCCCTGAGTTCCTCCTAGTTAAGGATTTAGAATGGTACCTTCTGTTTCCTTCTGTGTGCTTTGCTGCCAATGTCCTTCTGCATGTAGTGGGAAATGGAGAGTTATTACACCCATGCCTTTCCTTTGAACTTAGCCTTCAAAAGGAGTGGGACTATGACTGATTGATCATGATTCCTCCAGGCTTCATCAATGAGGCCAAACCATCATTACAGACCATCAAACCACCTATTTCAGGAAGGGTAAAATCAGAAGCACATGTAATGGTCATGGGTTGATGTCACTACAAATAACTACCTGTGTCAAGCAATCATTACCCAGGTAATAATGGTAACTCTCTTGCATCTCACCTCGACAAGTACTGCCAATGACCAGTCCTGAATCTACCACTGTTCAGCATTATCTGATGAGCCTGAATTCCATGAAAGGGGGCAAAAAACATGTCTCCCCATTCACTTTCTCCATGCCATGCACAATTTTATAATCTTCTAAAATAGCACAAAATCATGCTTTTCTCATGACAGACACAACAGTTGATCTGTTTCAGGGTTATCATGCAAATCAGTTTTAGATCTAAATATTTACCTATATAAACAGGAGCATTAGTACTGCTCATTCGTGAGATTAGGGCAAAATGCACGGCACTCGTTCTCGCCTGGCCTCAGGTTACAAAGCCAAATCTGCTGTGTAGTGTTGTAGCATCATGACATGCACTCTGTGTTCCCTGATTAACTGGGATCATTCCAGGATGGTGGAAGAAACCCTAACCGCCTCCCACAAAGAAGTGCCAAAGCAGGAGGAACAAGTAGAAGCAAATGGACTCTGACAACACAGAGCCATCGGAGGCTTTTAAAGACTTTTTTTTCTGAACAGTATATTTTCATCCCCAAATACAACATAAGGAGAACATTTTGTGCAGCCCTCAGTTTAAATGCTTCTTTAATGAAATGGAAAACTACAGCATACTCAGAGTTCCATTAAGCTCCCAACACAATTCCTCAGTTGCTAATTAAAATAATAATAAGACACAGTCATGGAGTTGAAATACATTAGCAGAGATCTTTAAAAGTATCTGGTGCTTGACACAGTCATTTTTCTCTGGGCGTGCTTGTAGAAAGAGTGTTTGATAAATGTTTACCAGAAGGTGACAATGGAATACAGTCCTTGCGGTTGTCTGTATTGCTATCATGCCCCATGGTGGTAGAATGCTGGTTCTCCCATCTTTGTAACTGATGCTAAAGAGAAACAAATGATTATGAGCTTCGGAGTGGGACTCTAAAGTAATACCTTACCTGGCAAATGTGATTAAGGACACATACGCTTAGAACAATTGGTCTTGGAACCAAGTATTCCCTTAAAAAAGAATTACAGAGCAAAAATGTGCAGTTGCCAAGAAAAGAGATTTGAGAGTGTTTGAGAGGAAGAGGTAAAATCAAATCCTGCCTTGTGCTTCTCCCGAAGAGAAGTTTCTGAAGCCTTATTAAAGAAAACACAACAGAGAGAAAACATAATATACACTAAATCAAAGGAGCTAATACTCTGTTGCTATATAAAGACACCAGTTCCAGGTCACTGGGGAAGCTATTGTTCTTCTACATCTTGGAAAGAATATAGTTCCCCCTGGTGCAACACAGTTTGGCACCAACAGAAAGTAGGTACCTCAAAGGCTGGTGAATGATGAGCAAAGCAATTGAAAAGGAGTGGGTTTTTTCCCTTAATTGCCCGACAACTGCGGGTTAATCAGGCCATAGTGGCCTCCTCAATCACTATTGTTAAAGTAACTCAAAAAGCGAGCAGTGCCCACAGGAAAATCATGGAGGGGGAACTGCTTTCCATGCTCTAAGCTCTAATCCAAACAAAACTCCACATTGCAAGGAGAAGGGAAAGTGAAAACACTGCAAATAAAGAGCATCTGTCTGCCAGGCCACATGCCAGAGAGCGGTCCAGCTGGGGGTTTTCAGTGGGAGGCACCTAGCAATCAGGACTGCAAAAATGCACATGGATGAAGGAGCTCTTATCGTTGTTTGATGAGCTGCTGGCCCAGCGATGGGACACTAGAGGCGGGAGGCAGGGAAAGAAGATCTGTTCTATTATTTTAGCCAGGATGCTAAATCGGCAATCAGACTGCTATCAGGATGCAAATGTGTCCTATTTTACAGGGGGCAACTCTCTGTTTGAAGAGCCAGCTGAGGATAGCCCTTTGTTTGATGGCATCCTCTGTTGAAAGAGCACTCCAGTGCAGGTTCACGTTGGAGGAAAAGCAGCATGAGAAGCGAAAAAGGGAACCAGGGGTTCAAAATTGACCTGCGAAGCAATCCAAGCCAGCATGCAGGTCATCTGGCTGCAGTAATCCCCTCTGGGGCGAGAAATACTATCTTTCCAGTTCAATTATAGTACTTATTTCCATATTTGTACTCATGCAGTATCTTAAGTTCCATTGTTGGCCCATCTAGCTGCATGTGCCAATTTGCTAGGTTGCTAAAGAGTCTTATGCCACCTGATTGGCAGGTAGGGTGGTGACATATTGTACTTGTGAATGTGTAAGTGGTCACTCTAAAACTCTGCTTTCTCCATGGTCTTGTCCCATGACATCAAGTAGTATTAGAAAGGGAGAAGTCCCATGGGAGGGGCACTGGGAATATTGCAGGATTTGGCCCAATTTCAGTGAGGAAGTGCATCCACTCTGGTGTGCAGTCTGAACTTGTAAGTAGGGTGGAATTCAGCACCCTGGACAGTTTCCTCAAGGTTCAGAGTGAACCCTGGAGTAGATACACCACCACTAACGTTGGAGACAAGAGGGGCTACTGTTTCCCCTCTCCCAGCCCAGGGGGAGATGCCAGGGGTTGAACCAGGGGTCTTAGGCTTGCCGAGAGAGTCTGTCCTGCATCACAGAACGATAGCTCTCCTACAGCTGCTCTTTGTTTCTTACAGACCAAGCCCTTCCCCACCACCGTATGATCAGAAATCAGACAAGTCCATTTGCACCCTCTCCCCCAAACCATAGTCTTACTTCTGGAGCCTAATTGCATTTCAGATTGTGTGTATACATTGCTAATGCGCTATATCTTCATTTTCTAGCCCATGTAGTAATTGAGCATTCAGTCATTGTTCTGCCCACTTTTCTGTCAACACTTATTAAAATGAAGCAATTAACTATTGTCTTAAATGGAGTTTAGAGGTAAGGTTCATTAGTTTTAGGCTCGTTACAATTAACTGGGATGATAAATGCAAAATTGCTTTATTGCAGCCCCTGTGCAGAAAAGTTGCCTGGCTTGATTATCTTGTGTAAATGTTCTCTCAGCAGAGTGTGCTTAAAATGATGTTTCTGCTGGGCCTACTTGCTCTTTGGCAAAATTCAGTATCTAAAACATGGAGATTTCCCATTGGAAGTGCTAATGGGCATTGCCATCCAAGCTGCCATGCGCTTTACCCCCCGCGAACAACTGTTGCCATCTAATGAGGCTTGTCTTTCTGTCTTCTGATGGCATTCCATCTTTCACAAGGCCAGCATCCACTTTCTCCTTCCCTCTGCTTTCACCCCAGTTATAAAAATCTCAGGAAAAACAAATGCTTGGCTGCAAAGGTGGTGCTGATGTGAGAGGTTTGGATTCTGGGACCTGGGGCTACATTTCCTGGAAGATGCACTGCTGGCCAGGTGGCAGCTTCCAAGGACTGGAAATAAGGAGTTTGGCCAAGGCATGAAGAAGTTATCAGGAGGGCCTACAGGGGTGGGAGAAGTACGCCTGGGTGCAGCAACAGACAAAGGCCCGTGTAGCACAAAGAGAGAGCAGCTCTAGCAGTGCCCAGGAATAGTCCTCCAAAAAGTGTAGGAAGAAAGCTGGCGAATAAAGCACATTCTCTTTGATGTCTGTACAGCAATGCCTGGCGTATGGGAAACAAACACCATGAACTTGAACTCTTAATACAGGAGGGCGAATACGACCTGATAGGTATAACGGAAACTTGGCGGGAGGACTCCCATGACTGGAATTCAATAACCGGAGGATGTAACCTGTTCAGGAAGAGCAGAAGGAACAGAAAAGGAGGTGGAGTTGCACTGTATGTTAAAGATACATATCTCTGAACAGAATTGTAGGAGGATGTGCTTAGTAACCCCACTAAGAGCATCTGGATTAATATGAGTGAGGAATAAAGGGTGCATAGTGGTTGGAGTTTTTTTACCAACTACCCAGTCAAGAAGAAGTTGAGGATGAAATTTTTGAGTCATGATGACGTTCAATTTCCCCAATAACTGTTGGGAGATAAATATTCCCAAACACGGCCTCTCCAAAAGATTCCTAACATGTGTTGGTGATAACTTCCTCCAACAGAAAGTGGAAGAAGGAACAACAGGATACTATCCAACAGGAAGGACCTAGTGGACAAAGGGGCCACTATGGGGACTCTGGGGGAAAGTGACCAAACCCCACTTGAATTCACAATTCTGAAGAAAGCAACAGGCAAATGTAACCAGATATATGCCCTGGGTTTTAAGAAAGCCAATTTTAATAAACTCAGAACATTGATAAGCAAAGTTCAATGGCAAGTACATTAAGGAGTCCAAGATGAATGAGAATTGTAATAAAAAAAAAAGGAAATTCTAAAGGCACAGCTGCAAACAATTCCAGCAATGAAAAATGGTAGAAGTAGCCCAGGTGGCTTTACGAAAAGCTTCAACAAGATCTGAAAACAAAAAAGGGCATGTACAGGACGTGGATTGGTCATCTGAGTCTTCTGCAGGGCTGCAGAAGCATGGAAGCAACTTCACCCATGTTCTGCTGCTGCCCTCAATTGGACACCCAAAGTCCTCCAAGCTCAGGTCATGATGTCCACAACCAAAAGCTGCAGCCCTGGACACTTACTAGTGAAATTTGTGAGTGTTCCTGGTTCAGAGTTTCTATAGCTAAGCTGACAAACATTCTTTAAAAGATTGTCTGTCTTTTGATTCTGCAGATACCATATTCATGTCAATGATCTTTGTGTAAGGACATGACTTACGCCAGTACCAATAAAGTATAATTTACCAAGTCTCTCATCTTTTGATGCTCTGAAAGAGCTAAGCAATGCTCAAGATGTAAAAGAGATTTGCATGATTTAGCTTTTATGTTGTTGGAAGCAATCCTGCCTGTGGTAAGGCTCCCCAAACCCCATTGAAGCCAATGAGATTTAAACAGCCAAACTGTGCTCAAGGCCGCAGCTATTGCTCTTTATCATTTCCTGTATTTTGCAGTTCTGCTCCATCTCCAAAATCCTCTCTGTGTGATACGTTAAGCTGAGAACAGCAATTACAAGCCCACCCATAGAGTCTCATTTCTCAATACAGATTAATGCTGGGGAAGGGCGGATCCTACATTCACTTATTAGGAGGTATGTCCCATTGAAATTGTGCATGAAGCTGCCTTAAGTCATATTGACCCAGGGCTGTCTACACCTCCCTGGATCCTAGTGAGCCTTGGTCTATGACAAAAGCAAAGGAAGACCTTGGGAAGAGCTGGTGCAACATTTGTCTGTTGCATCATCTCCAAGGTGGTCACTTCTCATTGTCCAAGAGCCCTAAATAAACCCAGATACATAAAATAAACATAGAAACAGAGAGAGTCAGAAGGGGCCTCCCAGGCCATCTATTCTGACCCCCGGATCCAGCCGGCTCCGCTCCCAACATGCCCGCCATGTGCATGTCCAGCCTATCCTTGAACACCTCAAACCAGGGGCCTCAACCACCTCCCGTGGAAGCCCATTCCACACCCTCGGGGTCCTAACTGTCAGGAAGTGCTTCCTGGCATCCAAATGGAACCTTGGCTCCCTGAGCTTTGCTCCGTTGGAGCGCATCCTGCCTTCCTCTGCAGGGGAGAACAGGTCTCTACCCACCTCCATGTGACATCCCCTCATGTACCTGTGTGTTGCCAACATATCCCCTCTGAGTCTCCTCTTCTTCAGGCTGAAGAGACCCAGTTTCCTCAGTCTCACCTCATACCCCATCCCCTGCAAACCGGCCACCAACCTTGTGGCCCTACGCTGCACTGACTCTAACCTGGCTATATCCTTTCTATAATGAGGGGCCCAAAACTGAGCACAATACTCCAGTTGCGGGCTCACCAGAGTCATGTAGAGTGGTAGTAATACCTCTCTTGATCTAGAAGCCACACTTCTGGCTATGCAATGAAGGGTGGTGTTCGCCCACTTGACCACCGCATCACACTGCTGGCTCATGTTTAGCCTGCAGTCAACCCGCACCCCGAAGTCCCTTTCATAAGTGCTGCTCTCCAGCCATTTGTCACCTAACCTATACTTATGACACCCATTCCTATGCCCCAAGTGCAAGACCTTGCACTTATCCACATGGAAGTGAACTCAAGCCCAGTTCTATTTAAGCCCAATCAGAGCTCTTGACCCTTGATCAGCAAACTGAGACTTCTTAGCCCTGATTCAAGAATGGCCTTACCAAAGGACACGATGTCTACCTCAGGCAGATTTTGACTTTCCTGGAAGGGCACTCCAGTACTAATTAATTTTTCTGCTATTTCTGTTCTTTTTAACTGCCAGAGATGGGGAGAGGTGTTTGTGGGATCTTCCACCAGAAGAATGCTTGACTTGGGGTATTGTACACCTTGACTTCTGTGGGAAGGAGCACCGTTGCTGCTTTGCTTTGGCTGCAACATGCCTTGGGCCGGTCCTGCCCTGCCCTGGGCCTTGTGGCTCCTTCTCCCTTGTAGCCCAGTGCAGATGCCTGTAAGCCTCCACATCCAAAGGTATCCTCTGAAGAGCTGCAGAAGTGAAGAGGCAGCTTAACTTTTGCAACCTTCCTGCCCTGCAAATCATCTTGATGGCTGATTCTGACTGTTCAAAAATCAGCCATTACCAAGAATCAGCCGTTCCTGTGGTGTGACAGGAAGAAAAGGATGCGTTCGAAACATAGTGATAGAGGAGAGCTTTGTGAATACCCTGGACTGACAGAAAGACAAACCAGGGGGGCCTGGATCAGATCAAGCCAGAGCTTTTCCTAGAAACAAAAATAACAAATGTGAGACCATCATACTTTGAGCACATCATGAGAAGGCAAGTTTCCCTGGCAAAGACACTTATGCTAGGGAAAGTTGAAGGTGTAAGACAGAAGGAAAGACCAAATAAAAGATGGATTGAAACTATAAAGGAAGCCACAGTCTTGAACTTAGAAGAGCTGAGGGGGTTTACCACCCTCTGGAATCTCCTCTTCACCCTCCTCTTTTCCAACCCACAGTCTGGGAAGGCAAAACACCCTCTTGTTTTTCAAACCCTGGATTGTTCTGCCAATTCTCTTTATTATGATGCTTTATTTAGATCACTGATCTTTGATCCTGAAACAGAGGGAACAATATTCTTATTTTGGCTGAGAAGCCCCATCTTTTCTGGTTACCTTAATGTTCAGCATGCAGAAAAGACCCAGAGTCAGCTCCCTTAGTAAAGCTCCATCCAATGCATCCTGTGTTGCTGGGAGAAAGTATCTCAGAAGACGATAATGCAAAATTTCAGGCCGATCAGATGAATGAAACCACGAGTGTGTTATCATTCCTGAGTTTACCCTCCTCAGCTAATCTGTTCCTTACATGCCTTCCTTACTCCCTTCTAGATCAAGATGCCAGGAATGACTTTGTCCACATAATAGCTCATGTGTGCTGTATTTACAATACGCCCACACACAAATGGGATCCGCCGAATTGCAAGATTAGAGATGCTGACCCTACTTCACATCCTCTTCTAAACCAAGTGACTGAAAATCCTTACGGACTATCTGTGAGATGTCCAGAGGGAATTGAGCCTCAGCAGCCTCATCTCAGTCCATAATGTACTCTAATCCCTAAACATGAGGGTTTGAGATGCATTGATATTACGCAATGCGCTTCATAATTAGGGAGCTCGGGTCAGCAGATGACTTTCAATATAAATCCAGCATCTCTCATGGAATAGATGCAATCAAGTACAGAAAAGAGGAACAGCAAATAGCACTGCTGGACTCACAAACCATTTTCTGATATTTTTCTACAAATTGCCTCTTTCCCATGGCTGAACTAGAAGGAATACCTTGGGGGCCTTTCACACATGACAGAGGGCCACTGCTGGTCCATCCTGCTGACCTGTTGATGTCATGTGATGGATGCCTTTGCCTACCTGTCCATCACATTCAAATTTTACCATATCTTGGTTGTGGCCATAACAAAAATAACATGAGCGTTAAAAAATTGGTTGCATTTTTAATGTGCTTTTTATGATGTAAAAATATATAATGGCCCTAATTTTGTGCACACAGAGGTGGGGCAGAATAATAAATCATCTGATTTTTGGGGGGAAAAAAGGTAGGTGGAGCTCTCAGCTTGAACTGGGAGAGGAAGTAACAACTGGTTTAAATTCCTCTGAATGTGGCTGGCAAAATATCTCAAGGGTGGGTGTGGTATGTGGGTCCACATATCACAACCTGAGACCCATGCATGGATGTTGTCGGTCAAGGTCACCTCTCCCTGCACATCACCTGCTTCTCGAAGCCCTGCAGAAACATGGGGGAGTCTGAGAAATTCTCTGTGCAGTATGAAAGTTGATAAGTAAGCATGCAGCATGCCACGAGTGCTTACCTTGAAAATTGGAAGTATCTGCTTCAGGAGGCAGCGCGTGGGCTTTATTTTTACCCCACCTTTCAATCATCAAAGGGCATTCACGGTGGTCAAATACCGAAGTATTTTGAGCAATCCATTTGTGTGTGTGTGCATGTCTAGCTAAGATTAGTGGGATTTTTTTCAAGGGGTTCGGCCCTCCATTTGGTTAGACACGAAGACTCTTTACTCTTTTCCAGTATGTTCTGCATGATTTCATGCATTCATTACCCCGTTTCCCTCCATACACAGGAACAGCCTGCAGTTTCACTCTATGTATTGACACTTCAGCCAATCTGCTGCATGTTTACTGCTCCATATCCAATCCAAGATTATCCATCTCCATCTGTTATCCGTCTATTTTGGCAATATGACCTGTGCATCACCCTGCTTTCCTTTTACTATCTAGACTAGCTTTCCTCCCTTCTGTGGCTGATGCATTATAATTGTTTAAAGCACCTTTAAAAAAAACCCACAGCACATTCCACTCATAACAAGCACTGCGGGAAGGTTCCTTGAAGCAAGCCAAGAATTGAGGTCCATCCATGCAAGTAACTCAAGTGGAGCAGCTGCCTTTGTAGGAATCATGAGGCTTTGGGGTTGTGAAGCATTCTTAGTTCAAGGAAAGCGAGTGGGGCAAAAGAAGCACCAGGAGGGCTGAACTTACCCAGGACTGTGGCTTTGGCTTCTTGGCATGGCCTTTCCATTCCTGAATATGCTTCCTATCGTGGTATTCAGTAAACTGTATGTTACCTTTCTCACGGATAGTTTTGTCTCTCAGATGATCCTTGGATTTAAGTTGCGGTGGGCCTGGCTGGACCAGGTTCCTGGGGTAATACAGTCTCTCTCCATTGTCACGGCCTTGAATTATTATGATACCACAGTCCTTCTTGTGTGCATTTATAAAGTGGGAGGTGACATAACTGAATGGTTTAATACAAGAAGAAAGTCCCAGTCAAGCACCATAGTTTTAACTGGATAGTGTCAGGAAGAACATTCCAATGTTTCAGTTAGACATTCCTTCAGCCAGAAGAATAGACACTTGTGTCTCTTTTGAAATGCCATGCTTGGAATTTCTTGCAATTATTGCTTCCAAGTCTCTATTTCTGAACCATTTAGCAGCTCAGTTTAGAAAACTAAATTTGGAAAGTAGCTGCAGTGTTGTAACAGGCTCAAGGTTTTGGTCTTATTAAGGCTCTGGGGCCTCTGGAACAAGATGAAGTGTTCAAAGTATTAACAAAATTGGAGGCAAATTTTGGCTGGCTGTCACTTGCCAGTTAGAGAGTCTTTGGCTGAACAATTACAATGTCATGGAGACTGGCTTGGAAGATCAAGCCAGTCTCAAGAAACTTGTGTTTCAATTTAATATATTTAATTAACCACTGGCTAGGCTGCTATGATCTCATGAAATGTTTGTAGGGGGATGCTGGAAATGTAATGTGAAAGATAGCGTTTTCCATTGATGGTCTAGTAGGAAGTATGAGTTTAATATGTGAATTGAATTTGCATCAAGGTTTGCTTCTGTCACATCAACCATATTATGTTACTTTAAGGAGTATGAGCGAAAATCAAATATGGAACAAGAGACGAAGCCTTGGATAGCCATGAAGCTGGAAATAGAGCTTTGGCTACCGGGTTGTATCAAAATGTAATAAATTAGATGAAATTAAATAACCTTTCTACATCAAAGAGGCCAATGATTACATTTAAAAATGACTGAACAAATATATAATATTTTGTCACAAGCCAGCAAAATACTTGAGACATTCCCATGGTAAGCCAAGAACTATGTATGGATTACAAAACTTTTTGGCAAGATCTAGGGCAGAAACTAATGCTGGCATAGTATGATGATAGCCCTAGATGATCTCTCAACTTGTCTTTTGGGGCCGGGTCAACATGCCCAGTCCTTCAGACTGTGATGTAGACAGTTATGACTGCCTTCCTGCAGTAGGTAGGTATATAAACAGAACCCAAGTGCCACAAAGCTTCAGTAAAAAAGTGAACTCAGCAGTGTCAGGAATACAGGGTCCTGCTTTATGGAAGGTCAAAGCAAGGACTCATCCAACTCAGTACACGTTGCACTAGGGCCAGGAAAATTGTGACATTCCATAACTCTGGGCCTACAATGTTCATAATTCCTCATTATCGTTTATTTATTTACTTATTTATCATTTGCTATGCTGGCCATGGCTGAAAAGAGTTGTTGACCAAAGCATCCCAAATGTCAGAACTCACCTCACCCTGGTCTGGAATGACTGGCAGTGCCTCTCCAATGTTGTTTTGGAAAAGCTGGTTGTGAATGGTGCCCATACCTACACTTTGCACAGCTTAAAACAAAATCAGTATGTTCTCTCTGCAAATTGCAGGCGTGCCCCCAGTCAGGATGCCCGTGGGGCAGTGGGTCAAAGCCTCCCCCATGGATCAGATCCTCCATGCTTAATTTTTGAGCAGGAAGAGAACTGACGCTTGTGCCTGACATTTGTTAAGAGGTAACATGTAGTTTGACCATGAGGCATTCTGCCATGACATGTTCCTGCAAAAATGGCTATATCCATGATGTGGGATGAAATGAGTGTGGTAGGAGAGTCTGTGGAGGAAACTATTTTGGGGGAGGGAATCCACCTATCAGATTCACTGGGCTCAGCTTCCTGGCCTCTGTGTCACAGCCCTGAGTCCAAGTTCCTGGTGAGTGTGCCCAGGGTTTTCTCACCAGGATGCAGCCCCACAAAACCACTGTGCAAGCAGCATCCCTCTTCTGCAGTTTGTACAGTGCCCTTTGGTTGGTTGCTGCACCTGATGTGGAAGAAAGCTGCTGGTTGTGCAACCGTCACTCTGTGAGCAATCTTGGACTCCCTCTGCGCTCAGCTCTCCTTCCAAGACCAGGTTCTACGCAATCCAGTAGGAGGCACTAGAAACTGAGACAACCTCACACAGAGGCCCGAACTGGGATTTAAAGTAGAGACATTCAAAAAGAAACTGGACAGCCACCTGAGTGGGATGGTGTAAACTGGTGTCCTGCAACAGCAGGGAGGTGGACCTGATGGCCTTCATGGTTCCTTCCAATTCTACTATTTTGTGATTCTATGAAAACTGTGCTTATTTCAAAGAAATAGGTATGCCCAAACTTCCTCTGAAGATTGATATTTTCTCTTCTTCTGCACTCCTCTCCTCGAACCTTCACCTGACAGCAGAGCTGAATCGGTGATCAGACATCAACAGTAATCAGAAATAAATTGCCAAGCGTGCCTGTGTGCATTGGTGCGCATGCAAACACATCTGCCCCTCCACACAAAGCATTTCATGCAAGGCGCCTTCCTAAGATGCCTGCCTGGCTGAAACATCTCGCTTGTCTCTGACTCGCGATCTCTCTTCTCCTCCATCAGCTGCGCATTCTTTGAAAAGTTTGAATGCTGTTGTTAAATGTTCAGATGACATGCCTGCCTCTCTCTCTCTCTCTCTCTCTCTCTCTCTCTCTCTCTCTCTCTCTCTCTCTCTCTCTCTCTCTCTCTCTGCAGATACATAATGAAAATGTGGAAGAGAACAGGAGGAAGAGAAAATAACGCTCAGAGACTGTCTCACTCAGAAAAGTGTCTTTCCCATACCCCACAAAATAAGGATAGAATTATTTTTCACTGCCTTTGGAGAAGCATGACTTGCATGGTGCTTCCCTGTTATTTTTATTCATGGGATTTCAGTTGCCGAAGTGTGGAATATAAGCTGCTGCCATGTTTCTTTTGTAGCATGCGGGTTATGTTAAGAGTAGGAGCACCTTGCCTAGTACTGCTGTTGGATATTCTCCATTCCCTTCACTGAGCCATGCACAAGGGGAGACTCACAGGGACCCCCAGTAAGCTGTTTATAACCTCATACAGGCGCTTCCTTGGATGGTGACAGTCTCTGCAGGACTTACAGCTATGAGAGGCAGTGCAGTGCAGTGGTTAGAGTGGTAAGATCCAGGTTCGGATTCCTGCTCAGCCATGTAGTTTACTAGGTGCCCTTGGGCCACTCAAGCACTCTCAGTATAACCGGCCTCACGGGGTTCTTGTGTGGATATAAGCAAGGAGGGCGTGTGAGAACCAGGTGTCTACACCGAAAAGGGTAGGGTGAGGTTTTGAATGGGCTTGGCGCTCTGCAGGAATTCCCTTCACACTTTCACATGAAAGCTTGATTCACACCCTCTTCGTCTCCTCCCTTTTGAGAGCGGAGACAAGCAGCTGTGCACACCCATTAGGTTACGCTTCAGTCCATGGAATCGGAATGGGGCCCCATCCTGTTCTTCCTCTCAGGCAGCAGCAGGTTTGGGTCGGCCCCGCTGATTCTCCCTCACGCTTTCCCATCATGTCGTCAGGCCTGCTTCTGGGTGGACATGTGCCCACCAATCACTCTCCGTGGGCGCTTTCTTCCTTTCTGTTTTTTATCTTTGCCATGGCAGTGGGGGTAGCTTTTTTTTCCGAGAGAGGCAAGTGGCTGGATGGGCAGGCTTAAACCTCGCCTGCCTGTGCACAATGGTCCTGATCCGGGGAGGGTCCCCCACACCCTTGCACGACGGTAAACAAAATGGTGCAGATCAGCTGCCTTGTACTCGTCTGTTGGCTGGGAGATGGAGCTTGCTCAAGGCCGGGCTGCAAGTCTGCTGTGTAACCCTGTGCAGGTTACTCAAGAGGATCTGGAAGACAATGCTTTGTCCGCTCCCTTTTGGGCACTGCATGTGATGCTGGCTGCAAGCATCCAGAGGCAGGGAACAAAGTGCTAGATGCAAATACAGGCATGGCCCCTGTCCTACCTACTCTGTGCTACCCATTGTAACTTACAATGCACTTACCAGAAATGCTTCGCCTACCGAAATTGCCTCTCCAGGACCTCAGGTTACAGCACAGAAGCCCTGCTGGTCCCTTTGTTAGCTCAGATTTCTCTGAGGTCCTCACAGCCATCCTGGGAGACTTTGTCTAGGTGAAACAGGGCATCCTGTGACAATACCATTCCTGGAACGTGTCACTTTACGCCACAGGAGTAGTCCAACATAATGAATTAGTGCAGCCTTTCAGAGCTTGGCACCCTTCATTTCGGAAACAACAACTCCTAGCATCCTCAGCCAGCAATAGTTCTTGAAATAGGTCAAACCCACTTGTGGGCTGCAGCATCCATGGGTTTTGGCTCACTTTTGTGAAGAATGCATTTTACTTTGGGGGGCAGGAATGATGGATAGAATCTGAAATACCTGTAAAATACCTTTGAAAAAGAAAAGAAAAAGGAAAGCACTTATCTGAGCTATTGCTTTGTCCAATAACTATAGCTATTTGCATTGAAGTGTTCTGAACAACATTCTTCAATTCCACTGAACCGTATGTCCTGAGAGTTAAAAATAATATAAAATACATGTTTGGCAGCATTTACCAAAGGCTTAAATTTCGGAGCTGTAAAATGATCTTTTAAAGAAAAAAAGATAATCACACTGCTTCTACTGTGGCTTTAAGGTCAGCAAAGCCATATTTGCCTCAAGGTAGCTAGCAGAACTTTTGTAATTAGAGTGCAAAAGTAGTGGAATACTTCATATTGTAACTTTGTACTTCATATTGTAACTTCAATCGTACAGGCATCTAATATGTACCTAGAACCAAAATTCTTTCCAAGCACACGTACACACACGCGCAAACAAGCCTCCATCTCTAGGGGAAAAAAATGCCATCCCGCTTTAATTCATGACAGGAGCAAAGTTTTGCAGCAGAAGAATTTCAGGCTTGAAGGACTTTTGAGCTGATGTACCTGATCCTTTTGTAGATAAGCAGGGGACATTAGCCAATGCTTCCCTGGACTAGTGCAAGATGACGTTCATGTACATATTACACAAAATGAATCAACAAGCAGACTTTTGGACTCTGTAATTTTAGACCACAGGTGTGTGTGCATGATCAGTCATAATGACTGCACGCCCAAGTAACAGGCAGCTTCTCTCCTTCCTTGGGTGCCGGACTGCGCCACTCACATTTCCCATGCTGCCTGAGGATTATGGGAGTTTCAATACCAGTTTAGGCAAGACTGCATGAGCCTCAAATAGAACATATGGCATTCAGCCATTCGGTGTTAAATGAGTAATTAGAAATACAAATTTGAAGTAAAGAACAATTTCTAGGACACAAAATGCTCAATTTATTACAAATATTTAAATATTAATGTGCAGGAACATACTCGGCACTAGGCAGACATATTTAGAATACACAAAAGATAAAATGCTATGCCATCTCATTGTAAAAGTACTATGATCCATCCTTATTTGAACAGAATTATGTATGCCCCTCAAATAACTTATATTTTAAACATTTATTCATACAAATATTTATACCCTGCCTTTCTTGTGTACTATGTAGGTGATAGATTGTATATAGAGATAATGTTGGATAACTAATAACCAATGACAAACAATGTTAAAATGCACTCACTGTCCAAAACCAAAACATATATAATAACAGAGTTGTTAGATAAAAATCCATCAGCTGGATAAATAATACTTGCCTCAACAGGATGGGTTTGCCAGCCAGTACAACCAAACCTCCTGGAAGAGAGAGTTTGCCCTTTAGATTTAGCCGCAAAGAAGACCTTTTCTCTCATTCCCAGCATTCAGCGCTTCATCATATTCAAAACATTTTTCCCATGAGGCATTTCAGTTGCCACCTTCGTGAGACTTTTGCTTCTGGATTCTTTGAGGAACTAAGATTGGTCCATGACATGTGGCTTTTCTTTGAGTTTTTCTCTGCCTCTAAATATATTTCATTACACAATCACTAGGGGCACTGTGCTAGAGCAAAATTACACCAATACATCTCGTACCAGTTCATTCCACCATTTCCAAATAATACCACCCTTGCCTTGATCTAAAATGTTGTGAAATGATTGTGAAGAATGGGAGAGGCCTTGAAGGAGGGTAATACACCTGCTTGTTTAAAACACCTGCAAACTACCATAAGTGGGGAATTGTACACGTGAGATAAAAGTGCCATGTAGAAAAACTCTTTAAAGGTAAAGGTAAAGGTATCCCCTTGACATTAAGTCCAGTCATGCCTGACTTAGGGGGCAGTGCTCATCTCTGTTTCCTAGCCGAGGGAGCCAGTGTTTGTCTGCAGACAGTCCCCGTGGTCATGTGGCCGGCATGACTAAACACCGAAGTGCACAGAACGCTGTTACCTGCCCACGAAGTGGTACCTTTTTATCTACTTGCATTTGCATGCTTTCGAACTGCAAGGTTGACAGGAGCTGGGATGGAGCAACGGAAACTCACCCTGTGTGAAGATTCAAACCAGTGACCTTTCGATCAACCAGCCCAGCAGCACAGCGGTTTAAACCACTGCGCCACCTGCAGTTCCTTAGAAAAACTCTTTAGAGAGCTCTGTAAAAGACCACCAAGCAAAGAAGACCAAAGAAGGAGAAAGTAGAGGACTGTCCAGCAGGCACAGTAAATATGAAAGTCTCCACATACTAGGACTTTAGAACAATGAGGCACAACCAATTGGGTTCTACCCTCAGCCACTATGGGCTTTAGAGGGCATCACCAATATGTTGAACTATTCCTCATAATAAATAGGTTGTCAGCATGGCTCTTCCAGGAGAGGTGCAGTGGGAGCAGACAGCCACCAGCAATCTCTGTTATTTACTTCCGTATTTCTTGTTTCATTTTTATATAGATAGTCTCCAGGTTAAGAACAAGTTCTGTTCTTGAGAACAACCTTACATCAGATTTGTAGGTTGAATCACATGAGTCAGCCAAATGTTTGTCTTAGTATGTGTATTTTATCTTTCTATGCACAGAAAACACTTAAGAAACACTTCCATATTCATGAAAACATCTTAAACACAATACAGCAGAGTAATAATGACAATAATACAGTACTGAAGAGAGAGAGAATCTGTATGTATGTGTGTATGTGTGCAGGTATACAGTTATGAAAAAAATGTCATAACTTACCTCTAATGCTGTCTTAATATATGTTTGCACTTTAATGTGAGCCCAATAGAAAATAGCTTGGATCTTTAAAAGCGGCTTACCAGTCCCTCATTATCTTCCAAAGTTCTCTGATAATGGGCTGCTAGTCCAGTGCCTGCATATTACATTCCAAGCACTTTAATCCATGGCAAATTAGTCTCAGTGGGTCCATGTACAGGGGCAGAGCTGGCTGGACATTTGTTGAGCTTCGAGTTGCAGTTCCGGATGGAGCACAAGGTTTATGTGGAAGAGAGGGCAACGTGTGAGCTCATTGGAGGAAGTGACAACATTTGGTCTGAGGAAAGATTTGGTCCATGCCTGAAACAGAAAGCGAGATCAGATGGCCCTTAGCCAATCTGTGCCAGGACTTTCCTGGAGTTTTTCAGATGTTTAGGACTTCAGCTCACATAAAGCCCAATCAGCACGTCCAGTGGTCAAAATGTGCAGAGTTATAGTCTAAAACTTCTGGAGGGCACCAGATTGGGAAAGGATATCTTATGTTCTTTGAATGAGGGAAATAAATTTTTTCCCAGGTCTGGGATTTCAGGTCTGCTGGCTACAGAAGATGATGGTGACAGTTCTTGCCTAGCTGCAGAATTACCTTGCTAACCAAAGAAAGAGTCAGAATTTGTATGCATTTGCCTTACAAGGAGCCCCTGAGAAGCTCTGCATCTACTGCTGGTTGGGCAGAGCTTGTGGGGATTTCTTTGTGATGACCATATGGCAGTTAAGCATTTTAGCAGATGCCCATTTGGAGGTCATGAATATAACACCATAGGCTTTAAGCATTTGTCGAATGACTGGTTGCTTGATTAGCAGAGAGTATTATGCTGCTCGGTGTGCCTTACCTCAAAACAAACATGCATAAAAATAGGCTATTAGCTTACTAGCAAACTCACACAATCCAGGCAGATTAACTCCCCATGTGGCTGCTATATAGGGTTATTATCAAGTCTCTTTAGGGTTTTAAAAATTAACAACTTCTTGCCTATTTAACACAGAAGAAAAATAGTACGGGATAGTATAAAGCTGAAAATCACAAGGGTTTTGTTTTTTGTGGCTTGAACGCTAAGTCGCTCTGTTAGGTATTAGAGAGCCCCCGTTGCCATCTTGCCTCTGCCACATACAAACCTGGGGGCCTTGTGAAAGCCACTTAACCTCCACCACCCACCCCATCTGCAAAGTGGGAACAATGCTTTTAGTCCACCTTGCAGGTTGTTGTATGGATTACTAAGAGAAGGTATGCAGAGTTATACTCTGGAAGCATTTTAATAATGTTAAATATTATTATTTTTCACTTACACCTCAAAGCATTTATGACCACAACTCAAAATAGCAGCCCTTCATATCCATTGGCTCTTCAAATCAAGACACAGGACCTTGTGGAAATATTCATTCCCCTTTGACTTTTCCAAATTTTGTTATGTTGCAAGCTGGAATTGAGACAGATTCAACTGGCGTTGTTACCACTTGGTGTGCACAAGATACTCAATACTGTGAAGGTAGAAAACATGTTTTCGTAGTGTAAAAGATAAGTAAACAAAAGCAAACTGGCACTACTTGGTTGCAGGAGTATTCATCCCCATGAGTCAGTATTTAGTAGAAGTACCTCTGGCCTGTATCTGAGTCCATCCATCTTGTCCTCAGTCCTAAGCAGTTTTCCAGTTCCTGATAAGGACGAGCACCCATCACCTTCTTTCACCATCTGTTCTTGGCGCTATGAGCACAATTGTCGTTGTTCATTGCGCTTTGCCACAAGGTCAAAAAGTTTGATTTCGGTCTCATCACACCAGAAGTCCTGTCTGGCTCATAGGCTGTTCCCCAGTCACTGAGTTTTAGTTGAAAGCCTTCTCTAGGAAGAATTGTGACTGAGCCGTATCCTTTCCATTTTGTAATAATCCTCACAATCCTCAAAGGAATATTCCTAGTTTGTGGGGGCAGGTTATAACCCAACCCAGGTTGATGCTTCTGCACAACTTTATCCTGGAGTTGGTTTGAGAGCTGCTTGGTCTTCGTGATGCTGAGTGTTTCGAGAGACTCTCCAACATCCTCTGGGACCTGCCAGAGGCAGGTGAATTTATCTGAGGTCATGCAGCACTGGAATTGCACACAGGTGAATGCCATTCAATATTTATGTATCTTCTGGAGCCAGTGGGTTGCACCGGTGGGGTGCTCATTTAGGCATGTCACAGCAAAAGGGGTGCATGTTTCTGCAACTAGAGAGCACCCGTATGTTGTTGTTTACTTAATTTTTGTGCTACAGAAAACATACTTTGCACCTTCATGGTGTTGAGTGTCATATGTACATCAAGTGGTAGTTAAACTCATTTCAGTTCCAGGTTGCAACACATTGATTGCAGAAAAGCCTGCGTGGGGTGAATCCTTCTTCAAGGCACCATGCATTCCATTCTTTGCAAAAGAGGACTGAGGGCATGATCCCATGCACATTTAGGACTTTCCAGCCTGGCTGAATAGGCATTTTCTCGGGTTATGCCCCGAGTGACTCAAGACCAAGGATCTGGAGAGGCAGGAAGTGTGCAACCTTTTGAGTGTTAAGCTGATAATATTCATAAATACATAAAGTGCTATTAATTTGTTTAAAGTCCTAAAGGACACTGTGCAGAATTGAAAAGACAGAACAGGAATAAATTTCATTCATTAAGCAGCAGAACTAAAGCAGTATTAAACATTCAAAAGCATAGGTTATGATTTCAACTGTTATGGAAGGCTAATATTTTTTATCCTTGTATTGGGTCCTCACATATAATTGCAATTACAGAATCAGCAATAGGTTCTTTATCAAGCAATCCACCTATTTAGCTGTGCGAATTGAGCTGTGCGAACACCCAGACGGCAATCCTACATGGTTTGTTTGGAAGGAAGTCCCAATTGGTGTAAGTTCTGGGTAAATGTGAGTAAAGAACTCAGGAGGCAGACTGCATCAGCCTACTGGTCTATCGAGCACAATATTTTCTACATCAGCCTAGTGCTCACCAGATGCTGGCTGTGGATGATGGGTGTTATAGTCCAATGCATCCAGAGCACACCAGTTTGGGAACGATTCGCCTATGCTGAGCATTAGCAGCTTCCCAGGTTTCAGACTGGCATTTTATTCCATCCTCCCTGGAGATGTCAGTGTTTGAACTTGTATTGTTTTGCATGCAAAACATGTGTTTTACCAATGTAAGCCATAGTCCATCCCCTTGGGTACGTCACCACTTCTAGAGTATATTCTGTGTCACCACTTCTGTGTAAATCCAAGCCCTCGTTAGGAAAAACAACAACGGAGATGGCTAATCTGAAAGTGTCACAGAGAATACAATTCATAACACTTGAATAAAATGAACTCTCTCTCTGACAAGGGAACATGACAAGATGATTACAAGATCTTGTAATAAACACTGGAAAGCTGTGCAAGGCCCTTCCAATTGCCACTTTTCAAAATACAAAAGTGAGCAAAGATCCATGCATGACAAAACTGTACTGAGGCTCTCCAAGCTTGTCTAGTAAAAAGGAAGGACTTGAGCACATTGTGTGAAACCCTAAGAGCTCTATTAGACAAGTTCCATTTAGAACAGTTTTCCCCCGGATGCCCAGAAATGGGATGCAGGCAAAAGCTCTCTTTTCTCTCTCTAACACATGGATAAACTGTGGATTTTGCTGCCACAGAGAGTGGTGATGGCCACATGTTAGGATGGCTTTAAAAAGGGATTGGGCAGGAAGCTATCAGAGGCTACTAGCCCTGCTGGCTGTGTGCCTGCACAGACCCATTGCTAAGGAGCTTGGCAGGAATTGCTCTCGCACCCTTCCTCCTGTGGGCACGTGGTTTGCCACCATGTGTATGGAATGCTGAACTAGGTGGACCTTGATCCGATCCAGCACGGCTTTCCTTATGTTCTGATGGTCAATGACAAACCCCAACAAATGACATTCCAGGGCCATACTGCATATAGCAGGAGTGGGAAACACTTCTAGTCCAAGGGTTTTGGAGACGCTAACAGGGCTGTGCTGCAGAGAGGTGAAGCCAAAATATCCTTTTGAAAAACAAGCACTGCCGGTAAAAGGTATTTCAATATTTTAGAATGGGGGGAACTGCATTCCCCCCGCCCCCCAAGAAAACCCATTTGTGCAATAAAACTGAAACCATTGAACAGTCAGTTGGGGGAAAGCGTTGAGCCAAAGGAAAGGGGTGTGGCCACCTGAGGAATCCTATAGGGTTGTAACCAAACACCATGAGACTTCAATCCCTACAGTTCCTCTCTGCAGCTGTACAAACATGATCGCCAGCAGCCATTTTTAGACCTACCCTCCATGAATTATTCTAATTCCATTTTATCCTACAAACTAGTTTTTCTTCTTACATGATTTTTGGAAGAGCAGAGTGGTCCTGTAGCCCCTTATGCAATATTAAGGAGCCATGTGATTTTTTTTTTTCATATTTCCAGATCCAATATTGTAGGCACAATTCTAACCTTGGAGTTAGGGATCTGTGTTTGGATCCATTCTGGCTGACCTGGAAAGAGCTGCACCAGCTGCTTCTTGTGAGGTTGGAAAACCATGCTTGGAAAAGAGGTTAAAGGAGTATTCCTGAGGGTCAGGGGGGAGATACTGGGACCACTAGGATGTGATATATCCTGATGGCACTCCAGCCTCTTTCCTTCTCTGTTTGGAGCACCTTCTGGTAGGCAGCTGATCTGCATGGTAGGAGGACCAGGAAGACAGAGAGACTGCTTCCCTCACCCTGCAAGGACATCTGCAAAACTCCATATTTAGAGGCATATGGTAAGCCCATTGGATTGTGCCCACAGCACGTTTTCCTAGAGAAACATTTTCAGGCAAACATCGTAGTTTCTGCTTTGCAAAACAGCCACGGAATTGGAAACGAAGCACAAGAATCTCAAAAAGATCAGCTGTATTTCTCAGGAGGGGCTCGCATATCTCTAAGTTTCCACCATGTTTGGACTTAAGCAAACTTTCAAAGCCAATCTGGGCAGTGTTATTTTTTTTTTTTTTTTTTTGTGGGGAGCAGGAAGCAGGAGTCAGGCATGAATTTCATAGGAGATTTGGAAGAAATGACAAACAATGCATTTTCTCTAGCAGATTTTTATGTGCTATTACCTTTGAAGATGTGCTTCCTGCTCTAAATGTGTTGGGAATTGAAAATGGATTTTTTTTCAGTAAATTATTGTATGTCCATAGAAGTTGTTGCGCCCTGTACTACCTGTTTTCTTGCACTCAGCTTTTATTTCTGATATTTTCTGAAACAGGTGCATGGCACTGTAATTGCTTCATATCTTATGAACAAGATAAGAAAAGGCAGCAGCAAACAAAGAATTAGGAAATGAGCTGTACCTAACCCTCATCCAAAATGCATTAAAAAGAATATAGATGTGTTTGTGGGTGTGTTTTGCTGTCCCCTGTGGTGGTTCCAAAGAAAGCAGGGCTCCCCGCTCTGGATTCTGGATTTTACTCTGAACTTTGAAAGAACTAACTATGGTAATGTACTTATTTTGAAGGTACTGCAAGGCATTTTCTGATGCATTCTATGATGCTGAAATGCCCCAGAACCAAAAATGTGTCTGAGGTACCAAGTAAGTATCTTTTCAGTCCAAAATATTAGAAAAAAATATAACAAGCTAACCTAGTTAAACTGCAGATAAAAGATCCTCCTCCTCATCATCATTGTTGGTCTGGTGCAGTTGTCAGGATCTGCACATAGTGTGGCTCCCCCTGCTGGCTTGTTAGCGCAGGCAGCCCGGTCACCGTGCAAGTACTTGCAGGACTGGCGTCAGGCCTGTGGGTGCTTGCAGGATTAGAACCTGCAGTCATGGAAACAGCTAGGCAGGCTGCAAAGACTGCAGTGATCATGTGACTTAGCCATGGTCGCTTTGTACTTCTGATCTGGCTTCTGCCTCCAGCCCTTCTATGCACTGACTCCTGTCTCTTCTTGACTGCTGCTGGCTCTGTTTCTGCCACACCTTTGACAGGTAACTGATCCCTGCCTGTTTGTGACCTCCCTTTCACCTCTGGTCTTGCCAGGCCTTGATGGTACCTGACCCTTGCCTATTCTTGACTTTGCTCTTTGCCTCTGGTCACACCTTGCCTGTATCTGATCCTTGCTAGTGTTGTCTAGCCCCACTGCCTCTCATCAAGACCTCCATCCACTCCATCACCCTTGGCCCTGGTGCTCTGGTTGTAGCAGACGTCAGCTGCTCACATCCCAGAGGTGATGGCAGCATTTCTCGTAACACCACAACAAATCTGCCTTTGGTGAGCTAAATTTTCCCCAGTGAAATGCAGCTGTGGGGACACCCAGAGTGCTGAAGCCGTCTAGACACCTCTTTTGGAAAACTCCATGGGACATTTGTGTGAGCATAAGGGGAAACTTGGCCAGCCTTGCATTAAGGAGGCCCAGCCACCAGAAGGAGCAAAGGCAAGGCATCCCATGCATGGAGTCATGCGACACAATGCACAGTTCAGTTCTGGTAAGATTCACTGAGGATGGGACCAAGGTATGAGAACCATGCTGGCCTGTATAATAAGCCAGGAACCCTTTGTTTATGGTCAAGCTGGAAAAATATTAGCTTTCTCATGTAGCTGAGAGGGGCTGGATTGTCTGTGGGGGATGTTGTCTTGAAGAACTTAGCACAATATTTTACAGCCCCCTAACATTGATTGGCTTAGGGGACACAGACCAATGGCAAAATCAGTAGATTCCAGAGATATTTTATGCCCCGCATCAGGGGCAGGGATGGTCCTGAAAGAAAATGGTAAGTAGTAAGAGGCCAAAATTAGGGTGTGTTATGTAGGTATCAGAAGACAATAAAGTCACAGGAGGACTATGTTGTGGGTCTATTTTTGGGTAAATGCTGCAGAGTAAAGTGCATTTGAGGAAAGCTTGTATCCCTACCTGACGAGCAGAAACAACAGATAGGTTCACCTGAGCTTAACTAGGAATGGGCAAAGACAGGCTTTGATGAGAACAAGCATGACCACATCTATTTTGGCAAGAATTAAAAGCAAAATGAAAGGTCTGGCGTTTTCATAGTTGGCCTGTACTGAATCGGAACTTGCTGTCATTTTGTGCATGCATATTTTTGCAGTTGGCAAGGCAGGAGACTTCATATGCATTACATTTCATGTTCGATTGTGTCATGTTACATGGTGCGTCTCAAAGTGAATTGGAGGCTGTGATTCTGAACGTGGTCACTTAGGACTAAGCCCACTTGTATTTGCAGAAGCTCTCCATGGCTGTGTTCAGGCATCATGATGGTTGAATGTGGGTTGCCCTTGCACCATGCACATCATGGAAGCCCTGCCTGCCACAAGTAATTCCAAATGGACCGTACTAGCCTTGAGACTCTCTTCTCAAGGAGAGTTGTTCTTCTTGCATGAATCTTCTCTGGAGCAGTCTATTACACTCCGGAATTGAGCTGTAAATCTAGTGTCAACCTGAAGGTGAGTATCTTCCAGGTGGTGCCGAGCAAATGCTCCCATTTGTTGTAACACAATATTTTGGCTGTAGGCCACCTGGAAAGAGCAACACAGTAACCCAGCCATGACCAATCAGGAACCCAATCAAGTGTGATACATTAGTTCCTACACCACTAAAAGTAACATTGGAAAGTGACCCTTCTCTCCGGGCAGATGCAAGGCTGAGTTGCCAGGAGGAACCTGGACCTGCCCTGGAAGCTTAGGACAGTCGAAGAGGCTGGTGTGATCCCCACTCCCTAGCAGTCCCATCCCTCTTCGCTGTACGAGTTGATGGTTTTGCAGCAATGGATTAGATTTCTATCACTGCACTAGTGTCAAGATTATAGCAGCTCCCAGTAGGAAATCCAGGTAACAAGGCATCATGGCCGCACATAGCAAAGCATCCAGTTCTCACTGGCTTTTAGAATTGGTATTGCCACTGCATTAAATTCATATGGCCCTGACTCACTACCAGAAGCTGTATGCTCATTTCCATTCCCTTTCCCCTTTCTTGGGGAAAATGGTAACAGACACCACCTATGACTGGTGATGACACACCAGCTCTAGCTGGTTGTGGCTTACAGACATCAATGTCACAGGGAAGCAATGAGCACTCTCACTGTAGCGCTGCCACAACTTTTGGGTTGTCTCGAACTGCCAATAAAAATTAAGAATCTTTACTATAGAAAACATCATATCAAAACTTTTAGGCTGGAAGCTTGGGCTGTTTCCATTTAATATTAATTAGAATTAGATACTATCTGCTCCTTTCCCCCACAGCATTTGGATGAATTCCCCCGAATCCTTTAGAACATCTTAATGCAAATTAGTCTTTATTGATCTCTGGAGCCTGGGAAGAAATCAAGATTGGATTTTGTGTAAAGCAGGCTGCTGTTTAGGGAGCTGCTCCACTGGAATCAGCAAGTGTTATGGATAACGACATGCAACAGAATGCATTTCTTTCTTTTAATAAACAGCATTAAAAAGGTACAGACAAAACAGGGAGCAGATGTATCTTTCTCTACCTCATGTCTTTGTAATAGCAACAAACATCTGCAATGCATCGCTTGATTAATTCTCATGATAATACAGTGGGCTTTTTAGCATTGATCACTGCATTTAACTCACAGGAGGGAATTGCCTGGTCTCTCAGAATAGCTTCTATTCTCTACTCCAGCACTTTGTGACTTAATGCTGAATACCTCTATGCAAATCCTCCCACAGGCTGCATCTAGGACCAATAAAGAGACTCCATCCACAAGATGCCTTTAAATTAGTAATGTGTCAAGAAACGCTGCTTTTGGATCTTTGCAAACTTCTGTGAAATGAAGGGCTTAGAGAATCATGCAGACTTCCAATGTATGCATTAAGCATCCACACAATAGAAGAATAGATTCACATCCATTCCCTTTCCATGCCTCTGATAGAAATTTTGTATAGATGGAGGTATGCCTACAAGTAAGAAGTGGAATTAGGAAGCAGAGCAACTGGAAAAGGTAGCAAATTGCACATGAACTATGTTCTGTACAAAATGAAATAAAAGCCACAACAATGGAGAATACTTAAACATCAGTTCAATTTCAGAAATGAGGCTAGGGTAATTCAGAAATCTGAAATTTGGGAAGCAATTGGGATGTGGGGCATTGTGGAAACATCCCTACTGAAGTATGAAGTTGGACAGCTATTTCCTGCTGTATTTACTGTAGGCTTTTTAATGTTGAATGCCTCAGTTTGCACATAGAAAAAATGGTTCTGGTGCCACATTTGGAGTTGTTTTAGTTACAATTCTTGAAGTCAAAAACTTGCCTTCTATCATCTTTTAAAAAGCCTCAGTAGTAAACCACACCTCTTGTAGCTTTCTGCACTAAGAAAAAGTCAATAGTCTCTCTTAAGATAATTATTATATAAAATAAATTATGTACAACCCAGTGCAATTTGTACCAGACTCTGCAAAGTAAAATACTTAAGCTACACGGAAGTCAATGTATTTCTCAGCAATAATTGCATGCATTATGTGGTATTAGATAGGATATTACAGCTTGGACGCTCAGAAATGCCAAAGGTCTTTGCTCCTAACAAGTGTATGAAAAAAGGGGAGGATTAATTATAGCTCAACAGATTTGTTTTGAAAATAGTACCTAACACTGCATTTCCAGCACATTCCTATATGCTGTTCTGGCTGAGGGACTATAGAATGATTGGGCAACTTGTAGCCTTCTGGATGTTTCGGCTTTCAGCTCACATCAACCACAGCCATCATAGCCAATGATGAAGGATGATGGGAGGCGTAAGGCAACCTCAGTCCTCTTGGGAAGCCTCCCCGGCTTTCCCTTTCCATCCATTGCAGAGCAACTCTAACCCATAAACACTTTTAACTGGGCAACATGTTACCCTTTGTTGTCAGGGACTGAGAGCAATCCCTCCCTCAACACTCTTGTTGGAATGCTGGTGGGACGGGCAAAAGCAGGGAAGGAGTGGTCTTACAGGAAGATACGGTGGGTTCGGAGGTGGGAGGATGGGTTTGGCCAAGCGCCCTCCATGCAACAGAGCTAGGCTGATGGCACCGGGCTGATGCCCTGCTCCTCCTGCTGGGCCCAGATGTGCCCTAGCAGACGATTGTACCTTGACTCCAAGCCACAGAACTTGAGCATGCAAGGTGCTCCACCAGGTCAGGGCTCCTTCTCCAGCAGAGCTTTGACCTTCTCTTTTCTCCTTTGCCCTTGATCTGGCTTTGGGCCAAGAATCATAGAACCTGGATAAGTCCTATTTCCCCTTTCGCCTGGAGGGGCTCAGACGCCATATCCTCCTCCTCAATGCAATGCCCTTTCAGTTGAGCTCCTGGTGCCTTCAGTGTGTGCTCAAAGCTGCATTTCTTGGGTGCCCCAGCCCCACGCCTTGACGGTTTGGCAAAAGAGAGTTTTCCTCCCTGGCTGGGCCTTGAACCCTTGTCTTGTGGACATTTGTCTCTGCCGCCATCTTGCTTACAAGCAACCTGTGCATGTCTTCCTCTTTGTGTGTGTTGCATTCGTCTAATTGGTAGTGGTAGTGAAAAGTGCAGCTGCTTTTGAGACCTTCCTGGCAGATGCCTGGGGACTTGCAATCGCGATGACTGCCGGCACTGCCATCAGGGCATGTTGAGGTGACAGAGATGCAGGGCCTGCTCTGCTATGTGAGCAGGATGTGGGCATTCTTACCAGCACAGCCCCTGATCTCTGGGGAGTGGCAGGTTTGCTAAGGACCTTGGGGTGTATTTTATGCCAGTTGTGCATTTCTATGTGCTTTCCACTCCCCAACTGAGAGCATTTTACCTACGGTGTAGCCATGGTGCATCTCCAGTATTAGTATAATCCAAGATAGGATCCTTCCTTTATTTTCTTGTGGTAGGGGAGCATTCTCCCCTATGAAAGGATGACCAGATGCCTAGACAAGGTGATTTTTTTCCACTGTGGAAAAGATGAGCCTGGGCAAGGAAAGCAACCTGCACAAATGTGACCTCCCTCCAGGAAGAAAGGAAACCATTTCCAAATGGTGGTGCTCTGTACTACAAAGAACACAGGGTGGCATTAAGAATCCAAAGTCTCATCTGGAACCTCTTCTGAAACATACAGTTTGTTACCCATACAATGATATCATCATGATCTAGTAGTCTCTGTACCCACCAGCCAATAAAGTGCGGCGAGTCAGAGAAATGCATTTTATCAACATGGAGCTACCATCTCCACACCATCTTCACATTCCTTGTAACAAGTAGCTCTCCCATCAGTGACAGGTTTCTGGTGGCTCACTGAATACACAGACGTGTGCAGTGTCGTAATCTGATTCCGTAGCACTATCTTTCTGTCTATCAATCAATGTTGACACTATCTACATAGTCTCCAGCAGATGGCAGGATTAGGACTCTGAAGTATTATGACTGGTTTTTTCTTCTCTTCCCTCCAATATATAGCATATCCAGAATTGAGGTTGCCTGATTACATTAGAACTGTAGCTTCTTGCTTTCTCTGGAAGCTAAAGGAAACCAGCTGGAAAGAAGATGGTCCCATTTAAGTGAGTGCCCAGTCCAGCTAGGGCCATCGGTGTGCTCTTCCCATGTGTCTCCAGGTTCTTGGAGAACCCTGCGGCTGCCGCTAGATCTTGGACATGTGTCCCGATACAACATCAGCACATGTCTGGAGAGCCCTTTCAATAAGATTTCAACATTCCAGAGATCAGCAGTTTACCAGGGAGCAGGAAAGCCTCTTGCCTACTCATCCACCAGAATGGCTAAACTTGAATCTTTCTGAAAAGGCTAAGTTTACACCCATTTGGATTGGGGATCTGGCATTCCTTCAGTGAAATATTTCCTAGAGGCTACTTAGGTTAAATCAGTTGGTACATCCTTTAGGACTATGTATCAATAAATTAGAGTAAGTCCTGGAACTGAGGTGATTGGACATCAATCCCCGGGAATGAATGTATAAAGTGAAAGGAGTGTTATTAGCAAAATTTATTATACTGTGAACTTCAGCTATATTCAGCACAAACCGCAGGGAATGCTTCCTGTTCAAGCTCTGTTGAAGTACATCGGAGCCGTGCAATAACAGTTTTGCGCAGCACCATTTCAATTCAATTTAGTTGGCCTGGCTCAAGATACATTTCAGGTGATTATTTAAGGAGAAGGTAATTTTATACAGGCCATTGATCTGTACTGTCCAGGACTATCACGTCTGATAGCAACTCTCTAATACACAGGCAAAGGAAATCCACCTCCATAACATCCTGTAAGTGAAGATGCCGATCGAGGGGTTTATGCATGCAACGCATGTCTTCGGCTCTTGCACCGTTACACTACCCTAGTTGGGTCCCATTATGATTCAATCATAGAATACATTTGGAAAGAAAACCTGAGGACGCCAGTGATTTGCAAAGCAGATGAAATTCTCTATTGTCTTCATGCTCACAACTCTATGATGTAGCCATGATTACACCTAGTTTACAGATAACCTGACAAGTTATTCCCTGCCCCCAACTCCATTCTGAAAGCAGAGGCCTCTGTCCACACGGAATGATCCGGATGTTCATGAGAGTCAGACTGGATGATTCTGATTCATGTTACATTCACAAACCAGCTTGGTTGTTTCAGTTCATCTCATGCAAAATGTGGCACACTAATGGTGTCTACTTCAGTGGGATCAAGAAGCTTATTTTGGCTCAGGTTGTAGTCCTATGAACTTACCTGGAGTACGTTGACCTAACTGCTGAGCACAGTTGGGTTCACAGCTGAGTAGACATGCATATCACTGCCCATGTTAAGCTACAGTTCTGTGCACACTCACTGTAAATAAATCATAGTGAATGAGGTCAGATTTAGTTTCTTTTTAAAAAGGCATTGGATCCAGATGCATGGAATCTAACCATTTCTTTTCAGTGCTGTGCTTTCCCTGCAGAAAACAATCCTCTTCCTTACTGTATTTGCCAGTCTTATGATTTCATTGCTTTTCCAAAGAATCACCAACAATATTATACTGAAATATGTTTTATTTTTAATCTCCCAGTTTTCTTACCACCTTTACTAATTCCACAGTTACACCTTCTTGTCTGAAATAACTTTCCTTTTCCCTCACAGTAAATAGGCACCCAAACTCTTAAATTGGCCACTTGGCCAACGGAATTATCCAGACCTGCATTGTGGCTACAGCACAGCATGGAGGCCCTATACCTAGAGTTTTGCAGGGGTGTGAAGAGGAGCTACTACGTCACTTAGCTGCTTTTTAAGGCATAATGATTGGACAATGTAGTCCAGACATTTTGGCCACTCCCCATCTTCCCTCTTCAAGTTCCATGAGGCTTTTAAAGACCGAATGGCAAAGAGAGTGGCTTATTTCTTTCCTATCTCTGCTGCAGAACTAATGGAGGGATCCCTGTGGCAGACGCCCAGATAATCAAAATGTCATGACAGCTGAAAAATGCACTAAAAATTGGCATACCACTCTGGGTTTTTGGGTATTGGTAAAGCAAGGCACCAAAAGCCAAGGGCTTGTATAATTCTTCAGGAAGGTGTTCCTCTAAAACTCTGGTGGTTTTTTTAAATGGTTTGGCAACTACCAAGAAGGAACGATGAGTATGTCTTCATTATTCAGTCTGAGGTGTAGTGACTGGATGATTCACTTTCTCACCAAACAAATGTGTCACAGCAGGGTATAATAGGGAATGCTAATGTACACTGTAAGCAATGCAGGGTTGAATAGGTTAACATATCCCTGAGGTGTAATGAAAAGGTTGTTGAGACCAGTACCGAGTGTGGAGCACAACAAAATGAATCCTAATGAACATCACGGGCAGGAGGGATGATTCACCTTCTGAACAGATGTCAAAGCCGGGGTCAAACGCACTTCCAAAATTACTAGTTACTTAGGAACTCTTCATCTACGGATTTGTAGATCACAATAGCAGCCAAAACAACTGATAGTGACAAATAATAAGATTGGCGGTGATAAGAATTTAGGATGACTGGAAACACCAGGAAAAGTGCATATCAGTTAAGAATGTCTAAAAAACTGCCATGCATATTGAATGGCAACTGATAGAATAACCACCGATAAATTTTAGGGGTTTGGGCTACAGTTGGAAGCTAAAGCCTTAATGCATAGATTAGTCAATCTATTCTCACAATAATCAAATACTTTACCCCTCTGTCTTCAGAAATCAGGTGGTGTGTGAATTTAGGTAGTAACTAATCTTATGCAGCCTGGCCTCTCCTTAGTGATGAACTGAATGATGAACAATATAAACTGAAGCTGAGCTATACAAACACAACATGACTGAAGCTCTCTGTCCATGATGTGCTTGGTCTGTGATGTAAACGACAAGTATGTCATACAATGCATTTTATCGCTTCTTTAGGTAAAATATATAAGATAGCCTATATTCACTACGCAATTCAGTTGCAGTGATAGATAACTTGAGCAGCAGCAAGGAATAGGGGATTCCCCCTGCCCTAAGTCTATGGTGTGATTTTTTTAAAGCTAGCATCCAGTTTAAGCAAGACTTGTGGTATGGCAATTGTCCTGTTGCTCCATTCTTGTTGGGTCCCAGTGAGGTTCTGTCTGCCTTATTGGTTTGAGGTGAAGCCTTGATGAAGCCTGCATATGACCAAGATCAACCAACAGTCCAAAGAGCAGCTGGACTATTGACATAACATCTCTCTGGCTGTATCTCCTAAGAATTACTAGAAACCATCTGGTTCCATGAGGATCTAGAAGTCACCAAGCTGCTAAACTGCACTCAGGAAAACAGATAATGTGACTGTTATTACAAACTTTGGCAAAAATGATAAGATAGCATTGTGTTCCCGCTCAAGTTTACAGTTCTGTGATTGTGTAAGAACTTATGCTTTCATTTTCCTCTTTAAATTATAGTGCCAGCCCTCATCACTTGCACAATAAAACTAAAAAATATCACCCCCTAATGACTCAAACACTACAAAATACACATTAACAGCCCACGTGTTATTCTCTGAAATAATTAGAGAACTAGGCTTTTTCCTCCTTCAGAAATGTTCCATGATTTAGAAATTCACAATACTGGCAGCTCTGCTTTCAGTTCAGTTCTGAGTTGTCTTAGGGAAGTTATATACAATTCTGGCTGATCCTTGAACTCTCTTGTAAAATGTTTCTTGCCTGTACTTTAATATTGCTCTTAGCTGAGCTGACGTGAAATCCTTTTCACAATATATAATGCCTCTGGATGTTTGCAAGACAGGATATTTGGAAAGAGTATTTGGAAAGATACTGTGCACTTTTCCACTCTGCAGTTCAGCTAACTCATACTGATGGTTAAGCGGAATTCACACCACTCTGCAACAGTTTTTGCTACACTTCGTCCAGTCTAACCCCATGCTTTCCCCCACAAATAATTTTGTACCATATTAAAAAGCCACAAGCATTTGGGCCAAAGCCTTCTAATGCTGTTCTGAACGAGTCCAAAGCTTCTTAGGGTTCAGTGCCTGCTTTCTGTCCCTAATCTGCTTGTACATTTTAAAAAGTTATTTACTGCTCTCTGGAGGTGATGCCAGATTGCAGTGGCTTTCCTAAAGCCACTGAGGTCAGATTCTGCAGAGCGGAAGATTCTGCACAGTTGGTTTTCATGCAGTGTCTTATGGCATTCTTTTTCTAGAACGAGACTCAGTTGCCATACCCAAGGCGATGGGGAAGGGGAAGGTGGTCTGGGGGAGTGGAGAAGTGGCGCTGGGATTTGCATTACAGGACTTGGTAATGATCTAGTCAAAGGTTCATAGTGCTTGGGTCTTGCCACTGGGGTCTTATGAATTTTGGGAAAAGAACAGGTCCATCAAGACCTAGTACTCGCCTTGCCTAGGGTCTGGATGCTGGTGTTGCATTATACACTTTTAAGCCATTTAAGGCATAATGTTATGCATGTTTGGGCAGAAAAAGACTTACAAATCTCAGCATTCCCTTGTTAGTATGATAAGTAGGGGAATGCTGGACACTATTTTATCTGGCTAAACATGCATAGGATTGCATTCCTAATTCTTTATGAATCTCTACAGTCAGTTTATTAATAATTTGAAAACTTCCTTCATTATTCCATATCTCAGTGCAGATTTAAGGCTATCAAGTACAGGCTCTTGCTCAACCTCAGATTTCTCTTTGCATGTTTGTTAAATTTTTATAACCGTACAACTTTGTCTAGCAGGCACGGTTTGATCCTACACAAGCTTACTCAAAAGCAATTCGCATTTAGATGAAAGCAAACACTATTGAAGTAAGGCCAAGAGCACAAGGAAAGACATGGTCGATCTAGTCCAGCTTTCTGAATACACAAGGGCAAACCAGCTGTCCACAGGTTCCCTTGAGCAGGACGGATGCAAGACCTGTCCAAACTATTTAGCGGCTGGGGTGTGCAGATATGCCACCTCCAGAAAAGCAGGAAGCACACAGTCAGCAAGGCTAGTAGCCACTGGGAGCCTCCTCTTCCATGAATCTGGCCAACCCTCTTCTAAAGCCATCTTGAGAGGCCTCCTCCCCTCAAAGGCAGCCTAGAAATATTAAATGAATAAGTGGGGGGGGGGGGCAATTGAATGGTCTTCCAGATGTTTTGGCCTACCACCCACATCCACCCTAACCATTGCAACCAATGGTAGGCAGTGGGTCAAAATATCTCAGGACCTACAAATTGCCGACCCTGTACAAATTGCGTGTTTTTCATCCTTACGGGTGTTTTCTCCTATGCAGTGTTGAGGGTACAGCTTCTTTGCTACTTCATCGCCAGTAGTTTCAACAGAACCAATAATTTCTTAAAGACGTGTAACTAGAAGTCCTATGGCTCGATTTATGAAGAAGAAAGCACCTTGCTCAGTAAAGTACCAACACCAAAGCACTAAACTATGAGTCCAGGGCAGCGCACCTTATATCTCAGTTGTGTCAGATAACGACGATCCCGCAACGCAGTGTACAAAGAAGGAACAATTTATGGCAGAGCCTCTCAGTTTGTGTATCCCACTACTGGATTTACTGTTCAGGTACTATGGAGTTTGATAGTGCTTTCCCAGACAGGCTGGACAGTCAGGAAGCGTCTGATAAAGCCCCCTTCCATGAGAATAATTCTCCGTGGCAAATTCTCATGATTACAAGAGGCCTCAGGAGAGAGTTAGTATGCAGTGCGTGGGTACAAACATGCAGCGGTTTGCAGTAATGAGACTGCAAAAGACACAATTGCTTATCATGGGTACAACCAACTGTAGTGGTGACCAAAGGTCAAGCAGATTCTATGTGGATGAAGAAACAAGTTCTAAAATATTTGTGTGAATGGAACAGTACTCCTACATAAATCTTATGCCGCAAGAACCACTCTCGCTTTTGCTGCAACACAAATTAATGTTTGTGGAAAATAACACTTCCTTTACACAATTTTAGTAGGTACCACAAAATATTTTCAAGCTTTCATCCCACAAACAAGCTAAAAAAAAAAAAAAACCCCAACACATTTCAGCACCTTTTTTCTGCCAAGTCACCCAAGAAGGTTTGCCATTTTAAAATGCTTAAAATATTTACCATTTTAAGCTATGAAGAGTAATTTCAGGCTAATATCAGCAAGATCCTAAGCACATTTATGCTGGGCTACTTTTCTTAATGAGGTTTTTCTGTTGGTGGTTCTCAAAATTCTGAGCTGCCTTGCAATCGTTTGTTCTTTCACACTTCTAATATATTTTAATGCTTCCTATCTCACTGGGTACACCAACTGATGAAGGCTAGGCACCAAAAGGCAGCCTATAAATACTTTAAATAAATAACTAAATTTTACCGAGTTCAATGGAACTTTATTCACTAGTAAGTCTGCTTAATGCTGCAGCCTAGGGAAAACTTTCCAACTGTAAAAGCAGCTTCTACAACCATGCAAGCTTCTGAGGGAGGCTGAGGCAGGCAGCTGAAATGTTTTCAGTACAGAAGTTTGGACCAAGTATGTTCCTCTGGGTCCTTCCCTTCCAACTCAAATATTGTACGAGATTATTCTACAAGTTAATGCATAATCTTCTTGTTTGGTGGGGGAGAGGAGAAGCACTTTTGATACCTAATAAAAATAAGGAAATTGAGAAGTGCTTGAGTTGGAAGTGGGTGGGAAAGGGGCCTTTTCTCCTAGTTCTATTTCTGGACACTTTAGACCATTTCTTCTAGGAAACTTAGAAAACATAGAAAACATAGAAAAAGAGCGAGTCAGAAGGGGCCTCCCGGGCCATCTAGTCTGACCTCCGGCACCAGCCGGCTCCGCTCATGACATGCCCACCATGTGCATGTCCAGCCTGTCTTTGAACACCCTGACCGATGGGGCCTCAACGACCTCCCGTGGAAGCCCATTCCACGCCCTCGGGGTCCTAACTGTCAGGAAGTGCTTCCTGGCATCCAAATTGAACCTTGGCTCCCTGAGCTTTGCTCCATTGGAGCGCGTCCTGCCTTCCTCTGCAGGGGAGAACAGGCCTCTCCCCATCTCCATGTGACACCCCCTCACATACCTGTATGTTGCCAACATATCCCCTCTGAGTCTCCTCTTCTCCAGGCTGAAGAGACCCAGTTCCCTCAGTCTTGCCTCATACCCCATCCCCTGCAAACCAGCCACCAGCCTTGTGGCCCTGCGCTGCACTGACTCCAACCTGGCTATATCCTTTCTGTAGTGAGGGGCCCAAAACTGAACACAATACTCCAGTTGCGGGTGCACCAGAGTCGTGTAGAGTGGTAGTAATACCTCTCTCGATCTAGAAGCTATGCAACCAAGGGTGGCATTCGCCCGCTTGACCACCGCATCACACTGCTGTGTGTTTAGCCTGCGGTCAACCAGTACCCCAAGGTCCCTTTCACAAGAGCTGCTCTCCAGCCACTTGTCGGATTCCTGTGCTATGCTGGGCTGAAACCAGCAGGATAGGAGGAGCAATCCAGCTCTTCCCACCCTCCTTTCTTTGCAGCACTTAAAGTGGGAAGGAAGGAGACTGAAGGATGGTCAAGATCAGCTGTACCATGGACTTTCCAGCCTTCTCTGCCCAGTCACCAGAATGCTGGTTTGCCTCCCTCTTCTCCAAGCTTCTGACCTTGGAGGGTAGGTGGTATGGTTCTTCCCATGCTGCAAGAGAGTGGGAAGGGGGGCTCTAGATCTGCTACATGCACTAGCTCAGACCTTGGAGGGGGGCATACAGATTATCCTACGGGGCAACAGGATTGCTGTCTTAGCAGTTCTAAAGGGTTGTGAGCCGCCCCGAGGCTTGTGGCAAGGGGCGGCCTATAAATTTCCAAACAAACAAACAAACAAACAAACAAATGGGAGCACAGCAGATGCGGTGTCTCAGCAGGGCTAGAAAAGCTACAGCAACCAGGTCTTCACTGTTAGCGCAAAGGGCAGTGTGTGGTGCTGGAGCTGGCGGCTGATGCTTGTGAAGCAGGTTGTGGTATGGCCCAAATTCTTGTCACTGTTAGGAAGACAGGCAAGAGTGCCACCGTGGTTACCAGTCAAAAGGACGTGTGGGCAAGGCAGCATTATTGAGCTGCATTCTGTTGGGTCTCCTTTTGAGCCCATTTTGCTCCTGCCCCAAGACCCAGATGGGCCAGTCCCTGCCAGTCCTGGGCAGAAGGGTTGCTGAGCATCCCCTCTGCTGGGATCAGATGCCAGGTTTGGGGAGGGGGATTGCACTGCGTCACTCTCTGGAGGCCAAACAGTGTGGGAGCGCCAGGAAAGGTGAGGCCGGCCCAGCAAGCTGACAGGAGAAATCTTTTCTGGGCTGGCCCATGTGCCGCCATCAGCTTGAACTCCTGCAGAGGAGTCCAATGGCACCACGTCCACCCCACCCCCAGCCAGAGCAGGAACCCTTTTCCAGCTCCAGCCAAGTGCCTCTGTAGGGTTAGACAGGACCCAGGTTTGCTAGCCCAGCCAGATCCTGACAACTTGGCTTCAAAACCCTACAAGAAGCCAGGTGTTGTTGAGGTGATTTTGAAGCCCAAAGGAAGCTACCCTGTTCTGGGAGGAGTGGGTTCACACTAAGCCATGGGGAGGACCTCCAAGACACAGTGGCTTAGCATGTTGTGTGGATGCACCCCAAGGTGACAGGCAGGGTTGGTCTTTTGGAACGCCGGCTGGATAAGGGCACAGAAATTGGTGCGGGTCGGGCAGCGCTTAGTGCCCGCGGCTGCTCCCGGGACAGGGGCGAGCTGAGGCCGCCAAGCCTCCTGCCTCTCCTCCTCGGTTGGAAGCGCTCCGGCTCTGCCCGGCGCGCGCGGCCGGACTCTCGCTGGACGCGCTGCGCGGGCCGGGCTCGCGCCGCTCTTCGAGGAAACCCGCCTGCGGCGCGGCGGGGAGCCCGGAAAAGCAGGGCGGGGGCGCAGGGCGAAGGCTCAGCTCGGCGCTCCACGCGCGCCTTTGCCGCCCTGCGGAGGGAGGGCGGCGGGAGGGCAGGCAGCGCGAGGCGGCCGCTTGGCGAGCGGAGAGGCGCGCTTGCCCCCTCCTGACAGTCCCGGGAAGCCGCGCTCGCCTCACCGGCGGCCGAAAGAGAAGGCGAAGAGCAGGAGGGAAGGCAGGAGGCAGCACTAGCTCACCCCTCGGCGCGGGCGGCGCCCTTCCCACGTGGCACAGTGTGAACTCGGAGGCGGCCATGCCGCCGGCGGAAGACGCGAACTAGACCCATTTCCTTGACGAACGACCGGCTGTTGAGGCGCCGCCAGCGGCCACGGCAGGGCCTCGCGCGAGCTCCTGGAAGGAGGAAGGCGGGAAGGAAGGCAGCGCCTTGGCTCTCCGCCTCTTCCCTCGCCCCGCTCCAAAACTTCTGCCATTGGCCCCTGTGGAGGTGGCGGCGAATTATCCCCCCCGGGGGCACCAGCCGAAGGGGAGGCAAACCCGCGAAGCCCCTCGCCCTCCCTGCCGCTCCGAGCCTCTCCACGCCTCCCTCCGTCCCTCGCCGAGGAGGAGACGCTCCACGCTGCCTTCCCGGGGACTGCTGCGCTGGGCGGCGCGGCGCTTCCTCGGGGCTGAAGGAGCCGCGCCGCAGACCCCTCCCGGGGTGTCTGGAAGCCAGCAGGGCTGAGGGGCAGCTCGCCTCGATTCCTCGCCGCTGGAGAGGCCAGCGCGGAGGAGAAACTTTAGAAAGAGCCGCGCACCAGCCCCACTCCGCGAGCAGCCGCCGGAACGTGCCGCGATGAACCAAACGGCCGGAGTGTCCAACAGCGTCCGGTGCCCCAGCGGCAAAGGAGGCAAGGTAAGGCGCCGAGCGGGCGTCCTCGGCTCCGCCCGCGGGGCTCCGGCGGTGCCTTCGGAGGGCGGAGGTGCCGGGCAGGGCAGGGCAGGGCAGGGCGGGGCAGGCAGCGCGGCTCCCGCGCCCGTCGCCTGCCGGACACCCCGAGCGCTCGTGTGCGCGGAGGGCTCGCCCTTCCCCGCAGGCGGGACGGCTCCCCAGAGGCAGAGGGCGCCGGGCGCCGGCTCGCGAGAGCGGCTTCCCGCCCTGCCGCAGCGCGCGCAGCGGGCTCGGCCGGGCAGAGAAGGGGCCGCGTCGGAGCCTTTCTGTCGGTTGGGGTTGCTTAGAATGGACTCCTCGTGGGAGGGCAGAGGAGCAGGAGGAGAAGCTGGTCATTGCAGCAAACTGCGCCTAAGTTCCGGGGAGGGGGTTCCTTTCCTTTAAATTGCTGCCTCCCTGTTTCCTCCCCCCCCCCCCCATGCCGTCCATCGGCGTGTTTCAGTGTATGAACTGAAGGAGAAGGAAGGAAGGGGAGGAATTAACGCCGCGTAATCTGGAGGGGCAGTGGCGGTCTAAGTGCGTTTGGGTTTGTGGAGCGAAGGCGGCGCAAACGCCTTCTCCGCTCCGTTAGGCGCTGCACTTAATGTTGCGCTTGAGCGTCCTTTCCATGGCGCGACGGCAGGCATCGATTCTCGTTTCCTGGATGGTCTCTTGGATTGTGGCGTTCCTGTACGCGCTTCTCCTGCAAGCGATGCAGTGTGTAGGCTTGACGTCCCAGGTTTCGTGTAGCAGATGCTGACCTTCCGATCTTGCAGCTCGTATGATGAGCAGACAGACTCGGGATGGCTTCTCTCAGGGAATCCTGACCCTGGAAAGCGTTGCATGTTTACTCAGGAGTAAAATGCAGAGCTCAGTGGCACTTGCTCTCAGCTAAGTATCCAGAGAACTGCCACAATGTGCACCTTCTGAATCAGGCAGAATCAAAGTGGTGCTTCTGTTTCATGGTTTTCAGCCTAAGAAGGGTGTGAAAGTGGAAAATGTGTATGGTCCTTGAAAGCAAGAAATAGGATTAAAGTTTGGTAGGAACCGAAAAGTACAGCAGCCACGTTTCTGTTCAGTGTTGCATGCGTTCTGTGGACTTAGTTAAATGACCATTACAGGCATGGCTTTTGTTGCCTTGGCATCTGCTTTCAGAACCAAGATTTAACCCAGATGACAAACAGATGATTCCTATCTGATTCTTTTTCCTGTCACCCACAAACTGGAAATAGGGGAAAGAACTTCCAAATTGGATGGTCCAGACTGGAGATCCAGCAAAGCTTTTCATTATTAGATACTGAGAAATGCATACAGTTTTAGCCTTCAGCTGAAACCCCTGGGTGTGTTTGTATGTTGTGCAGATGTTTGTGCTTCTTTTGCTGCTTCTCACAATGTGCTTGCCACAAAGGGGACATGACACCTTCAAAAGGATGACATTTGGCTTAAAAACTTTTTTGAGCAAGTACTGTACTGTTCCACACAGGCAGGCAAGAATGAACCAAGGGTTTATCTAGAGATAACTGATCCCTCTACACTTATCCCTGTGACCAAATGCCAGTCATAGCTGTAACTTCACTCATTGGCTGAGCACACGGAAACCTCATTTCTTTCTCAATGATTGGCCAGAATAGTGCCTGAATATGTTGTCTCATGTATTCACAAGGTCTAGAAACTTGTGGGAATCTGGTCTAGCTAGTGGACCCCCAGTATGATGGGTTGGTGGCTGGAGCTTCCACAGCCCTGTGGATAATCCAGTTATGCTAATAAGTTTGGTGTTTTATGATAGCCCTTAGTCAGAGCCCAAGGATGTGAGATAGGGAATAGCTGTACTTTAGTTTGGTCTTCCCCAAAACATGCATTTGTGTTTCAGTGGCACAGAGAGGTTAGGCAGACTTCAAAGAAATAAGTGCAACATCGAACCAGTTTATGGAGTAGAATTCCTGTGAGGGCTTGACTTATTTAAAAGTCCCTCTAGACCAGTAGATCATCACTGAAGGGTACACATTGCTTTAGAAGCATTTAATGCGATCTCTCTCTCTCTCTCTCTCTCTCTCTCTCACACACACACACACACACACACACACATATTTTGGTCATTTGCCTTGTCACTGTGTGTATGTGTGTGTGTCATAGAGAGAGAGACAGAGATCAGAGAAAGAGAGTGCCTACTCCATTCTAGAACATTCCAGATGGCTCCCACCAACTGCAGCCAGAATGACCAATGGTGGGAATTGTACTCTAAATCATGTGGGAAGCATCAAATTCTCTGAAATCATTTGGCCAGCAGCCCCCACAAGATAGGTGTTATTTGAAGCAGTGTATATGTTGGGGAGGGCAACAGAATTCCCTGGTATTTGCCGGGAATGCTGGGAGAGATCTCTTCAGCGGAAATATACTTGATAAAATGTACTGCTAATTTTATTATGACATTTTTAGCTCCAGGGTAAGCAGGCCTTTGTGAATGGCTAAGACAATTCACAGACTTGAGTTATGTTTTCAATTATTATTTATTCTAATATTTTTATCCCATTTTTCCTTTATGCGAGGAAGCCTTGGTGGTCTGCTCCTCATCTCCACTTCATCCTCAGAAAATTTTGAGTATAAGGCTAGGCCAAGAATCAGTAAGTGGTCCAAAGTCACTTCAAGAGATTCAGGGCTTAGAACTCAGCTCTTCTGAGTCTCAGTCCAATGCTCAAATCACAACACTGTTGCACTGGGTGCCCATGTTCGGAGAGAGGTCTTACAAGTTGTTCTTATAATTTTAATTTTGTTGGCTTGCTTTTCCTCGGAGTGACTTTGGAAGAAGCAGTCCTCTGCTTTTTTAGCCAGAAAAAAATCACTTTTACTGTCATAGGATGGCAGCCTTAGTTTGCTGTATTAAAACTTTTTCAAGACTGTAAAACTTGTAACTGCAAGTAAGCTGTCTCTCATGATTGTATCTTGCAATTATTTTTAGGAACTCCCTACATATGGAAACTAGATGCTGGAAATAAAAGATGTCAGTTTATTAATATTTGTGTAATTCATATTTTCATTCTTATTTTTGTTTATGAGTCACACTATAGATGAAGCTCTGAGAGTGAAAAACATAATAAAAAGAACACAAAGCCTGAGGGAGAATAGTAACAACAAGAAAAATAACCAATCTAAAAGCAGCAACAATAGTTTAAAATGATTTACAAATGAGAAAGGATATTTTTAAAATGCAACTTTGGACATATAAAATATTAAAAGGTTTGGGAGAATCCAAAATTCTTTGCCCATGGCAAAAAGTCAACAAATTATGGCCTTCTCTAATGTAGCCCCCTGTGAAATGGTAATTTTTGATCTATAGGACTTTTTGGAGTGGGGACAGGCTAGAGTCAAAGTGGTAGAGTTCACCACTTACTTAATGGTTTATACAGAGGGCCTCAGACAATTCTTGGTGATTGTTTTATTTGAGCTGTAACTCCTGTTGTAAAACTTCAGCAGACTTTGAAGCCACAGGAACAACATCCCCGTTTTTCATTCTGGAAAAACTTCGGAATGTTGGGAGACTTAAAATAAGAGCAGTAATGATCACGTTTCAATGTTGGGGGCAGCGGGTAACCAGCCTGCTGCTCACATGTCTCGCTTGCGTCTGTCTGGGGAAGGTTGGGAGATTGGAAAGGTTGTGATCTGATCTGGAGGTTGTGGTCTGGAAATTCTCGAGTGAAGTTTGCCAGACTGTCCTAGTCCACTGCTACCCCCTCCCCCCGCCCTTTCCATCTGTACAATATGCAACTTTGGACAAATGCAGTAGAAGAAAACTAGTTGCCATACGTGGAGATGTCACAGCTGTATGATACAAGGCACTTCTCTTTCCTCACTGATGACTTCTACTTTGTAGGTGAGCAGTTTTCCAGAAGTGTGCGTGTCTTGGGGTAGAAAGACTTGAGTTCTTGAGTGCTGCTTGGTTTGAGATTGGCTGATGGTCAGAGCCGGTCACTGACAGCTTGTTCAGTACTGGTGCTCTTGAGCTGATTAGTGGAGCTCTTGAGATATTTCAGAAACACCTGGAAAGCATCAGGTCACCTCCCACTCCTATATAGCATCCCAGTTCAGTATATCCAATTTTGCTTTGCATTATTACAGCTTTAAACAGTTTATCAATGTTTAACAGAGATGCACCAGGGGGTGGGGGGAGGGCTTAATTGAATTGTTTTATATGTTTTATATAATGTTGTAAGCCTCCCCGAGGCTTTATTGCGATGGGGCGGCATAGAAATGTTTTAATTAATTAATTAATAATTAATCCCTTTATGGAAGACCCTTAAAGGAAGATAATTTTGTTGGGGTTCTTATGTATGATTATGACTTTTTTATTTCTGTATTGCCCCATGGCCAGGCTCTCAAGTGGGGGGTGGGGTTTATAGAAGCACATAAAATACAGTAGAAAAACAAAACAAAATTTCAGGTAACACTAAAAGCATCAAGAAAATTACTCTACAAAATATGAAAGCCAAGATTTAAAACAAAATTTAAAAGCTATAATAATGAACAAATCACAAGACCTTTTAGCTGACAAAAATGCCCCAATATACAATTTAAAGTTGCCCTATCAACTTTAATGCTCTATCATAGAGAATGGTTTTAACCTTGCACTGAAAAGATATGTCACCAGGTGGGCCTTGGTGGGGAGCTTTTTCCTTAACTGGAGAGCTGCTACTGAAAGGGACCTTCTTGTTGCCACCAAGCAAACCCCGGATCTTGTATCCGGGTAGATTGCAGCTGGGAGAAATGTTTCATTATGTATCATGGTTTCAAGGTGTGTGTGTAGGGCTTTATCGGTTAGAATCAGCACCTTGAACTGGGCTTGGAAGCATACAGGCAGCTAATGCAAGTGGACCAGAATCAGTTTTAAATATCTGGACTTTCAGTTCCTGATTATTAGTCTGACTGCCCCATGTTGCATACTGTAGCTTCTGAACAGTCTTCAAGGGCGGCCCCACAAAGACTACATTGCAGTAATCTAATTTTGAGATCACCAGAGTATAGATTACTGAAACAAGGCTATCCCTGTCCTGATAGGGGTGTTGCTGGGCTGTGTAGAGCATAAGGCACTCTATTGCATTGAGGCTACCTGAGCCACTAATGACAAAGTTGGCTCAAGGAGCACCCCTAAGCTATGAACCTGCTCCTTCAAGGGGAGTGCAGTCCCATCCAGAACAGGTTGAATTCCTCCATCCGGTCAGAGGAACCACCCACTAGCCCATCCTAACAGTACCTCTCCGTCTTCTCTGGTTAACCATCATCCAGTTCGTTGTTGCAGCCAGACACTGCTTCAGCACCTCCACAGCCCCACCTGCTGAAGAGGAAAAGGAGAGAGACAGTTGCATATCATAAGCACAATGATAGCAATGCACACCGAAATTCCAGATGAGCTCCCTCAACAGTTGCATGTAGATGCTAAACAAAACAAGGCTGACCCCTAAGGAATCCCATACAGGAGGGTCCAAGGGGCCAGGTAGTATCTCCTAACAAACAAGTAGTATCTCCTAGTAGTATCTCGTTACAATAGACCCAGTGGAGCTGTCTATTGAAGTAGGAGCAGAACCGCTGCAATGAATTATTCATCCCTCCTAACTCAGCCTGCTGTCCCAGGAGAATGATGGTATCAAAGCCACTGAGAAATCCAGAGGCACAGGGTCATATGCCTCTTGTCTCTCCAGACATAGGCCATCATGCAGGGCAACCGAAGTTAATTCTGTGCCAAAACCTGGCCTGAGCTCCAAGTGAAATGGAATCTCGATCAGGGCAGTCCAACTTTTCATACCTTGAGGGCCTCATGAGGCCTTTGACACAGAACCTGGGGGCTGCACGATGAATTACAGCTCCTTTTCTGACCACAGCCCAGGCACAGTGACCACTCCTCTGGCGTGGTCCATCCCTTTCTTCCCTGTTTCTCCATCCTGGAACACCCCCCCCGTGATCCCCCCACCCCTCCTTCTGTCCTGGAATTGGCATGCTGAGCCTCTTCTAGCTGAGCCAAGGAACCCTCCCAGTCATGCTGTGCCCATCCCTGCTGACGAGCACAGAGACACTGACCCACTGAGCACCTTGGGATCTGGCCTTGGGATCTGGATGGGGTGCGGATGGCGGGGCTCCAAGCAGCAAGAAGGCCACAGAAGAAGGCCTTGGGGGCCACAGAAGAAAGCCTTGGCCCATGGGCTGCCGATTGGACCATCCTGATCTAGATCATCAGTCTTGGATGGCTAGGTAATCAGATAATCCAAGAGTGTGTGGAGATGGTTGGCCACCTCCTCCTCAGGAACCTTGCCCAGGAAGGGGATAATTACCATTGCCTAAGAATCTGGGTCCAGAGAGGAATTCTTCATGAGTGACTCCCCACAAAGGTGTGAGCCTGTTTGGCTCAGTCCCGTTGCCTTTGTTGCTGCTGGGGCATTACTGCCTTGCCTCAGGCCATCAGATACAGGTCTACGAGAAACTCAATCCTGGTGGCAGGTGTTTTCAATCAGGCAGGCAGGCCAGCCTTGGCGGGCGGGGGGGAGCGGGTGGTGTTCTCTTCCCTTCATAGTGCTAGAGCTTCTGGAATTTGTCGCAGGCAGTGATGCCCAGTCGTGACAACAAGAATGTCAACCAAGATAAGAAGGCCAAGAGAACGGTGAGGGTCAGTTGGTAGATGAGGTTGAGCAAGGGAAAAGCGAGCTGGCAAGAGGGCAAAGTCAGCATTCTTACCTTCCCCATGGAGTGTTCAGGTCTTAATCATCTTGTTACTGCAAGCTTGAGATCTTTGCTGCAGGTCAGAGGCCAATATGCCAATTACAATTTGTTAACTTTATGGTAAAATAGTTCTAGTATTTATTTTATTTATTTATTTAGACCATTTCTATGCCGCCCCATTCGCAAAAAGCCTCGTATAAGTTTTCCTGAACCCCTACTTGGAATTTCTATTTGAAAAAAGTGGTTTATTTCCCTCTTTAATAATCTAAAATATTCAATTAAGTACAAAAAGTGCTCTGCGTGATTCATTCAATTGCAAAGATGGCTTTCAAAGTTCAGAAATAATATCAGTGCAATAAAGGGTTGAAAACAAACCCCTCTCCAGAGGGAATAGAATGAATGAATATCATTGCTGGGTAGCTCTGCATTGAAGAACATTAATTTTTTCACACCATACAAGCCGGTAGACTTCTTTATGGTGGATTGAACACACTAGCACAATTTGGGTTGCTGCTGCAGAACTGCTTTATGATCCAGTATTGACATTTAAGGTCATGTACTGGCTAATGTGTTTGTTTTATGTACTAAAATTTCCATCCCACAAAATCAGCTTATCATGCGTTTCCTTGGAAGCAAAGAATAGAATAGATGTGAAAGCATAGAAATCAGAAGAAGAGAGCTGCAAAGCATGGGCAATGGACAAGAGTCAATGTGCAGGACATTAGGAGTCTATGACCTTGTTTGGATGTAAGGACAGCATCTGGTGGCAAATCATGGATTACCGTATTTTTCGCTCTATAAGATGCTCCTGATCATAAGACACACCTAGTTTTTAGAGGAGGAAAACAAGAAAAAAATACTCTGAATCAAATGGGCACATAATCACAGGCACATTCCCCGTCACTTCCCCATGGGCTGCACATCTGACAGACTTACTGCACACACATATTTGCTCTAAAAGACGCACAGACATTTCCCCTTACTTTTGAGTGGGAAAAAAGTGAGTCTTATAGAGCAAAAAATACGGTAATTAACCCTGTTCTGTTAAAGTGCTATTTGAAAGGGGGTGCTTGGGGGTGTTTGTGCATTAAACAACCCTACATTAACCCATGGTTTGTTTATGGGTTGACTTGGGATCAATTAACCCGTGAAGAACCCCAAGTGTTTAGGCTTGGACTTAATGAAAACAACCTATGAATGTTGTCATTAAGTCTGAACAGGGCCTTTGTCTCTATTTGGGTGTAAATATGACATTTGGCAGCAATTAATTAACCAACCCACAAGTTATTTCCAAACACTGCCATGATAACTGAAGAGTGTATTTGAAAAGCTCTTAAAGAGAACTCTTTTCACCAGTTCTGTAGAGGAACCTGAAGAATTGTCTGGGAGGGAAACAGCCCAGGCACACTAAAATTACCCCTGCTGGCCTTCCATGCAGCATCAGCATATGGTGCCCTTCAGATATTTTGGACTCACACTAGTGTTATTCCTGATCTTTGGTAATGCTAGCTGGGGCTGATGTGAATTGCAGTTCATTGGAGACTCCCAGGCTGCAAAGGCTGGTATTCAGCATGGCTTGGACGGTGGAGAGTGCTTTGAAAGATTTGGGAGAGAAACATAAGGGAGCACATCTCTGTTCAGAAATCCAATGTGTGCAGCTTGGTCTTGAGCCAAACAAGTGTTACTTCTTATAACTAGCCATGTATTTATGTTTATGTGTGCATATGACTGGTCAAGGGATAAATCTTCACAGCTATATTTTACTACAGGCAATGCCAGAGATGCTGAACAATGCTGCTAAGGGCTTAAGTAGGATGGAGGGAAGAGTAAGGTGCTTCAAGGATCATGGAATAGGAACCTATGGAGCTGCATTGTACTAAGCAGTATGAACAGAAGCTTTACGTTCCCCCTTCCTTCTCAGGGTTTAATGCTGATATGGTAGTCTCTCTCTATGAGACCCAGGACAATTGTGATTACTTCAATGCTCCTGTTTTTCGGCTGCAGCATGCCACCCTGGCTACTTTTCGAAGGTGTAATCTCATTAAATTTGTAATTATTGTCTGAATAGACTATACTTTTACAATTTACAACACATGGTTATAGAACAGAGGATGTAGCGGCCAGAATGGCAGTAGCTGTAGTCTGTACTTCACTATGTTTTTTATACTACTTCCAAGCTTCTGTATCTACTGGCAATATTTACAATAATCCTGAGAGGTAGATGAGTCAATTGAAGATGGCTGGAGCTTGGTGAAGAGGAAGGATGCAGAGAACTTGCAGAATTACTTAGGACTTGACAGCAAAGGTGAGGTTTGAATTGCGCATGCACTTCTGTGCGCTCCTCCAGTCTGTGGCTCAGTTCCATTTCTGCTGTGGGCTGCCTGTCCAAAGTTGCTTGCATTCTATAGCAGCAAAATACCAACCTTATGACTTGGAGGGAATCCTCAATTTGTGAATAATAGCAAACCTGTCACTCAGGGCTTGGTCCTGAGCTTGCTTTGCGTTTTCTGACAACTGCGACTAATACTAATGAGTTTTGTGAAAAGTTCTTGCTGTCTCATTTTATTTCACACTCTATGGATATACTCCACCTGTTCTCAGTTCTGCTGTCAGACCTTCTATTACCTTCTGGGGAGCAGTGCATAATTATCTCTTTAAATTCGACTGCATTCCATCCCAATCCAAAGCTTGGGGACAGGCAGGTAAAAATAAGCTAATTGGGCACTGTGGGTGGATATTATTTTTCCTCCGTCACAGAGAAGAAAAGTTATTTTGAAAAGAGCCGCTGTCAACTTGTATGGTAGAACTATCTTGTATGATGGAACCATGCTTTGTAAATCTACAGCATTCATTATCGAAAGAAGACAGCATTCTACAAGAAATGGATGTTGGTGTCCTCCTACTCCCAACCAATGACATTCTCTTGCCAGGTCCACACTATCTCTTCATATTTAAAGTTTCAATAAGGAAAGCATCATGCATTTCCAGAAAAGGAAATTTTATACAGACTTTCCCTCTGAAGGAGAATGGGCCATTGTTGTCATGCAAGGCTGGCCCAAGACATGTGCTCCAGCTTTTCAACCTTCTTTGTGGGATGCAGAATTGCCATCTTCCTTTTCTTCTTCTGCCGTGCTGTGCACAACACAACAAGAATGAGAAAAGTTGCTTAATGAGAGGGCGATGCTTTGGTTCTTTCCCATTCTGTCCTCATTTCTCTTTGAGTAACTATCCTTCTCTTCCTATGCTGTGCTATTCTGCCACTGTAACTTAACACTAGCTGCAAGGCAGGGATAGTCAATGTAATTTTCATTATAAGCTCCTGTAGGGCTCAGCACTTCAAACATGGTTGGTATCTAGAAATCGAATTAGGTTCTAAATGGCCATTTATGGTGAGTTGTAATTACCTTTAGGTGATCAGAGCAAAGAAGCTTTTGAAAATTGGAGGAGTTAATGTGATTTTTGCCTGTTCAAGTCATTGATGTATTGTACATGAATAACATCAATAGATGCAGGCAACCATGCACCTAAGAAGCCCTTGGACTGATAACAATTGTGGTTTTCTTTGCAAGCCTACACAGCCTCTCAGCAAAAGGGTGCCAAGCATTCATATGCTCTCATGACATCACTTGACTAGGAATACAGCTGTTAGGCACTTGGAAGTCAAGGACAGAAAACAAACAATTATGTAGGCCATATTTTATATTTTAAGTAGGATATTAGGGGAAAGGAAAAACAGCTGGGAAACATGTAGGAAAATAATCCTATTACATAATCTGGTTGATGCTGTGATACCCACAGCTCAGACCCTTTTTTGGAGGGAGAGATTTACTGCAGCATGTTTCACTGCAGGCCTGCGCAACTTGGCACCTCACCAAATGGAACATAGTCTATATATGTCTGGTGGCCTGTTTTTGACTGTTTTGACTGTTTGGGGTCTTCTGACTATTGACTTTTTGACTGCTTCCCTTCCTTACATTTTGTAGTGTCAGGGAGCAGAAACTGCTGGCTTCTCAAACCATGCATTCTGCTCGTGCAAGTTATTTATACGTCTATTTCCCGTGTAGCTCACTGATAAACACAAATGAGTCGCGGCATCAGCCTTTGGTCTTGAAGGTATTGTGATTTTTTTGGTCTTGAATGTACTGGTTTGTTCATTATGTTTCTCTACAGGTCATGCACATTTATTTATTTATTTTATTTATGATCCTGCTTTTGTACCAAAAAATCAGTCTAGATAATGTAGTGGAAATTGGGTAAAGCCATAAAGCCATGCATTCAAATACAACAAAAAACCCCCTAACAATTACTGAATAAAAACAGCACCTGACTCAAAAGACCCACTTGTACAGGCTAAAGATTTTCTTGGATGGAGGAGAGAAAGGATAAGCTGAGAGGGAAGGAAACTAGGCTCCCCTGGGAAGTACTATTACTATTACTACTGCTACTACTACTACTACTAGTTGTTGTTATTATTAATTACATTTCTATGCCTGCAAATATTTTATTGTATACAGATGTTTATTGCAGGCAAATCTGTTTTAAATTGTTTACATTTGTATATTGTATATTTTAATTACATTTTGTAAACCGTTTTGAGAGCATTATGCTAATCAGACAGTATATAAATGCTTTAAATAAACATATATATCACCTCACAGCTGATGTCTCTTGGTGGTTTACATAATCCATAAAAACAAATGCTAAAAATAAACAGTCTTAATAATAAAAAGCACTAAAAAGTTTCAAACAGCTAAAACAGATGAGAAAAACAAACTATGCAAAGAATATTAAAAAGGATGACTCTGCAACACCTGGTAATCCCTCACAAGTTTCTGGGTGGCCAAGGAACTCCTTAAAAGCCTTGGAAAAGAGGGCATTTTAATCTGGTGCCAAACAGTTCCAGAGCCTGGGGCAGAAAAGGGACTCTCTGATATCTGATAACCTGAAGTGCATGAATGATAGCCTCATAAGAAAACCCACAGGGTGCATTTATTTATTATACCTGAATCCTGCCTCTCTTCTGCAAGGAACCCAAGGTGGCTTCCCTAGGTGGCTTCTTCTCCAAATTAAAACAGAACTTCAGTGGCTTGCTTATGATCTGACATATTTTTTGTACTGATTTCTATTGCAGGATTTCATCAGGTAGTAAAATTTTATTTTTAGCTGCACTGTTTGTTATTAATATTGGTATTTTCTAGAATATGTGATGGAAAACCTACAAATCTTTATTTTTCTGTTGATAAAAGTGCAATATTTTTGTTTTACTATTATTTACAATGTCTTCTAGTTTTCATTGTAAAGTGTAATGAATTCTGACAAATACACTTGTCATTTCTGTGTGTAATTTCCATTTGGTTAACTATTCTGGATAGAATTGTATGTTTGTCTGTGCCTTGACCCAGGATTGGCTCTCTTCAGAAACTGAATCCTCCTGCAACTCGGGAAGTCAAGCAAATGGCAGCAATAGATGGAATGCAGTTTCCTCTTGGCCTGACTGTAAAAGCTGTCCAGTTGCTTTCAGACTCAGCCAAAGTAATATGCCATTCTCTAATTCCAGGGTTGCTGACCAAGGTCCTGAAATCTAACCAGCATTGCAGTGTGACCCAGCCACCTTGATTACACCAAGCCTCCTTGTCTGAGCTCTCAGACAGGATAGATTATAGATTTTTCATCGAGCATAATTTGCTGCATGATGTGTCTTTGTTTCTATAATCAGCAGATTCCAGTGGTATTTTCTTTTTCTCTGTGTTTGGGGATTGGAGGTGGGTGATCCAATCAGTTGAATCCTGAGTTGATCATGTTCAGAATGGACAATTAACTTAATGGGATGAGTAGGTTATGTCTAATGTATATTTCATTGATTTTGATGGGTCTGTTCTCACTATTGAGATTGTGAAAGGTTTTATGTTCCTTGGCTCAGTCATCAATTCAAAGGGAGAGCGTAGCCAAGAAATTTGAAGAATATTGAGATTAGGAGAGGCAGCAATGAGGAAACTAGAGAAGATCATCAAGTGTAAGGATATTTTACTGGAGCTCAAGGCCAGGATCAGCCATGATATTGTATTTCTGATCACTATGCCTGGGTGTGAAAGCTGGACAGTGAAGAAGGCTGACAGGAAGAAAATTGCTGTGTTTGAAACATGGTTCTGGAAGAGAGCTCTCTTGAAACATGGTTTGAAACATGGTTTTGGAAGTGGGTCCTAGATCAAATCAAACCAGAATTTTCCCTAGAAGCAAAAATGACAAAGCTGAAGCTGTCATGTTTTGGGCACCTCATGATAAAAGATCTTCAAAGCAAAAGTCCCCAAAGATCTTCTAGGGTTGCTAGGGCATTTTGAAGACAAAGAAGAAAAGGAAGACCAACTCGTATGTGGTTGATTGACTCCACAAAGGAAGACACAGCCTGGAATTTACAGGAGCTGAACAGATGGGGGCTGCCATGGATAGGACATGAGTTTTCATTCATAGGGTTGCCATAAGTTGGAGATGACTTGATGGGACATAACAATGTTCTCACTTTGATTAAATCTGGATCCAACCCAGTAAATTCTGTGACCCCTGGGAATCCTCCCAGGTACCCTTCAAGTGCAGCTTGACTGGATAGATACTCGTCAAAGCATTCCAGTGTAAACAGACTCTTCCCATATGTTATCATTACCCCATCTGGTCTCCAAGGTAAATAGATGCTTGATTTGTACCCAAAAACTATGCCAAAAATGGTACTCAGTGGTGGCTTACATACAAAGTAAAATTGGATTAGGAAAGGTGTTGAAAATAGCACTGCCAAGCGCATGCTCACCTTATACAAATCTATGGTGCAAGCATGCTCAGAATATTAAGTGCCATTTTGGTCACTGCACCTAAAAAGAATATTATAGAGTTGGAAAAAAGGGCGACTAAAATTATTAAGGCGCTGGAGCAACTCCCATATGAGCAAATGATACAACATCTGGTGCTGACTAGGTTAGAAACATGGTAAGGGCAGACATAATAGAGGTATAGAAAATTATGCAAGGTGTGTTGAAAATGAGTAAGGAGACTTTTTCCCTTCTCCTAGAATACTGATTGGTGGGAGATTCTGGATAGATACTACACACATAGTTAAACTGTGGAGCTATTCCACTCATGTCCTGGTTGTGCATTTTCTATAGGCAGCTGCTTGGCCACTATGTCAACAAAATACTGGACTAAATAGACACTTGGTCTGATCCAGCATAGCTCTTCTAATTTCTTATGACTGAAACAATTTCTTTCATTAAAGGGCAATAACAACACAACAGTTGCAGAATACAAACAACATCTAACACAGCAGACCCGCTTACAGGCCCAAAGGCGTCTTGAGTAAAGTGCTCTTAGCATGCTAGCAGAAGAAAAGCAGATGGGAAGGCAACCCTTAGGAGGGTGTTCCATAGTCTGGAGTAGGAACTGAAAAGGCTCTTTGTTGGTCACCAACAAATGTTCTGAAGGTGGTGGTCTGGAAAGAAAGGCCTTTCCAGGTATCAGTTCTCAACTGCTGGACTTCAACTCCCATCAGCCCCTGCTGGCATGGTCAGGGGTGAAGAACCTTGGGACTTGTAGTCCAAAAGATCTAGAGGGCATCAGGCTGCCATGAGGTATTTGCACATAACAAGCAACCTTCACTCAGCTCAAATGAAAATTGGAGGTTATGTTTGAATTGAGTGCTTAATGCAATGTTGGCTAATAAATGTCAGTGTAGCAGAAATACCTTTGAATAAATTTACAAAGAAATTGGGGTTAGTAACTTTCCTTTCATAAAAGGAAAATTTATTTTTTAAAAGCTCCATGCAGTGTAATCTGAAAAAATACTGAGTTTGTAGAATGAATAGCAGTGGGTTTCTTGTAAATATTATCTTTAGTAAATGGAATGCCGACCCGTTATCAGGACTGGCATATCTCTCCGCAGAAGATGAAGAAGCAACTTTGTAGTTTACATTTGTTCCCATTTGAAAAACTTTAATTTGAATCAATGATAAGTTATCCCACTAAATTTTTGGCGGCTTTTCATACTTCTTTAAAAAAGGCACCCACAAATTCGGATTGCCTTAATAGCGACTCATGTATGGCGTTCTTTGTAGAACATAAGAGACAGCAGGAGTTGCTCTCACTGTTAGCTTCTGCATGCAGCAGTGCAAATGAGAGAAGACACTGCTTTCCCCCAAGCATTCTCCCTGTTCTGCAGGTGGTTGGTGACTGCAGTGAAATGGTTAGCTAGTAATCAAAGGGAACATTTTGTGAACCCTGCTTTTTCATGTTCATACTAGTCTGCCGGTGCATGAAATTGTAACTGCTAATGAGCATGCAGGGATGGTCCTTCATTGGACAAAGTCGTTCCTGAAGCTGTGACTTGGATTCTACTCCTGAAATTTTACCTTGCATGTGCCTTCCCATTAGAGGCAAAGTTCAAGCTTTTCAGGCCTGCCCAGACAATTGCATGCATTTTTAGGTGACATATGGGATTTATGAAGGTGAACCCTTCTGTTTGAACACTAGCAGGAAAAGAGGTCCTTAAAAGTCAGGTGCTCTTTTATGTTGCCACGGATAGACTCGTCAAAGTGTTCATTTTATGGCAGTATATTAAGTGAACCATTTCCAGGATTTGCAGTACAATGTACTGTCGGAATGTAGAACTTCAGACTAAATCCGTCCTCCTGGGTTCCAAACTGGCCCTCTGGGGTTCCCCACATAGTCATGCCCCTTTTCCTACTGTTGTGCTCCCCTCTTCCCACTACTGATGGATTATTGGTTTCCTGGCTTTGGCATGCATTTCCCAGTCTAAGAGCTTGAAATGTTCCTAAGGACTAGTTTCTAGTCTTGAAGAAGTTAAAGAGCTTGAAGTTAAAATATACTGGCAGCGTTTTATTTTGCCACCAGCTCCATTGCCTTGAATTATATTTTATCTTCTCTTCAGCTCTTTCCTATTCTGGAATGCAGCCCACTAGCTTCTCTGAAAATATAGTTGGTCCTTGGGCCAAAAAAGAGTTTCAAGACCCCAGCTTACTGTTTCATCACAGCCTTGGAATCAAGGAAAAAGTAGTTGGTGACTACTTTTTGGAATGCCCTACTTTGTGATTCTGAAGGCATGCATTGTATTATGTTTCTGATGGTTATTAAAAATACACCTCTTCATGCAGACTTTCTCTTACTGTTTACCTCTGATTCTACAGCCCTATATTTTGATAGATTTTTCTATACTTTTATTTACTTTTGATATATTTGGAGAAGTTTTTAATGTTGTGAACTGCTTTGAGATTTTTATTTTATAATAAGTGATATGGAAAAGTTTTAAATTAATAAGTAAGAATAAGGTTCCCATTTTATCTGCAAATGTGAAAATATTTCTTGTTGTGAAGGAATTTTCAGTACTAGAAAATAATTTTAACTTGCTTAAATTAAGATTTTTTTCTTTACAATTTTGTTGTAGTCTATAAGAGACAATGGTTTTCAAGCCATGTAGCAAGGAATACTGACTTTCTCCAAAGCATATTGGGGTTATTTGAATGTTATTGAATTACTATCCATACATTCTGTTTATCTGCCAAAAATGAAACTCAGTGTGGCTAACAATAAAAAAATAGAAATAAAAAGCAAGTTTTAATTGAAGTATAAAAACAGATCAATGTGAGGAAAATTAAAAACATAAAACCAAATAGAATTAAACAGCAGCCAACCATTAGATAAGTCCTTCAGAAAACAGAAATGGCCAGAACTATAATGAATGGAACACGTCCTTCAAGATGCTGTGTCCACTAATGCTAATTCTTCTGGCCAGTGTGCATCCACTGTACAGTATTGGGTGTACTCTAAGGGACCCTTAGTACATGTAAGTGGATGGTTAGTGCCCCAAATGAGTGGAGTCTGAAAACCAGAATACAGACGAGCCACATACAGGAATCTCTTGAGCCAACCATTCAGTGTGGAGAAGGCTCTGCAGCCTACCCAATCCTAGTCCCTCTGTATGTTTCTGCATACAGCTTCTGTCAGTCCTGATCATTGACCATGGTGGCTAGAGTTTATGGGATTTGCAGTTCAAAACATTTGTACAGACTTAGTTTACAGAAGCTTACTTTAAGGTAAGGCTGAGTTGCCAGTATGGTAGGTTGTATATTGGTAGGTGGCAAAAGAAGAGTATTGGCTCTCTTTGTACAGGAATTATGTTCCCAATTCCAGTCAACGTTAATGGTGATAAGAGTAAATCTTGTGTGCTGGTGAATGAGATATATTGCTTTCTTTTTGTAGATGCCATAAAGTTTATGGAAGGACCTGGTAATGAAGAACTGTGCTCTTGGTGCTTAAACTTTAGTGATTGTACAAAAAATATAATTGGGTGCAAAGCTTTTAAATTACAGCTTGTAAGAGACATTACCACAAATTACCTAATAAATAGCTCTTATTGCCTACTTTTATGCTAGCTTTGAAGCCAGAATTTTAGCATTGAAATCTGAATTCAAGACTGAAGATAAAAGTCCAACAGCTGGTCAGGAATAATTGTTTTCCCAGTGTGTGGTGGCATTTGTTCCTTTTGTTTTGTGTTGTTTTGTTTTTGAAGAAACAGAGTTTACTTAGATACCTTAAGAAAAATGTTATGTTAGTAACATTAATATTGCAATCGATTTAAATATTCAAAGTTAAGTTGAGAAGTGATGGAATGTAACTTGGGAAAGGAATGTAACTTGGGAAAACAGTATACTGTGTTCGGAATTATGTAAATATATAAATTGACTAAAGAAGGACTTTTTAAAAATGGCATTAGAATATGATGAAAGGGGCAGTAACTGAGTGCTGGAGAGGGAGTTAAAAAAAGAAAGTTAATAGATGTATCAGAGGTGACATTCTATTTCCCAGTATGGAATATTATGTATTTTTACCCTGGGACATAGATAAACACCATTTCATTTACAACTCACAATTTAAAGCAATGCCATCATTAAAAACAAACAGTCCTTAAATAACTAATATCAATACTGCAAAAATAACAGTTTTTACTTAGCATCAGGGCACTGTTGAAGTAGGTTCCTGGCAAATGGATGTGGAGAAGTTGCATAAATAAGGTGTCATCATAGAAAAGCACATTCTTGCTTCTGAAGATGCTTTGCACTTCGCAAGTCCTTAACAATCAGGCAAATTCGCCTTGAGAATATTTCACATACTGAGGTCCAAGAACATTCAGGGATTTATAGGTCAAAACCAGCATGCAAAGAAAGACATAGCCAGCCAGTACAGATCTTTAATGGCTGGCAAGATACAAGTGGTGTTACCTGTGCCAGTCAGCAGCTTATTTATTGTTTTACTAAATTTCCTTTGGAGAAAGCAGCACGCTCTGCTTTGTAATCTAACTTCAGAGGAGTGAAGCCACATCTGGAGTAAGCAGCATGCCAGTCCTTTGGTCAACTATACAGCTAACAAAAACTATCTCTCTTTAACTTGGGTTGGGTTTCAACCCAACTCTAGGCACTTGGCTGCTGTATGCACAGGTTCTTCTGGGTTGGATTACACAGGAGAGGTAGAGCTATGTGAACTGAACCTCCTCTCCCAGAAGTTCGATGCACATGTTATATGGGATAGGGGGTAAATAAGGGGCACTGCAGCATCCAGTAAATACAGTTGGGTAAAGCAGTGATCTCTTGGAGCCTACTCAAAAGTCAGCTAGCAATGAAACCGCTGCAGCCTGGTGTTACCTATTTCCTCACTTTTGTAACTTGTTAAACACATGGAAAAGAAACCATATTTCCACTGCTAAAGGGGAAAGAGATAAGTTCATTGTCTTTTCCGATGGCAAGATTACGTATCCTAGGTATATTTTGTATTCTTAATTTCTGGGAATCCTCTTTGATGGGACTTGAGCATTGGTGTTAAAAGAGGGACCAGTGCTATTAATCTTTAGCAGCACACAGGTGGATAAATGTTGCAGTCATGCACCTGGATCTCTGGGGACTTGTGGATTTCTGTGTGTGATTGAAAGTTGGCTCAGGAAGTTAGCTTGGCTGGGCAAAGCCATACTTCATTTGTAATGTCAATATCGTATCAGACTTACGGTCTGGTTCTCAAAAGCATTGCACTTCAGTGGAACCTGTAATGGTGGTGTGGTCCAAGCCACTTTATTTTGGGCTATGGTGTCCTTTTGGGAGCAGTACAAGGCGTGATACGGTTTTCTGGTCGGTCATTCTTCCTTTGCCATGACTCACTTTATAGATGTACTATAAAAATGTGATCAATAAATGGACTGGCTTATAGAAATGATAACATCCAGACAGCCACAAGCTCTGCATATCTAAAATTAAAATTGGTTACGCAGCATTTTTCAACTGACCATGATGCATGGAGTTCACATATAAAAATGGGCATTTTTATGGCACAGTGAAAGTGTTTGGCAAATTATCAGGGGCATAACTGTAAATATGGTGGGGAAATTGCCCTTAGTTTACAAATACGTATTCCTTAATTAATTTGTCAACCTTGCTGTGTGGGGGTTGAGTTATTTTTCTCTGGAAACTTGACTTCCATGTAGATTAGGGGCAAGCAACTTGTGCGACAATAAACTGCTGCATGTTTAATCAGGAAAAATTTCTACACTTCCTAAAATTCTCTTGACAGCATGGGCAATCTATGCATATAAAGATGGCAACCTTTTTGTGTCTTGATATGCATAGATTTTCACCCTTTTGCCTTTCAGATATTATGTCCTATTCTTTCCAATTTTCCCTAGCCAGCATAGCCAGTGGTTAGGAATAATGGGAGTTGAAGACTTAAATAAGTTGAGGGTCATTTATTTTTTTGTTTATTTATTTTGTCCATAAATTAGCCATAGGTTCCCTGGGCTGCTTACATCATGGCAAAATCCATATCTACAACATAGTAAACAATACAATATACAACCCAATAAGCTCCACATTTATAGTAAGGTCAATAACAATAAAAATCCATAAATAACTTCCAAAAGTAAATAAGATAAGGAAAATAATAAAATAAATAAATATTATACAAATGATCAAAAAGCCCCATAACTCAATTAAAATTTAATATCAGTATCTAGCTTTTATATTAAAGCAACAACATTTAACAGTATAAGATCTTTAAAACATAATTAAAAATCGGCAATTCCCAATTAAAAATCAACAATTCACCTATTAATTGTTCACACATTCTAGGTATAGATAATGTAACATTTTAACAGCGATTGTAAATTCTGAAATGTTGATATCTGGGAAATCTAAATCGTTTTCTTATGAGACTCTTCACATGATGGTCCACATACCCACCCTCCTTTTTAATTTGTCAGAACTTTGGTAATCTTTGCTCAAAGATTACTCAACTTTGCTGATCACAGCATGTTTTTGCTCTGTACAAATGAAATGTAATATCTGAATTTGAACATGGATTTTAAGTCATCTATATTTTTGTTGGATGAAGACCATTCCTGGTAGTTGGGGTGGAATTTGCCAGGATCTGAAGCCCTGACATAGCTCTCCTTGGAGATGTGATGGTGAAGAGCAGCAGGGGTCACCCGGCAACACGGGCTTGCAAGGACCCGCAGGACCAGCAGCAGACCTGGAGGTACTGGCAAGGCTGGAGCCTGTGTGATCATATGATACAGCCGGGAGCTATGGAAGAATCCATACGAGGCTTTCCTGTACTTCTCAGCTTGGCCACTGCGACACGAGCCTTTGTGGTGGCACTTTGTGTTCCCGAATCGTTTCCAGGTTTACCCTGCCCTCAACTTCTGCCTCTGCCCTTTCTTTTTCTCCAGCCTCATCTTGCAAGGTTCCTGATGTGTGTCTTACCTCTGGTTCTGTCCTGCCTTGTTAGTATCGGACACCTTTCTGTTCCTGTCTGTGATTTAGTTTCTGGACCTGACATGCCTTGTCCATATATCTACCCTTGCTTGCTCCTGATTTCACCTTTGTTTCTGGCCCTGCTGCTTCACCTCAAGATCTCCATTTGTCTCCATCATCCCTGGTTCTGGTCCCCCAGCCTAGACACCTGCTGCCTACATCCAGGACCTGACATAGTCACAGCTGTTGTAGTTCTTATTTTGTTGCTTCAAATCCCAGCAAGTGTATTTCAAAACCCAAAAACTTAGGGGTACAAATTAATAACGGAGAGAATATTAACTGGAAGGACTTCCTTTTGGAAGAAGTATACATTAAGGAAGGGCTCACTGTTCAGCAGTAGAGCATCCACATTGCATGTTGAATGTCCCAGGTTTGTTTGTTTGTTCATTTCCCCAGCATGTTCACTGGAAGGAAAACAGGATGCAAAGCTAGGGAAGACCACCTTACCTGACATCCTGGAGAACTGCAGCCAGTCATTGTAGGCTGAGGGGCTCCAGCCTTTTAAAGTTGTTGGCTGTATTTGTAGTATTACGTATAAAGGAGAGCAATTTGCCTGTGAATTTAAACTGAAAGTAGGAGTGATGCTTCAGCTCCAAAATATTAAAAAATATGCTTTTGAACACAACAAAGATGGCAGTGTTGGCCACCACTTGATTTACTATATTTTATATCCCATCTTTTTCCATTAAAGAACTCAGGGTGGCTTACATCATTCTCTTCCTCATCCTGTTGATCTTGTTTTCACAACATGGTGAGGCAGTTGGACTGAGAGTCTGTGGCTGGCCCCAAGTCACCTAGTGATCTCCATGGCAGAGTGGAGCCTGGAACCCAGATCTCCCGAGTCCCAGTCCGACAATCGTAACCACTGCACCACTTGGCACTAATCAAGCGCCAGTGGGGAAGCTACTCTGAATCCAGAGAAGATCCTCCTCCTAACTTTCATACAAGAAGCTTCCTCTGGCAAAGGAAGCCAGAGGTGGGCCCCTTCCAGAGATTTAAGACAGAAGCAGTTGGCAAGGCTGAGACACCTTCGGCATTCAGAAGTTCACAGTGACCCTTCTCCATAAACACACACCGTTGCTTTGGACAAGCCAGTCTCTCTAAGTGACATTCCCATCTGTAAAATATGAATTATAAATGACTTGCATCATTGGGTGGTTATGAGAAGAAGGATTATGAGCAGTATCGTAAAATATGCTGTAGCCAGGATCTAAAGATATGCTCTGTGTGCTCAGAGAAGCTGGCATTTGTTTCAACGGTAGCACCTTGAGATGCATAGCAAACTCTTAAAAATTGCTGGGGAGAGTCAAAAGCAATTTGCATTATGGAAACATGGTAGGAAGTTTGTTGTTTAAATGATAATTTTAAAAAAAATCCCACCCTGCAAGTGCAAGCTCTTGGGCATGCGCACAGTAGCCTCTTGGATCCTGACCATGGTTTGTAATTAGTTGAATATAGGTCCAGTGTTTAGCAACAAGAGATGCTGGATCCCACTGAAACCTGAAGACAGCATTGTTGGGTATGCAGAAAAGCTACTTCAGTAGAGTAGCTCTAGAGAAGATGAGCTCCTGGTTTTATGTTGATGTTAAGTGATAAAACAATACCTGTTGTACCCCGGCCTTTAGAATAACTCCTAGAAACAATACAGGCTAAATATTTCCCATGGTAAAAGGAATATATTTCACATAACTTTCACAGTGTAACACTTGAACAAGAGACAGAAACTGTGTTCTTGACCCTGCATTAAAATTAACAGGGACTATTAAATTCTTGTATGCTGTGTGGCTAAAGCTTCATTCTTGTCATTGTGCTTGTGTTTCTATGAGGATTCCTAAAGTAACAGCAAAGATTTGATCTGGTTAGTCCTGTCTAAAATAGAAAGTATGGCAATTGTCAAGATAGAAAATAGATGGTAACCAGCACATATGCACAGCACGAAATGTAAGGTTAATCATACAGTGCAAGGTAAGCAGGGAGTTGTTGCTGGACAGGTGAAATTCTAGGGTAAAATTAAATGCACACCAAAAACAAATAAATCTGAAATAGGGGATGGTAGCATGTTTAATAAGGCAGCCTTATTGGAAACCTGAAGTTAGGAATTTTGTTTTGTGTTATGTTGTGTTTGTGAAGCCTTATCATCAATGATTCAGGTATCAGTCTGAGAGGAGAAGGGAGAAGAGGGAGCTCATACAGGGCATATGCTTGGTTACAGACCAAGGTTATGCTTGTTTACTCAAAGGAAAGCCCCATTTAGTTTCAGAAGACTTTCCCATGTTATATGTGTGAGATGAAAAAGAGAAGCTGGTTCATGTGTATCTTTGCAAAGAAAGTATTTGTCATTTTGTTCCAGAATAGCTGCTTTGCACCATGCAACACTTGATATACAGCTTCTGTTGCTGAAGGGAAGGGGAGAGAACAAGTTTCTCGGCCTCTTTCCTCCAAGAGAGATTGGAGGGCATGAAGAGCCCATAATTCTGTGCATGCTTGTATGGGAGTAAGGCTTATTCCCATTCACAGTTTGGCTGTAAGTGGGCTGTAAGCATCTCTTTGGTGTGTGCAGCAAGCAAAGGACATGCAAGATAATGGAGGTGTGTCTGGTCCAGGACATAGAAGCAGGAGTCCATGGCTGGTGCATGAGGACCGGAATGGTGAAGCTGGAAGGAGGTCTTTGCAGAATGCAGCAGGCAAAGTCAGGAACAAGTGAGGGTCAGACACTCAGTTGGTCTGACAGGTCTGGAGGCAAAGGCAAGCTCAGGAGCTGGCAAGGATGAGACGCTAACAAGGCATGGAAGAACCAGAGGCAAGGTCAGAGAGAACAGGGGACAGGAACCTATCAGGGTAGGGTTAAGCTGAAGGCAAGAGGAGAAGTTTGCAGGAGACAAGGCACAGCCAAAAGCAAAGCAAGCCTGGAAACAGGGTCAGAACCACAATGGCAAAGACTCAGGATGTTGTGACAGAGTTAACAGCATAGGAAAGCCCTTAGTAGAGAGAGACTTCCAGGGCTCCAAGCTGTGCCAGGCTGCAATCCTTGCAAGTACCTCTTGGTCTGCTCCTGATCCTGCAGGCACTTGCAGGGTAATCATTCTGTCCTTCACAATCACATCACTAGGAGGAACTGTGTCATGGCTTCAGATCCTAACAGGGGAGAGAGACAGGAGACCAGTCAAGACACTCTGCTGCTGCAGTCTTGTCTTGAATTTGAATATGTCAGAAGGCACCTGCCTGTATCGTTATACATCAAGCTAGCATGTCAAGTCAGCTTTGCTAAGCTGGAAAGGTGCAGGTCTGCAGCTGGAAGGGTGACCACATGTGGAAGTGGAGTAGGCAACTCTCAACTTGATGGCCTTACAGGATCCTTCCAACTCCTCTCCTCTCCTCTCCACCTGTAATAACGAAAGTTTGACTTAAGTCAGCAATTATTACCTGAAGTCAGCTATTTCTGGACTAAAACTTTTCAACATGATAGTCGACATGTTTTGGGTGGTGGTGTCCATGGTGCTGAAACTGTAGCCACAGCCCATGGTATGAACTTTAATTGTATATTATGACAGCAGGATGTTAATTTAAGAATGTGAATTGCACAAGAGTTCCAGAGCAGCAGAATTGGGGGAAGATGATTTCGAGCACCAATGTTTTTGGCAGGGGGAGGGTTTCCAGGAGGCAGGTCCAACTTGGAGAACCTCAACAAAGTGCCAGGCTGTAGCAGATGTCTATTTGAGAGCAAAGCTGCAACTTATGAATAGAGCCCTCATGAGGAAGACTCACTGCAATCAAAGTGAATGACCTGGGGCAGGGTTTAAATTAAATTGATTTAAATCACTAGTCAGTGAGTCTAGATTTAATTATTTTTTACATAATTTGCACACATGCCTGCCTTATGCATAAGTAGAGAAGCTTCATTAAAATATCCCCAAACCAGGTCTCTTTTACACCCTGCTGCCGTAACAGGTTTTCTCTACCAGGGTAAGAATAATATGATGAACATCACGCTGTACACAAAAGGATCCAAACACTTGTGGAGTATTTTGCTCAAAAGCTTGCACTTTCATTTTTACTGCTTGACCTTCCATGCTCACACTTAACTTCTTGTGCAGATCTATTCCACTCCCAACAATCTTCTTCTATTCATTGCATTTTTTGAAATTTAGCACTTAAGAGGTAAGGGGTTGATTCTATGTACATAGGTTTGCAAAGGAACAAAGGGATTAAGGTATTTTTCTCAACTCTGCTTTTTTAAAAAATAACATTTTTGCTGCTAAAAAGAGGCATGTAATCTGCACACACAAATTCACACTTTTGAGAACTGTAAAATCAAGCATCTGTAATAACATCTTCTAGATAGAAAAATTGCCCAGTAATCTTACAGAAACCTTGGATGAGCATGCCATTGTGAATGGATCAACGTAATTCATTTATCAAAAACTGCAAACATTGCATCAATATACAGCTTCATGCTACTTAATTAAAAACTAATCCCTATTTCATGATAAATAACTTTGGACTAAAATATATCTTAAATAGAAAACTATCCTTAGATAGATTTTTCCTCAAAAAGCATTTTATTTTGGAAAATCCAATTAAAATAAAAACATTTGATTTAATTTTTTAAAGTCCATTTTTAATTAGTATTTTAAATCACTGATTTTTATCTGCCTGCCTTTGGGGCTTGGGTTGGGCTCCAGCGTAAGCTTACAGACAGTTCTGGAAATGTCAGTGTTTGACTTTACCTGCCTGTGGTCTCCGCCTTCTGCTTAGACCTTCTCTGTCAGGGACACTGGCTGGATTTGAATTGTCTCTTTGCTGGCTTTGCTTTACTGCTGGCTGCTCTGGATCAGCTGAGGACCTGGCACAGCTTGCCTCTCTGTTGTACCCTCACTGGATCCAAACCCAGCTCAAGCGCTCAGAAGGGCAATAAGAAAAGCTTTTCCCTTGGCCAGTTGCACAGCTAAGCTGGTGTTACTGATCAGCCCTCCCCACTGGACATTCTCCTGGACTTTTGACCCTCCCTTCAGAGAGCCCCACCCTTGACAGCTCTGTAGGCACCGTACTCATACTAATAAGGTCTAGAGTATTGTGCAGACAGGTAGTGTATGATTCAGCTTTGGGATATTTCCTGAGTGGCCTCTGTGAAATGTTGCTGTTGATTTATGTTCGGGCTGGAGCAGCTAGCCAGAGCTGAAGTGTGTATTAATGATGAATATGTCCAGCATTGCATTTGCTCTGGATGGACTTCTCTGCTACACCTAATGGTATGTCTAATACCTAAGACAGGCAATGTGCATTGCAGGCAAATAAGGTGCATTCACACTGCACAGCAGACTGTGCCCCCCAAGCGATGTGACTCCAGATAAAGATACATTCCAGCCATCGATGCATGAGATGCCACAGGGAAGCTCCCACATGTAGTCCGTCTCATGCCCAAACAGAACTTCACAGAGCAAATATTCAAGGAGAAAACAATCTGATATTAGAGTGATATAACAAATAAGGGAATACCAGCTTTGGTCAGCTCATGCCTCCTTGCCCTGCATACTGAGTGTTTGTCACTATACTAGTAATAGTTGGCTAGAGGTATACAGCACCTGCCATAAGAATGAAAACATTTTAAAGCATCTCTGTTGTTGCTGTAGGTTAATATTTGTGGTGTTCTAGTCTTGAAACTGCGTAAATGTTTGCCAGTACCACAGACATTTAATTTCAGGAACTTTAAGTGCTTTTGTAATATTGCACAAAATCTATTAAGATCAATTCTGAATATCAGGACTTCAGAGTTCCATTTTAATTTTCTTTCAGAATGTGATGCTTCAAGCTTTCATAATGCAACTTTGCTATGTATGTTTGTGGTAGCACTTTTCTTTTTGTTATGTATTTATTTATGAGATTTATATCCCACAAACTCTATGTGGCTTACATCATTCTTCTCCTGCTGCTCTCAGTCTAATCCCCACAGCAACAACCTTGTGAGATAGGTTGGACTGCAAGTCTGACTGGCCCAGAGTCACCCTTTTGGCTGCATGGCTGAGCAGGGACTAGAGGCCAGATCACCTGAGTCCCAGTCCTGCACTTTTAACAGCTATATCTCCCACTAGACTTCAAAATTCTCCTGGCATGTCTCTTGCAGTTAATTACTGTATTTTTTGCTCTATAAGACGCACTTTCCTCCCCTCAAAAGTAAGGGGAAATGTCTGTGTGTCTTATAGAGCGAATATGTGTGTGCAGTGAGTCTGTCAGATGTGCAGCCCATGGGGAAGTGATGGGGAATGTGCCTGTGATTATGTGCCCATTTGATTCAGAATATTTTTTTTCTTGTTTTGCTCCTCTAAAAACTAGGTGCGTCTTATGGTCAGGCATGTCTTATAGAGCGAAAAATATGGTAAATCGTATTCTTTAAACTAAATCAGTGAATTCCATCCAAGCTTTTCTGGTCTGCAATGAAATTAACCACACTGTTCTGTTTCACTGCTCTTGTACTCTTCTGTGTTTTGTAGTTAATATTCTTATTGTTGTAAGTGCATTGTTTCCAAATTGCATTTTAAATGTTATTCTTAACATTTAGTAGTACATAAATGATACAAAGATATAAAATGCTCACCTCTAACCTCTCCCTATCCACTTCCCCTACACCATGCATAATTTTTGTACAGTTCTATCATATTCCTCATTTGCTCTTGGGTTTTTAAAAGCCAAACATTATAACTTTTCCTCACAGGGGAGTTGCTTTGGCATCTTGATTCCTTTGGCTGACCTTTTCCACTTCTTTTCTAGCTCTAGGCATGGCAACCAGAACTGTTTCCAAGTATGGTCTCATCATAGGTTCATAAAAGAGCAGTATGAAATTGGAAGTCTCCGTTTACAATCATTTCTTTCTCACTGATCCCAAAGTTGCAAATTCCTTGTTTCACTGAAGTTGCACACTGGGTCAGTGTTTTCAACGGGCTGTTCACACAAATCTTGGATCTCTTTAATGGTCCGTCACCACCAGCACTGATCTGATCAGTGTTGGTTATTTGGCAGCCAACAGGCCAGTGCCACAGAATGCTGTGATGGTGGGTTTGCTTGGTGATGCTGCCTCCTCCGTGCCCTTCAGAAGGCAGAAAATGTAGCACGCTCTGAAAATGCACTTGTTCATCCAGGATTTCCCCGGATGCATTGCAGTTAATTATGTGCAGTTCCATCTTAGTGCTTCTTGTATGGTTCATATTGTGATCTTGAATATTTTTATGTCCCCCGCTTGGGATTTTCGTAAGCAGATGGCAGGAACAGATTCCTAGTCTTGCTTAAGATGACAGAAAAATCTTTCTTTCTGGGGCCCATTAATCTCAGGCTGAATTGTCTTTAACAAGTTTCCCACCACTGGAAAGGCTCAATAATAATAATTAATAACAATAGTGCAGTACAGAATAATAAAATAGTAATAATTAAAAATGCTGGTTAAATACCTCTTAAATTGATACTGCAGAAAATGTTTCATTAATGATTTTTCCTCTCTCCTTGTCCCCATTGGTGGGCCAACAGTTTATAGAGTGACTTTGCTAACAGGATGCTGCTGCTGCTGCTTATTTTTTTCCTCTTGGCATTTTTCCTTTCTCCTTTCTACAAATTTGCAAATGTTGTGCTTTTCCTTGATTGTAAAAATGTCTGAAGATAAAAGCTGTAGACGATGTGCTTTTTACAAGAGTTTGCTCTGCACTGTTGAGGTGTGTGAGCTGAATTTTAAAACTACTCTGCAAATCACTTAATGGTGCCGAAACGCCTCCTGTGCCAAAGTTTGGGAATGGTTTATGTGAGAGATTGTGTGGGGGGAAATCCCGTACGGGATCGTTATGGCCGTGCTCTGCAAAGGAACCTGCAGAGAGAGGCTGAATGAATGGGACGGTTCCTTCCCGTTTCCTCTCATAAGCTACAGGGGTAAGCTTACAGCATTTTCAGAATTGCAGAGAAGGTCCACCACAGTCACATGAACAGCTGCGGGACCCAGACGAATTAGGAAGGCACTCTTTCCCCTCTACATTCATGTTTGTGCAGAGTTATAGCTAAGAGACTGTGCTAGAAACTAGTGATCTCTGGTGATCTTAGAAAGCCACAGTCTACCAGCAACATCTCATACCCCACCTACAACTGAAGGTAAAAATACTGACCCACCTTGCAGTGGTGATGTGAGAAGTGCTGTGAATACTAGTAGTTCCCCAGTTGTCACCTTGAGAGGGTAAAATTAGGGCATTTATTTGGCTGTGTCTTTTATTACGTTACATGTATGCCCCACTTTTCCTGCTCTGGGAAGGAAGCCAAGGCGGCTTCAAAGGTTATTCCTTCTGTTTTGATCCTCACAGCAATAGCTGGCTCAGAGACACCCAGATGAACTGGATGGCTGAGTCAGGATTAGAACCCAGAACATCCGATCCAGTCAAACTCTCTCACAGTGACATCACATGGGGTGCAGTGTAACAGCTCTATATAAGTCCTAGGATGAGATGAATTCAGATAAGGAAGCCATGGTTTATGAAGCGGTGGTTTCCTTGGAGAGCTTATTTCTTGGTTAATAATTGACACAGGAATGGGAACTAATATATTTAGATTTCTGTATACTCATTTGGCCCTAACAGGAAGCCTAATTTAGTTTTCAACATATTAGCTTGAAACACTTCAAAACAGAGAGTATTAAAAGCCATAATACATCAGTTAAAACAGGAATAATAACTAAGTTTTAAATGTACTAAAAACCCGGAAGAATGAACATATTTTAACTAGCTGCTTAAAAGACAACAGAGAAGGGAATAGTTCAAATTCTTTTTGGAAGAGTTGTAGCATTTGGGCACTACCACCAAAAAAGCCTTGTCCTACATCTCCCCAAGTTGCACTTCCCTTGGCAGTAAAGAGCGATCAGGATTTTATTTATTTATTTATTTTTATTTTTATTTAAATATTTATATGCCGCCCCTTGCAGCAGGATGTTCCAGGATGACGCAATTGATGGCAGCCTTATGTAAGAGAAGCCTGGCTTTTTGACATGTCCTTGCTCCAAGTAATTTAAACCTTGTGGAATTTACAGCAAGGTTTTGAGGTAGCTGGATGGAGGGGATGCAGTGGATGCGGTTCGCCTGGATTTCAGCAAGGCCTTTGACAAAGTGCCCCATGATATCCTGGTGGAGAAACTGAGGAGTTTTGGGATAGACCAAAGCACTTCCGATGGATTAGGGCATGGTTGACTGACTGAAAGCAGAGGGTAACCATTAGTGGGTAATCATCGGGATAGCGGCCAGTGACAAGTGGGGTCCCCCAGGGCTCTGTGGGTCCGATCCTGTTTAATCTTTTCATCAATGACATGGAAGAAGGGGAGAACAGTCTGCTGATCAGATTCGCAGATGATACTAAAACTGGAGCGGTGGCCACAACTGAGGAGCAGGCACCTCAGATCCAAAGGATCTGGACAGACTATGGAAGTGGGCAGGAGACAACAGGATGGCATTCAGTGTGGATAAGTGCAAGATTGCACTTGGGGCATAGGAATGGGTGTCATCAGTACAGGTTAGGGGACAAATGGCTGGTAAGCAGCACTTGTGAAAGCGACCTCGGGGTGCTGGTTGACTGCAGGCTAAACATGAGTCAGCAGCGTGATGCGGTGGTCAAGAGAGCGAACACCACCCTTGGTTGCATAGCCAGAAGTGTGGCTTTTAGATCGAAAGAGGCATTACTACCACTGTATACGACTCTGGTGCAGCCACAACTGGAGTATTGTACTCAGTTTTGGGCCCCTCATTACAGGAAGGATATAGCCAGGTTAGAGTCAGTGCAGCGTAGGGCCACAAGGTTGGTGGCCGGTTTGCAGGGGATGCCGTATGAGGCGAGACTGAGGGAACTGGGTCTCTTTAGCCTGGAGGAGACTCAGAGGGGATATGTTGGCGACATACAGGTACGTGAGGGGGTGTCACATGGAGGTGGGTAGAGACCTGTTCTCCCCTGCAGAGGAAGGGAGAATGCGCTCCAACGGAGCAAAGCCCAGGGAGCCAAGGTTCCATTTGGATGCCAGGAAGCACTTCCTGACAGGTAGGACCCCGAGGGTGTGGAATGGGCTTCCACGGGAGGTCATTGAGGCCCCATTGGTGCGGTTGTTCAAGGATAGGCTGGACGTGCACATGGTGGGCATGTCGTGAGTGGAGCCGGCTGGAGCCGGGGATCAGACTAGATGGCTCAGGAGGCCCCTTCTGACTCGCTCTGTTTCTATGTTTCTATGGCTGTGTAGATGATTACTAGCTGGAAATGAACTGGAAACTAGTGCACTTTGACCAAGGCTGCAGTATGGTCAAAACACAGAGACCAGAAATTATTTTGGCTGCAACATCTTGCACCAGTTGTTATTTGCAAAAACTTTTCAGGGACAACCAAACATAAAATGTATTCCACTAATCTAATCTAGACATTGCACATGTAACTAATCTATAACTGTGGCCAAATTGATTTTTTCCAGACATACCAAACCTAGAAAAATGAGTCCTAGTTATGGCAGCCACCTGGCTGCTCAAGAGTTATCTGAAAAGTGACTCTGGTCCTCAGAGGAAGCACAGTCCATCTGGTACAAGTTGTGCTTCCAGTTCTAGTTCATTGTTTCTATTGCCAAACCCATTTCAGTTCCAAAACTGAACCCAAACTGGAAAAAATCTGAGTGAGATTTAGAATTTGGTCCATCCAATGTATAAAATTGGTTGTGAGCAGCCCAGAGGTGCTGCGGCACAATTGGGTGGCGTACAAATGTTTTGAATTAATAAAATAATAAAATAATGGTTTTACAACTGCCTCCTTTAATAGAATTGGATCACAGCCCACAAAACAAGACAGCTTTCACAAGTTCCAACTCCCATGTAGCCCTTCTGGTGTTTCTAGTTTATCCATGTTGGATAGGAAATATTCAATCTTTGATGTGGATACAAGTAGTTGGATTTAATCTTCTCTTCATATATGTTGATTCTGCAGTCTAAAATGCACGCAGCAAAAGAGGGCAAGTGGACGGAAGGACGAGCTCCAGATCTTAGGGACTTCAGCTCCTGAAAAACTCTGTCAGGATGATCAAGGGTTAGGAATGCTGTTTGTTGAAGTCCAAAATATTTGGAGAGCTACTTTGTGTCCATTCCTGAATTAGATAGCTTCAGCTATGGCTGTAAACCTTGCTCTGGGTGTGAAATTTTAAGATGAAATGAATGTGAACAACTTAAATGGCAAAGTGTTTGAAGAGTAGGCACAGTGGACTGCTTCTCACTGTCTTGAGGATTAGCATCCCTGTTGGAACAGCTCAGCTGGACAGACTGTGTACCAAGAACAGCTTCAACCAGTGTTTGACTGGATTCCTCTTAAGTCTTTCTTTACCATAGGTCTAGCTACCTACCTACCTGTTTTACTGCCCCAAGCTCATCTGAAAACCAAGGAACTCAGTTTTCATGCATTGTCAGATAGGGACTGGGAATGACTTTGTTAGTTATCCAAATTATTTTGCTATTCCTTGGGTCAACCAGGTGTTTCACCAAACCACCAATGCAGATGGCAGGAAAATCTTTCATTCTGGGATCCACTAATCTCTGAGGCTGAACTGTCTTAAAAAGGTTCCCACCTCTGGAAAATTTGCCTTTTTCCCATGAGACAAATGAGGGGAAAAGTTAAATGGTATGTAAATAATGATTAGGAAAAGCAAGGAATTGCCTTTTTAAGAATACCTAAGCCTTCCTAATAGAAAATGGGGAATTTTAAGAAGCTATGGTATGTAGCATCATGTAATTCTGCACATGTCCCTTGAACTTAATGGGGGTTACTCCAAGGCAATTTCATAATTGTCTTGCAATCTAAAAATGTTTACCTGCTCTAATTTGATGGAATTGTTTCAACTTCATCCTTTACTGGTTCTTTTTTTCCAAATTTCATCTTCCTTCACCCTACCTTCATACCAGTGACTCAATTAGGGATAGGAAATATGTTGTCTTCTAAATGTTGTTACTCTCTAATCTTGCACCATTGGCTGGGGTTGATGGTACTTGCAGTCCAATAGTAGCTGGAGAGCCTAACTCTAACCCTTGCCTAGATTTCATGAACATGAGTTGGGAAGACTTGAGACTGGAAACTTCTGCAATTGTTAAATGTTCAAGGATAAAAATCACATCTGAAGGAGTAGTGGAAAATGCTTAAATCAATAAAACTGGAAAAAGAAACACACCTCACTTAAAATAGCTCTTAGTGGTTTGTGAAAATCTTCACTGAAAAGCAATCAAGGGTATTTTGTGCCCAGTTATAAAACGATGGCTCTCATCAGCTCTCAAAGTCAAGACAGGAAAAATTTCCGCCGAAATCATGCTAGCAGCCAAAAAATATGTCTCTCTGTGTGTGTGTATGAGTAGGTTGGTTACTATGTTTAGATCTGGACAGTCTGGGTTTAAATGCCCAATCAGTGGGCCACTGGGTGGCCTTGGTCATCTGATGGAAAAATAATGCCATTTAAAAATGTACCATAAAGTTCCTTCAGGTTAACATTCTTGGTTTCATTTTCCTTGTGCAACAGAGGCAAGCATGTGAGAGATGACCCTTGCAAAGTATTTTCCGCAGAACTCCCGGGAGGTTCTGTTCTGAGGAATGCAGATTTCTGGATGTGTTTCTGCATACTTGTGCTTAGGTATTTAGCAACTCAAGTGGGCTCTTGGAGAAGGTGAGAGAATGGTGCTGCATTTGGGAATGTTGTCAGTTTATTTCTATGCATATTGAAGTTATCATCATCATCATCATACAATAATGAAATATAAATAAATCTAAATAAAATGGTAATAGTTTGCTTTATAAGTCAGCTTAAGGAAAAAGTGAAATTTCCACTAACTGCTGAGGAGTAAGGCCATGAACTTGTTTACTTTTAGCTGGGTTACACCATTTTTGTAGCGTTCAGCTGAAGGGGTTATTTTATGGAATCAGCATCTTTTGAGGTGCTTCACCGCCTGGGTAAGTTGTGTTGAACTGGGTTGAATGAACAAGATCTGGGATTGGTCTTTGATCCACCTTTGCTCTGCAAAGTGCAGATTTCCCCACGGAAGCTGCAGTACTTCCTGCATAGCAACAGCCTGGCCACACTGTCTCATGCCCTGGCAAATTCCAAACTAGTCCAGACTTCTGTAATGCACTGTATGTCAAGCTCTCTCATTTTGTTGTAGTTTTTCCTTTTTGTAAACTGCTTTGGGAACCTGCTGAAGGATGAGGTATAAATCAAATATTGTTGTTTTGTGCTGTTACGTTGTCTCTAACATAGGATGACCCTGTGAATACAAGCCCTCCCAAATATCTTGTCTGTGACAGCCCCGCTGTATACAAGTCCTGAATCAAATACACCAATGCATTAACTTTTCTTTGAACTGTGAACTTTGGGAAGTTTTTGTTGTGGTTTTGCATTCCTAGTTATCATTCTTACCATGCTCCAGATATTCAGAGTTTATCATCACTGCAAAATTCAGTTCATGTCATTGTTCAACATGTTGTATTCATACTACCATCTCAAACGCTAGAAGCTCTTGCCTGAACCTCCTTTGGGAAATTTTGCGGTACAGTCAGCTTACGAACCATCTGAGCAGTATAAATAAATCAAGGCCTCTCATCTTTTTAGAGTGTTGTTAATTTCATTTTCCTTGTTAAAACTTCTGATGACAGCTATTGATCAAATACTGCACTGGAAAATAAGTATGGCGATTTAACCTTTGAGGGGAAAAAATGGGATTTTCATTTTTTTTAACCTGTGACAAATCCATTACTTACTGCCTTGTATCTGTTTATTTGCCATGACAACAAAGCAGCCTTGATCATTGTGGATCACAAAGAAGCTTTGCTGACAGGCGTTCGGTTTCTAGGCTGTAATAAGTATTGGTTATATTTAGCATCTCGGCATGTAGGGAACATTCTGAAAACCTGAAGATGCTGTTTGCAGATTTTTGCATTGTCTCATGTTGTAAATTAATTTTTCCCTAAATGTAAAAAAGTGTTTGACAAAGCAGTATCTGATTCAGTCATTCTATCAGCGCAGTTGTCCATTATTGAGTATGTCTGTTTACATGTTGAAGATGATAGTGTTGTGTTATGTAAGAAGCAATCAGCTTCATTTCCTCATGTTCATGATGTGCAGATGGAAGAAGCGATGGAAAAAACTTTGCCTGCTAGATTTCAGTCAGTTGTACAGCTGTTGGCATTATAAGTATCCTACTCAGAAAAAAACAGCAGGCAGTCTGCTTGCTTTCCTCGACCAGTGTGTGTTTTGCTTATTCCTGCAATTTGCTTTTCAGTTTTCATTTTCATGTTACACATTGCAAAGGTGGAAAAAAGAAATTGCCTTTTTAGTTTGATATAAGTATCTGGCTGACTAAAGCAAGCAGGAAACCTAGACATATAAATTTTTAAAATGTTCCTTAAGATGTACATATATTTAACAGTACTTTACTTGAAGGAAATGCTTCTTTAATATCCAATGGCAATTAGCACAGTTGCTCACTTTCTGATAAACTGAGATCAGGAAACCAGTTCCTTAAAAGCCTGAAGTGCTTAAGCCCCCTTCCCCCCTCCCGAAAGTCTCTGTCATAAAACACAACTGTCGGCTGTTCAGCATGGATGTGGGAACAGGCAAGCAGTAAGCATCATGCATGAGGGTCGGGACCCTACTGTTATTCTTACATCTGGTGGTACTGCTAGCCATTACAATCGAGGTCTGTACCTGGAATCCAGGTGTTATGAAATGCACTGAGCATAGGGAGCAATACTGATTACCCCGTATTGCCCTCTGATGGTCCAAGCTCCTGGCAGGAGACACTTTTTCCCTGCAGCTGTCCAGCAGGAGAACTCCTCTGCCTCCCTTTGTCTGTGTGTTTTTTCCCTTAGGGGCTGACATTTTACAATTATCATTTATGACCAGTGGTTGCTAGCTTGCATCTAGCTTAAGCATTGCTTTTCATAGAAAGCATTCCTTAGGGCAGTTTGAGTCATTTGTAGTCATGGAGTGTCTGAATGCAGAGGAGGACAAGGTTTTTTTTTTCTCCAGTAGCTGTGCACAGCAGAGAAATTTAGCAGGTGGGACTTCCTCACCCCATATGTCAAACTGCACCTATCAAAAACCCCTTGCCTACATCTGTGTTATTAAAGGCACAGGTGACCCTAAGTAGCAAATGTGCATCCACTTGGAAGGCAAATTCTCTGCTTACAGGAAGGAAGGAAGGAAGGAAGGAAGGAAGGACGGACGGACGGACGGACGGAAGGAAGGAAGGAAGGATGGAAGGGTGGAAAAGAAAATTGAGCTTCTAATCCCAGGGGCTTAAGGCTGGTTATATCACATCATAGTGAGATCCACCTCTATTCAGAGGTAACTTTGGGATGCATCCTAACCAGTAGGAGGAACTATCCTGAAGCCAACATTGGTCCTTTCTTGCCTTGATGGTTAATCCTAGAAGTGCTGACAAACTATTGTTTGATACCATCCCTAAGGGAATAATTGAGGTTCCTCCTGTAATGTGTGTCAACAGCTATTTGTTCCTGCTGAGGAATCCCAGTGGTCATTTTGGAACTAAACTGGTGAGGTAAAATGCTGATACAGAATTTATACTGAGATCTGGATAGCGTAGCTGGATCAGCAGTCTAACTTGTTTCTACCTTATCTAGATAATGAGTGTTGGCCAGTGGTCCTGAGCTGCCTATATTTGAAAAGCCTCTCTCCTTTCTCTGTTGCATCTGATGGGCCTCAGCAGCTTCAGTCTGCTAAGGTTTTGGGATGGGTCTCTTCTTCCTCCTCAGTGTACCTGCATCTCTACAGCTCATCCTAGCTATTTCATACCCCAAATAAATGGTTGCAAAATCATAATAAACAGTTTTGCTAGGATTCCCCCTTCTCCTCTGTGCACTTTCCCATTTCTGAAAGTTAACAGGGGAAAGGGCTCAGCCAACAGCAACAAAGTGGGTGAGGATGTGAGTATTGGTAGGCAAAACTGAGGATGGTTTAACCCTTCATCTTGCTCTCTCTTTTGCTGCTAAACATCTATGTATTGGCATCACTGGGATAAGTATACATTTAGTAGTAACTGTTTTGGCCACAGGAATGTACAGATTTTATTGTATCAATTTTGTTGGTGTTTTGCATATTTCCAGGCATCCTTCATTTTGTCATTTACTCATTGATAGAACTAGATTTTATTACTAGAATTGAATTTTATTTGTGCTATTTCCATATATAGTTTCCATATAGCCTGAAGTGCCTGATCCTGCCTAATCTTGGAAGCTAAGCAGGGTTGGGCCTGGTTGAAACCTGGATGGGAGACTTAAGTGTTGTGAACTGCCCAGAAAGCTTGAATGATGGGTGGTATAGAAATGTAATTAACAATAACAATAATGATCAGTAATTCAAGTAACACACATTTGTTAGAGAGCTAATGTAAATCAGTGCAAATCAAACCTCCACCAAAATGAATAATCTGCTTACAAGTCTGCATAGTTTGGAAAAAGCCATTCTGCTATGGAATCTGTATCTTGGATTCATAGAAATCTGAATTTATTTGAATCTGTAGTGGATTTCTCCCACATCTCTTAAAAATAGTGCAATATCTTTAACAAGCCAACTGAGCATCAAATGTGTAAGTTTTTAAGGTGTCTTCTTCAGGAGATATGTTACAAAAAGGCCCTTAGAATAATATTTTGCTTGCACACCCAGTTCTTTTCCATCAGTCCAGACTTCTTTGGTGTTGTATGTAAAAAAATCAAGGTTTCTGCAGGTGTTGTTGATGACTGGTGTGTATATTCTCCACCAGGGAACCACATGTTCAGTGACGCTCTGGCATGATCTACCAGGGTTCTCTTTAGCTTTTCATTGTAGAGGAGAGTTCTCATTTTCTTCTGATTAGGGGTAAATACTATTCGGTAAATATTATTCAGAGTATCATGTACACTGCCCAACTTGCACATGGCACAACAGAATGATTGGGTACTTTGTCCTCAAAATCTGAGCACTGAAAAATGAATAAAGGGCGAGTAGATCTGATTTGCCTTAGTTGATAATATCAAAGTCTTGACCATAGTTATTCAAGTTAGCCTCTAACACAATAGCCCTAAAATAGTGCAGCTGTGGTGAATATTTTATACCTGTGATATTCATTTTTAGCAACTGTAACTTTAAATTCACAAGAGCTGCCTTGAATTTAGAGTGAATAGGGACCTTGTTGCCTAGATCTTATAACTCCCCCATTGCATCCCACACACAGTATCTTTGAGCTGGCTTTGAAATCCAGACTCCTATTTCAGAACTCAGAGGAGATGTTGTATTGGTTTTTAACACGCTTTAGGAGGAATACGCATCCTTTGAGAACAGAATGAATTACTTTCTTTCATTGGTGTAGCTCTTCACTGTGACAGGTGTAATTTCTGTGCCTTTGCTCAAGTCATGATAATTCAGCCTGTTACCAAATGGAAATTAAAGATGGTGCTAAGAGTTTGGGAGGTTTCCAGATCTGCAGGTTAGGGATGGAGACAGTCGATTTGATGACAAAGAGCTTTAATTCATGATCTACGAATGCTGAATGATTTCAGATGTGGCCTTATTACTGACTGAGGGGCACAATCCTATGTGTGGTTATGCAGAAAATAAGGCTTACAACTTCCAGCATGCGTCAGCCAGCATGGCTGGCTGGGGAATAATGTGGGAGCTGTAGGGCTTTTTATCTCTCTGAACATTCCTAGGATTGTACCCTCAACCTTTGTTTTATTCTACTTATTTATTGTAAGCTGTCCCGAGACATTCTGTAGGGAACAGGATAGAAAAGAGAGCCAGTGTGGTGTAGTGGTTAAGAGCATGGGACTGGGACTCAGACCATCTGGGTTCAAGTCCCTGCTCAGCCATGGAGTCAACTGGGTGACTTTGGGCCAGTCACAGACTCTCAGCCCAACCTACCTCACAGGGTTGTTGTTGTGGGGACAAGGTGGAGGAGGAGGAGGAGAATGTAAGCTGTCTTGAGCCCTTTGAAGGACAAAGGCAGGATATAAATTGGAAAAAAAAGCTTTAAATAAATAAATAAACCTAATAAAATGCAATGGCCAGAATATCTAAAGTGTTCAAACATACCCTTCACTTTTTTCCAGAATGGGGAAGGCTTATTTCTGATCTGGGGGATGCTGAACACATAACATGATGCTGTATAATTGGTACTAGATGTAACGCCTGTTTGGACGCAAAGCCAGGATTGGGCAGTAACTGATCACATTTAGGAATGCTGAGAAAATTGTGGGAGAAAAGCAGTGGTACAGAGGAAAAGTCCTTAGCTGGTAGGAATTGCAAGGATTGCAAAGATCAGAGTGTGGGAACTGTTGTTCATTTGAGGAACTGTGAAATCTGTTGATGCAGGCCATAGTTGAAGAATGAGCACTGGTCCAACCTGGACCTTCATCAGAGCAACCTGTTCCCATTTGCTTGGCTCCTCCACCAAAGATTGTTTCTTTAGCTTCCTGTTTGAACCATGGATCCTGGCTTGTTGCATACTGTATAAGCCAGGATGGTAAACTATAGTTTGTTCTTGGTTTATGAATCCTGATTTCTTTGACTGCGATGAACTAATTATACTTAGTGGGAAGAGACAAGTGGGAGCACAGATTGGGAAACAAGTGACGTTTGCAATTTCCAGATTTCTGAACTTCAGCATGATATACAGCATGTCTGTGGCAGACATTTGCAATCCGTGTTTGATCTGTGTGAATGGGAAAATTGAATGGAATCGACTGGGAAAATAACAGCCCATATTTGTGGGGAGGGAGCAACCAGTCTGCAGGTACCAGCTTATAGCTTGTTCACTGTAAACTAGTGAGCTTAGCCCATTTGTGACAATGCAGTTTGATCTGAATATAAAGTGTAATTTTCTGATTCAAAGAGAATTTTAATTCTAGTCCTTCTTTCTCTGTAATATCACTTTATTTTGGGGGCATTTAAACTCTATAGCATCGCCTTCATTACACAGATCAGCCAACTGGCTCTAGGAATTGTGTTTAACAAACTTATGATGTGCTTTTGTTGTAGCAAAAGAGGCCTTGGCAATTTCTGACTGTTAATTACTAGCAAATCTCTGAAGGCAGCAAACCGCCCAAAACAAATTAGCTGTCATCCTTCTCTTCAAGGCCTGGCATTGAACTTGTCTGAGTACTGAATCCAGTTTGATCAAAACCTATAAAATAAGCTGATGTAAATAACATGAAATTTTTGATATGCTCCCTTAAATGTGGGATTGCAGATACTTATCTGTCACTATGCCATAAGTATCTATTCAGTTTTTTCCCTAGTATCTTGGAAATGGAATGCTAGGGAGCCCCCCCCCCCCCCGCATCTCAGCTTCCCTTGTTGTGTCAAACACCTTTATGGCTAGCATAGGTACCAATAAAAGGGCTCCTGGAATATGTTGGGAGATTCCATTACAACCATGGGACCATCCCAACATAACATGACCAGTGGAGGTGGCGGGACACACTTTGGATGTTGTTTTCTAAGTTGGGCAGAATGATGGTTAACTGAAAGTTTAACATCTGTTCCCTTGTTATTGTATAGTCATTTCTAGGTGTGATTTAGCATGACATTGGCTTTCTCCTCTATAAAAATATCTAGAAATATCATTGAACCTAGGATCTTACATTTCCCTGCAACCTATACAAAGAACACAATTAAAAATAAATGCTAATTTGTTCTGTTCCAGAGCAGTTTATTGTCAGATTTCACTGAGAAACCAACAGTTTTTGTGCTTCTGTGGGACATGAAGAGAATTTCATGGGGCACCAGGTAACTACGGCCTTTGGGGAGTCTGGGGTGGGCAAAAATGGACCCTGGACCCCACATAGCTGTCCACCCTGCGTCTAAAGAGATCACTGGTTCACTTGCTCATGAGTATTCTGTGGCTCATCAATTTTACAGATTTATGAAATATTCACACACAGTGTGCTGGAGCTTGAATGTATAGAAATAACATAAATATCAAACGTGTCATAACAGAGATCCAACCCAAACCTTTAGTCACTGCATAGTTCAGGGATGGGAAGCCTCTGGCTCTTCAGATGTTGTTGGACTTTAACTTCCATCTGCCCCTTTCAGCATCATCAAATGTCAGTGATGACAGGCGTTCTAGTCCAGTATTCATTGATGCTGGGAGGTTCTGGGGACCATGGATGGGCTGGTGTGGTTGCTTCCATGCCCTGCTTTTGGGTTTCCTATGGGCAGCTGTTTGGCCATTGTGTGAACCCAGGGCTAGACTAGATAGACCTTTGATCTGAACCAGCATGGATTTTATGATTACGATCACATGGAGGGGCTGCTTTCGAATCAGATTGTACCAGATGGTAGTCAAGCATGCTGGTGCCTCTGAAAAAGCAAGAGATTTGTTTATAACCCATAATCAAAACTCTTTATGCATCATATGCCACTGACTTCATGGGATGATGTAGGTTGCATTCTTGGCGCAGCTGTTGATACAGATGTGAGCCACTCATTGTGCCTGTAAACCAGTTGTTTTCATGCACTGGAAAACTGGTGCAGAATTTGAGAGGTTCCTTTGTAGGCTTGACTTTCTTCCATTACCAAGTTAACTGTAGAGAGAGCTTTCCAGATAAGCATCCAGTTTAGAGTAAATTAGCCGCTAGACATGGCACATACGTGGCACCCCTGGAACAATGCTATTTGATGTGCAAGCATCTAAATGTGAAAATGGCTCAGATAAGGACTGCTAATGAGGGTGAGTCATAGCTGCACAGTATCTTCTAGCACTGCTGTGTATCTCATCCAAAGGAAATTACCAATCTGTACAGAATTTATTAGAGTAAAACAGCACCTAGAGAACAGATCTGCATGCTGCAGTGTCATGCATCTGAGTGAAGAAGGGGCAAACCAAGAGAGTCTATGGCATTATGGTGGTGACCCGTGTCCAAACATCATTAATGAAACGGTTTAGTGATATTACATGAATTGCATGTAATAAGCATTATGCATTGGCAGGTCAAAATGCTATTTCTCCAGAAGAATACAGTGGGAGCATCAAGCATAGGAATCTTCAACTTCTGATGTTCTGGCTTATATAAAGTTTGTTGAATTCAGGTATATAGCGAGCTGAAAAATTCTTATTAAAATATTTTATCCTATCCAGTTGCAACATTGCTATGAACATGATAACAAGTATAACTAAAGTCAAAGTGGCGAGACAATTTTTTTCTTTAAAATACCTATTGCAAACTTTATGCCACTTGGGCTGCAGTCCTACACTAGTTTAGAAAGAAAAAGGCTCACAACTCCATGCATGCTCCAGTGAGGCAAAGTTTTTTCTTTTTTTATCTAACTGTGCATAGGATTGCTCTCCTGGATGACTTACTGTTGGTGGGTGGTATAAGAAAGTGCTGTAATTTAACAACTGATGAAAGCTGTTAGTGTTGTGCTTTGAGAAAACTCATATTTGGCAAAATACACTTTTCAAGCTTCAGCCTGTCTGAAATTCAGATGTGAAGCAACTCCATACTGTTATTATTTCTTTCATTTCTATTCCTGCCAGTAGCTGAAGCACTCAGGGCATTCCATAACAATTCACAAAACCACAAAACAGATACAAGATACAGCACAAATGCAGCATTATTTTTCAATATATGCAATTTAAACAACAACAACAACAAGTTGGTAAACTACTAGACTTGTTGAAGCCAGATGGCATACATGTTTGAATGTCTATGAATAGAGGGACAATCACAGCCTGCTGCTGAAAAGATGGCAGCAATGGTGGCGGGCACACCCAAGGCGGAGATTATTGGTGGTGTTGGTGGCAGGCACACCCAAGGCGGAGATTATTCCATAATTGGGGGGACATCACTGAGAAGACCCTTTCTCTTGTTACCTCCTCCAAGCCACTCTTAGATGGCACTCACATGTTGAGTGTAGTGTCCAGATAGATTGAGTTTGGGAGATGTGCTTCTTCAGGTAATGCAGTTCCAGCTTCATAAAGTCCAGTAAGTTGAAACGAGCACTTTGACTTGGGCTTGGAAGCGAATGCAAGCAGGCCAAACTTGGGTTCATATGCTCAGTCCTTCTAGTCCTAATTATTAATCTGGCCGCTGCATTTGCACAAGCTGCAGCTTCTGAATCTTCTTTAAGGGCAACCTGACAAAGTATGTTGCGCTAACCCAGTTTCAAGGTCACTAAAACATAGACTACTGAAACCAGGTTATCCATGTCCAGCCGGGGACAGGATGGGGCCACCATCCAAAGCTAGTGGAAGGCACTCTGTGGCCTAGATTAGCTCTATCAACTCAGAGATCCTGCTGGGTAGAGGCATGAGTGATGTCAGCAGAATCCCCAAACTATCCCCCTGGCCACACACATGATGCAGATACTCAGGTGTGCTGGAGGCCTGGAGAAAGTGAGTGAGTTAGAATTCTTGTAGATCTTTGCAACCTTCCTTCCCAGCCCTCAAGTCTGCCCAGATGCTGAAACAGGTAATGCTGGTGGACTTAACTGGGAGAGATGAATTCCTCCTCATGTGTCTATCCATGTCTGGATAATGTATGCCAGATTTGTCAGCTCATCTGGTTAAGGCAGGTTTGAACTGATCCGGCATGTAAGAGGAACATCCAGAGCTAAGGCAGGCTGATATGGCACCACCAAACACCTGGAGGTGTGAAGAGGACCAGTACATAGTCCAGTAGTTTGCTGTCTGTTCCTCTTACCTGGCTAGCTCTCCTCATAACACCATGTTGCCCTTTGTCCTACTCATGCAATGTCCATTGCTGTGCATTTGTATGAGAGTTGGAATTGGTTCTGACTTCATAACACATGCATGCAACAAAATAGATGCACAGTTGTCATACCCATATGTACCTCCATTCATACTTTGGTAAGGTGAAGGGGCTGTGGGGGTGGAAACAGGGAAAGAACCAAGTTGTGTTGGCTTCCAGGAGGCAGCCTTTATTCGCTATAGGTCTGTGCTAGTTACTATATGAAGTTCTTTTCTATGAAATGATTCTGCCTTTTGAAGTGGCTTTGATTTCTAGTTGGCAGAAGAGATCACAGTAAAGACTCGAGGACCGAAACTGAGTTGGTTAGTGAACACTTTTTTGTGGCTACATGCCAGTAAGACAGAAGTGGATTTGCTTGTGTGAGAAAAAAGCCTTAACGGTATGTGAGTTGGTGGAGTCTCTTATAGATGCATAGGCACTAATTAGAAACAATGGGATAAATTCTGTGAGGCCTCTAGACACAATTCTTTTGAGGTTGCTGCCTACATTCTTGTCAAGTTTTCTAAAACTTGAGAGTAAAGGTTATACATCTGTAGTCAAATTTTCCAACTTTTTTCAAAGGCCCTTTAAAAGAGTTTCAATCCGAGCAATATTTTTGCCCCTCAACTGCTTCCTAATATTTTCTTGCAGTTGCTATTGGGCAAAAGTTGCCGCTTTCTTGAATTTGGGGTACAAGGCCTGCCACAACACAGTGGAAACTATTGCAGCCATTCTGCTAATACAGTCCACTCACTATATCCGATGCTTCTGTATATTCTGAATCCTTCATTATATATATTATTTCCATAACAGCCAAGCAAAGATCTTGCTCCCTTAATATACTGCAGGTCTAGGCCCATTGTTTTCTTCTTTCTCTTCTTAAAGCTTTAAAGATTTTGCTATTATAAAGACCTTTAATCTTCAAAGCCATTCCAAGGCCTTCTCTTTGCTGAAACCTTTCATTCATTCAGGTACTTCATATTCCTTTTGGTGAATGCCCACAATAATCAAATTTTGAGTGTTAAATGGGATTAAAGTATCAGTTACAGTTTTTCATGACACTTAAATCTTGCAAATTTTACCTTCTTTTGAATCTTAGAAGTGTAATAAATTACAGGCTTCAGCAACTTAACTCTTGCACTCCTCTGCAACCTCTGGTTATCTAATTGTATTGACATAGGAATGGCCAACTTGGGCACACATAAATCTCATTTGTTTGCCTCTGATGTTCATCTCCCCTCTGCTAATAGTCAAAAAGAACTTCTTGCCTCTGTAGCCTAGTGGAAGTGTGGATGGTTTGCATGTGACCGTCCTCAATTTCTGTTGTTGGCATTTTCAGGTAGGGCTGGGAAATCTCCTGAAACCCTAGGGAGATATTTCCCATCAGTAGAGACAAACCTGAGCTAGATGGTCTAACTTGGAATACTGCAGCTTGCTATGTTCCATTGGTTACATAAATAGCTTCATGAGAAGGAGAGAGTTGTGAAAGCGCATTTCTTCACCCCCCCCCCCGCTCCTTCTTTCCTCCTCTTGCTTTGTAAGTCTCTGCCAGCTATGCAGCCTGTAGAATTCACACCTTACATATTTGCTCTGCTGTGGGTAGCAGGCCAATCTAGTCCAGGTGCTGCCCCCTATAGGGATATGCTAAGAATTCGCTTGCTCTAGGTTGAAGATCCACATAAACTAGCAAGGAATGCTTGTTTAGTTAGTAACTGTGGCTTCCATGAAGCTCACATTAGGCACAGTGGAGACGGTCATAATATCTGTAAAGGCTTCTTCAAGGTTAGCGACAGTATGCCTCTAAACAGAGCAGGTGCTGGAAACCTACAGGGGAGAGGATGGCTTAATGGTCATCAGACTTGTATTATGTTCAGATGTGTTTGGCAGAAGACGTTTTACAACTTGAGACTTTCCTGCCTACGGATGCTTCGGATGGCACCTCAAAAGCCTTAGGAACCATCCTGTGCTCCTTAGGCAGCAGTCGAGGGAACATGGATTCCATGGATCTCCTCTTCTCAGGCCAGAGGCAGAGCCTCCAACTCAGAAGAGGAGATTCGACTGTTCATCTTTCCTATTGAACCTCTCCCAGCTGTTGCAGAGGAATCCTGTGGGGTAGTTTGCTCTCCCAGGGTCAGAAATGGTGGTGGGCCAGTGAGCTATCCAGACCCTTCCCACTCCCAGTTCGGAGAACTGGCTCGTAGAAGCATGCTTTTTGGAGGACAGAGAGGCAAAATGGACTCCATTGTTCCCATGTGTGTGTGCACACAAGTCTGTTCCAGAGGGGACTGGTTAATTTAACGCAGGAGAATACACAATGATCATGTTGGGAAGGAACTAACTGGTAATACGAACAAGGAACAATCCTAAACAGATGAGGCAGAAAATCAATTGAGTCCCCCAGATATCCATGCACAGGATTCATACGTGGGGGAATTGGCTGAAAGGCCCACTTAGTGGCTGAATCAAGATTTGCTGCATATAGACAACCAGGCTGCAGGCATACACGGTGAGTCCTGGGCCTGAATGGGGGCGGCTTCAGTAAGCACGCTGGGGGTGCAAGACTTAGTGCAGGGCTGGGCAAGCGATATTGGGAGGAAAAAGCACAGACAGAAGAGAGAAGAAGGGTTTTGTAGTTTATGTGAGGCAAGGGCAAAACCAAGGGATTAGTGAATATACCGGGCCTTTCCAAGGATACCTCTCCAGGGCTCCTGTTGGATTATTTTTGAAGATGCTGCTGCGGTGCGGAGAAACTCCTATGGCTGCTGCAGAAAAAGGAGCCTTGAAAAGACTGTCTGTGGGTTGCCGGTTTGGCAGAAGTAGGGAGTTAGGCGGTCAGAGCTGGTCTATTGAGGAAGAGGGATGGCAAGGGCTGTCTGTCACACTGCTTGAAAGTGATTTCTGGAAACTGATTGCCATGATGTCATGTCATGATGGACATGAGCTGATGGACACCACCAGGCATGCAGCCAGCTTGCCATGCCCCAAAACATAATACCAGAACTTTGTGGAGGGCAGGACATTTCAACCTGGACTTTCAGATGGTTTTATTAAAATAAAACATACTTGGATGAAATTAAGACTGAAAGAATATCTGGTTTCTACACTTGGATGTCCTTTCTCCAGATCTAATCGGAGCAGAATTTTCCAGGGGTTACTATACTTAAGTCAGGACTTCCGCCTGACCACCGTACTTGATTAAGTTTATAACATTGTGGTGATATGTATGAGTGCTTGTTTCCTAATTTATCTGCCTTGAAATAATCATGTTATGCCCAGTTTTAGTGTAGAGCACCCAGTCATATTGTTGAATATTGTTCTGTATACATGGCCAGATGCTAAGGAATTTCCAGGGACTTATTTACTGGAATACGTGCCAGAAATGCAAGCCCTTTGTTCTTGTAGTTGCACAGGGTGCTTGACTTCTTAAAGGGACAGGATACGATGTCACACAAAACACTGAGGCAAAGTGTAGCTTGGGCTCTTATGCTCAGAAGCCTGCCAAAATGGTAGTCCTATGCATATCTACTCAGAAGTAAGCCTCATTGAGTACACGTGGACTTACTCATGTGAAGGGTTTTACCTTCAGTTACATGTGTCAGCTTTGTGGAGCGTACACAGCCTCCAGATGCAAGTCCATGTAGCCCTAGACAGCATAGTGAATGGCTGGAGAACAGAAGGACACTTAGCCCACACGTTCTCCATCCCTGCAGCAGAACATGGGAGCATAAAACTCTTCAGTGTTTTACTGCTGTGGCACTCCGCTGGGAACTTTTTTTGCCCTGTTGCAACTTCTGTTCTAAATAAAACTTAGCTTGTGAGCCAAAAATGCTTTAAGGAATTGGTTGTGTGTTTCAGCCTCTGATGTAAACAGATAGGAGATGCACTTATCTTCTGTGTTTATATCTGCAATTGAGCCCTTCATCTATTATTTCCCCCCCGCCTGCACCCCTGACCAATTTATCTACAGTATAGTGTTAATCTGAGAGCAAACAGCTTTTATGGTGATGGAACCATCTGGAGGTGGCAGCATTTTTAATTGAATTTCTTCATTTGACTTCCTATTTATAAAACACATTTTTCACTTATATTTATGGCCCTTAAAATATACACCATTAAGAAAAACGAGTTGTTTAAGCTGGAATCTGGAAAACTCTCTTAGCTCATACAAGGAACTTGTTGGGAATGAAAGAGGTGGTTATTCCTGGCTTGATCCGGGTGACACTGACCTTTTGGATGAGGATGGTAAGGCCTGGGAAATGAGGTCTATAGACTTAAAGACGGCAGAAGAGGAAGAGATGATCTCAAGAACATCTTGTGACCCAAAGAGCCTTGTCACACCACAAAGAGCAGTTTTTCTGGGATGCATATTGTAAACTGGCATTGATTGCGGGAGCCCATACAAACAAAATACTTTCCTTCCTGCTTCGCACTTTTTGCTTCATTAGCATCCCATTTGAAAAAGAGTTTTGTGAAACTGGATAGCTAGGTCAATGTTTTCTGACTTTGAGTTACTTCGAGTGTAGCCATTAAGTAGTTTATTGTTTGGGCAGGCAAGGCATCTCTGTCTTAGGGCAACCCTGTTCTTGAAAGCTGTGCTCAGCTCTTGTCAACTCAAGGCTGTGGCTTCTTTTAAGAAATCAATGTCATCGTTGGTCTTCCCCTTTTTCCTCTGCCCTCAACTTTTCCTAGCCTAATTGCCTTCTTTTTTGAGTCCTGCCTGCTCATGATGCTCCTGAAATACGTCGGCCTCAGTTTTATTCCAGGGCAGGTTCTGGCGTGATTTGATCGAGCCAGATCACTTGTTCATCTTTCTGTAGGTCTAGGATATTTCAAAACTCTCATCCAGCTCCATGTTTCAAACATGTCCATTTTCTTCCTGTCAGCTTTTTTCAGTCACCAACTTTCACACCAATGCATAATGATTGGGGATACAATACTGTGCATGATCTTTTTTTTACTCTCCAGTGAAAACTTTCCAGCTCTTCATGATATTTTTTTCTAATTCCTTCATTGCTCCCCTACTAAGTCTCAGTCTTCTTCAAATTTCTTGGCTGCAGTCTCTGTTGAAATTGACGACTGAGCCAGGGTATGTAAAATATTTGGCAATGTCATTTTCTTCATTGTTGACAGCAAAGTTGTGTAATTCTTCGGTAGTCACAATTTTTATTTTCTTAATGTTCAATAATTGCATTTTTCAATTATTGATGGTTCTTCTTAGCAATTTTCATTCCTGATTTCTCTGATCCTAATCCAGCTTTCCTTATGTTTAACATACAGATTGTACAGATAAGGAGATAAAATACACCTTTGTCAGATACCTTTGCCTATGGGAAACCATTTTGTTTCTCCATATTTGATCCTGACAGTAGCTTCTTGTCCTCGATATAGGTTATGCATCAGGAGAATCCAGAGGCGTGCCTATTTCTTTCAGGACTCATAGCCTCTCACAATCCACACAGTCAAAGGCCTTGCTGTAATCTATAAAGCAGAGAATGGTCTTTTGAAAGACGGCACTCTAATAGCCAACACATATTTGTGATAGGACCTCAACTGCACTTCCTTTTTAACATGAACATCAGATATTTTTCAGTTCATCTACATTAAATTCTTTCTTGCAACACCTTGAGCAACACTTTTCTTGCAAAGCAAATTAGTGCAGTGATCCTGTATTTGCTGCGCTCTTTAGAATCTCCTTTCTTGGGGACTAGGATGTATATTGAACATTTTCAATCATGGGCTATTCTTTCCATATTTATTGGCACATTCTTGTTAGGATTAAGTTTCAGAGCTTGGAATAATTCTATTGGTACCTTGTCTGCTCTGGGTAAAGTAACCCTAACTTAAATTATGTTTTAATTTTGTGTTTACAGAAACTGATAAAGTCCGTGTTGAGAATCTATGTTAAATCTAAATCCAGATGAAAATTAATATATAGGTGAGGCAGTTTTAATATCATATTTTCTGACTTCTAAGCACTGTATCAAATCCCGATGTCTTGCAAATCGAGAGAGAGAGAGAGAGATTATTGTAGTTTTAATATCATGGTTAGCAGAGCATTCCTGTCTCATTAATACAGCAGTTATCAGCGAGAGGAGTGCTGGGAAGGGATAAGCTTAATACTTAACTATAATGTCACCTGGTTGTGAGAATTGGCCCCAAGCAGGATTCCTGCTAGGAAATCTGATAGAGCTGTATGTCAATGTGTTTCCTGCTGTAGGTATAATTTATAGTCATATAAAAGTGCCATTCTCATTAGGATGGATACAAATTTCTGTGGCATATTTCTTAACTATTCAGCATAGACTGCCATGTGTGAACCATGGTACAAAGGTTGTTGTGGGGAGAAAAACATTTATCATAAATCTTTATATTTCCCCCAGAATTCTTTTAGCATTCTAGTATCTGCAGTTACCATTTTCTTGTCTGTACAAGATTAAATGTATGCTAACAATTGATTTGGTATGTAAACTACAGAATACAAGGCTTGGTTATGGATTTTGGAGGAATGTGAGCTTTGTGAATTCATGTATGAACTGACTTGATCTACAAATCTTCAGTCTTTTGTGTGGACTGGCACTAACCTCTTTACTGATTGTTGTACTTCCCAGCATTCAGGGGCTGCTTTTGACACAGGGTATGTATTCAAATATGTACTTTCTGCAAAATTATCTTAAAATGCATATTTAGTGTCATCCACAGATGCTGTTCGTCAGATGTTCCCTTGTTCTCATGCATGGAGGGAGGGAAGGGGTTTTGGTAGTGGTTCCCCATGGAATGCTCTTCCATGCAAAGCTTATCCAGGGACCACATTGCTATTTTTCCAGCTTTTGAGGGACAGCCCTAATATTTATTTGTTTTCTTGCTGCATTTTTGTATTACCCAATAGCTGAGGCTCTCAGGGTGGTTTACAATTTTGGTTGTTTGTGCTTTTAACTTTTAACATAAAACAGCAAATCCACAGTAATTACAACTGAATCAGCATAGAGGTATAACAGCTGTACAGGATAAAATGCAGTATTAAAACTAAAGTTATAAAGTTAAAGTGTTAAAATCCTGGAAAAGCATTTATTTATTTATTACATTTTTATATTGCCTTTTAGCCCATAAGGTTCTCTTGGTGCTTTACAAGCAAAATAAATGACAATAAAATAAACAATTACAAATGATAAAAACCAATTAAAAACCAAATACACAAAACTTGCCAATTCATGGTGATTGATAGAAATGAATACATGGTAGAGCCTCTCAGATGAAAACAATACTGGAATGAATCTATCCTTCAAAAAATCTGGTAAATAAAAGGCTTAAACCTGGCCTAGAATAATTTTAACAGTGATTCTAGGCTCACCTCTTTGGGAGCATGTTTCAACGGAAGGGTACAGCCACAGGGAAGGCTCTCTGCCTGTCACCCTCCCACTTCCTGGGGGACATGTTCCTGGAAAGAGGACTGGTGCAATGAGATTTTGTGGGCCAGCTTTCATTACCAGCTGTGCTGGCTTGATTATTGATTATACCATCCATAATCAAGCCAGCGGGACTGCAGGTGGCGCAGTGGTTTAAACCGCTGTGCTGCTGGGCTGGTTGATCGAAAGGTCGCCGGTTCGAATCTGCACACGGGGTGAGCTCCCGTGCGCCGTCCCAGCTCCTGCCAACCTTGCAGTTCGAAAGCATGCAAATGCAAGTAGATAGAAAGGTACCACTTCGGTGGGCAGGTAACAGCGTTCCGTGCACTTCGGTGTTTAGTCATGCCGGCCACATGACCACGGAGACTGTCTGCGGACAAGCGCTGGCTCCCTCGGCTAGGAAACGGAGATGAGCACCGCCCCCTAGAGTCAGGCATGACTGGACGTAACGTCAAGGGGAAACCTTTACCTTTACCTTTACCTTTAATCAAGCCAGCATCACTGTTTGGAAGACCCAGAACTTCCAAGATTCCTGTGCCTAAATGGGTAAAACTGGCAGGGTAGGAGGAGTCGTAGAGGCTGACTGTGCATCCTTGTTCTCTGTCTTCTGATTTTCCCCAAATGGGCTTTGACGCCCATCTAGGAAGGATACTTTGTAGGGGAAACAAAAGAGGTAGAAGGCACCTCAGGTATTCAGGTGCAATTCAGGCCTCTGCAGTCTTCTCATCCTCTGCCTACCATAGCACCCGCTTTCAGTTCACATTTCCGTCTTTGGAAGGCAGCTGGCCTGGTTCTTTCCACACTGGCTGCAAGAAATAAGACCTCCAGCTTCCACTTTTGAGGGGAGAGGGCCGTATCCCTCCTTCTTCTGAGTATTCCTCTGGTCTCTGGGATACTTTGAGGGACCATAGGATTGCTCTTTGCAAGTATTTTTGTACATCGTACTGTTTTTATGTTGTATTATCCTACTCCTTGCAGTGAGATAACTGGATTTTATATTGTGTTGGTACATTTATGACTTATGTTGCTGAATTTATTGTGATTTTATTTGTATTTTTATCATTAAAGGATTCCACCTGGAGGAATTGATTTAATGGGGCATTTAACAAATTTAATACATATTCAAATGAGATTTTTTCCTGTGGATTTAGAGAAAATAACATGCAAGAATGGACAGAACCAATATATTTGTGAGCACATGCAAAAGTGACATAAGGAAGTAGAGAGGATTGTGTCTGGCCAACTTCTCTTGCAGTGTATGCAGGGGCAAAATGTTGCCCTGTAGTTTGCCATTACCCTTTATAATTGCCCCACCCTGAGTCAGGGACCTGTCAGATCCTTGGGGCACAGAAATACAGCTACACCCAAACTTTGAAATAGTAATGAACTTTATCCACAATAAGGTCAGGGGAAAGGAATAAAAAGAAAATCAGAAGAAACCTAAAGAAACTCTTTGGAACAATGCTGCAGGCAAAAATGACAAGACATTACTTGAGCCTATTCTTTCCTGTCCGGGGTCTTCCCATAGGACAGGGGATGGCACAACATGCAACCCTGTCCTGCAAGGCATGCTTTTTGCCCGGATGTGCATGACAGACGCACAAGTACTTTGCTACTGTGGTTTCCATCCTCCTTTCTCAAGTTTGTCTGCTGATGGCATGTATCCCATTGGAAATTCAATCCAACACTAGATGGCTGGAGCAACTCCTGCTCTTTCCAAGGGGCTCTGTGATAGCTGTATAAAGAACCATGGAAACAGTAGTGCTGGGTTTGGCTGACCAGAGAAACCATGATGAAGTGTGGAAAGCATAGAACAGACACTTGTTTCTTACCGTGGTTGAGACTGACAGTTGAGATGACATGGCAAACCATCCTGTGAAACAAACCACTGCAGCTTGTTGCATCATGTGAACCTTGCTCAAAAGCTATGCAGGAAGCTTTATTGTTGAGGGCTATTTTCATCTTGTGGTTCTGTGCAGCAGTGTAGCCATTGTACCTCCCTTCTATGTCTTGTAACCAGGTTATCTGGAAGCTCACATCTACCCTACAAACTTGTCTCAGTGTTAAGGTGCCCAGGAGAGACCTTTCTCTCTGCCAACATGCGAAGGACATTTGATGTGTTCCAAGAAAGGTACTTTCACTAGCTGCTTCGAAGTCCTAAATTCCTACCAGGGAGACTTTTTTGTGGTGCCAGTGATTCTGAGCATGCCTTGTGCACATGTGAGAATACAATTGACTACTTGTGTAGAGTATTTGTCTAGACTGCAGGACAAGGACACGGAATATAGGGCAAGCCTAGGCTAAGCTTGCATAGCAATTGTGTGAAATGTACCGCCGCTGTGTACTCAAAGCAATCCTTAAACAAACCTGCATGTATGCCGAGTATTCTTTGCCTGTGTTCATGAGGCTTTGGTTGAGGAAGGTATGGATGAAAGAAAAGGTCCTCTTGCTGAAATATGTATTCGAGGCAGTTTGTTGGTTTAAATTCTGTGCAGTGTGTCCATGATGATTTTAGAGCCCTGTGCCTTTGTATGTCTGTGTATGTGACTTTCCAGATGCATCAAGCACTTCAGATCCGTTTTTTCTTTCTTCTAGACTCTCAAAAATCTCTCAAGATGATGTGCAAATCTTAATGTAATGCCTTTTTTTAAAAAAAGGCTTTTTGTATGGTCTCTGCAAAATATAATGACATCTAATATCAACTTAAAGACTTGTAGTAACTAGACAGAGTTCAGGTAGCAACTGACCTACTTTATTCTGTGGTGATGATGATGATGAGGGGGGTGGGGGAACCTGCACTTCAGCACTGAAGGTTCTAAAGAGCTCGGAGTATTTGTTTCAGGGGTTTTCTTTTTCTTTATTTTCCCCTTAAGCAAATTCTTGACTATCTATGCCACTTCCAGAATGCATACATTCTCGAGTACCTCATTTGTTTATTGTGGAGGTACTCTAGACTGTATGCATTCTGCAACTGCAGATAGATAATCAATATTTTGGGCCTTCTGGGTTGCACCTGAGGGGAAGCTGAACACTTTGAGCTGGGAACCTTTCCCCTGTTACGGTGCAATTTGAAGGGAGAGTAAGCACAGACCCTTCTAACTTAAAAACCTAACCCCAGACATAAAAGCCTTGCAAGGGATCACTTACTCTTGTTTTATCTAAGCAAGGTCAAAGCAGGGAAAGAAGCTTAATGATAAAAATGAGTGAAGCTTCCTAGAGCTTTTTCAGATGGGGAAAACATGCTTTAATTCCCAGTTTCTCAGATCTTAGGAACTTTCTCTTTTCTAGGTCAGTGGCTTATTGGTATGCTGATCTATTTTGCTGGATTTAATGTAATTTTGGGCAAGCTTCTCTAATCTCAGGGGTGGAAATCTAACATTTATGTGGTATCCTGCTCGCATGGTTGAGGGCACATCTCTTCCTCTTGCATCACAGGAAATACTGATAGGGAAAGGTGAGAAGACTATTTCCCTTTTATAATCCTTGTCATGTTTGTCCAAGTTCTCCTCCTCTTCCTTCCAATAACATGTTTTGGATAGATGAATAGCACTTCTCTTGATTAGCAGGATGGAGCTGAGACAGCTTGCTCTGTTTTAAGGGCTGTCACTCAAACAATGATGTATCGGATAGAAAATTTGGAAAGGCAGGCTCATGTTGCCTTCAGGGAAAATCAGTGACATGAGAGGTTAATTAAGACCACATGGCTGCTTTTAAAAGAAGGGAGGCAGTAGTCTTCATGATATGCTGTGAAAATAGCACAACAGAAAACACTGAGAAACAAATTCTGTCTTTGTATGGAGAGATACTGAACCTTGTGAGACGCTATCTCTTTTTCTGTGGTTGGCATGGAGCATGGGTCCTCAAACTACAGCCCGCGAGCCACATCCGGCCTTCCATGCCCATTTATCTGGCCCACCTCAGAGGTTTTGGACTTGCCTCGCCGGCCCGTGTTCATCACTGCACCCACTGCTACTGCCTTTCAACTGGCCCCCTGTTGAAAAAGTTTGAGGACCCCTGGCATAGAGGCTACATGTGGGGAGTACAACCACACAGGCGTTCCATCCCCGCTCCCTTGATGTGCTAGTTATAATGCTCTGTATTACTTCCAGTATAGGAGGTGATATGTCTCTACCGGCCAGTTCTTGGGAAACATGGGCAGAAGGCTCCTGTCCTGTTTGTGGGCTTCTGGTAGGCATCTGGTTGGCCACTATGGGAACAAAATGCTGAACTAGATGGACCTGTGGTTTGATCCAGCAGGGCACTCACATCCTTTTTATAAACACTAATGGGCAAATACTGTGTTTATAAATCCCCTTAGGGCCCCATTAGGGTTGAAAGTGGGTTAGGCACTTAAAAATAAAACAACATCCATGCTGTTTTATGGATATTGGAACTGAAAACATGTCGCACTGCCCACCTGTTTAAGGATAACCAATTTAATTCTGCATTTTCAGAGGTACCTGGTGTGAATGAGAGTGGATTACAATCTAGAGAGAGAGAGAGAAGAGAGACAGCTTGGGAGCAGGAAGGAAACTGCTGGTGGGGAAAATTAGGCAAAGGCTATTTAATTATTACAGCTATGTGTACTTAGCCTTTGTTGCAAGCATACAATAATGGTTGGTTTTCACTGTGTCCAAGTTGGTCTTATACGTTAAGGTTTCCTCCCTCTCTGCATTCTTTCCACTAGCAGGCAAAGGCTGCTTTATTCAAGAAGGACTGTAAGTGAATCTACTGGGTCAGGTGCTGTTTAATTCTGCAATTATTATGTTTTTGTTGTATTGCTTTAGTTTTCAGACAATTGAATTGTCTTTGAAAGTCTACTTGAATGCCAGCTTTCAGCAGAAAGGCATGGTCTAGATTGAATAAAATCAAATCAATAAGCTGAAATACATATTTCTCATTTGTATAGAGAATGTGATAAATTTAAGCAAAGCATCCTACATAAAATAAAAGGACTCAGTACGCAATGCCTGCTTGACAGTTTGCTAGTTGTTTGTAATGAGTATTAACTGGAGGACATTTACTGGCAGATGTGATTAATGCTAATACACCTTGTAGTACAATAAGGCACAGTAGGCTGCCAGGTGTCTGTATTGACTGCTGGATAAAAGGTAAATATAAAAACGGTTACTTGTTCCAACTGAGTGTGAATACAGAGAATATATGGACTGAGCTTGCCCTCTGCTGGCTTGCTAAGTTAATATCCTGACATAATGACCAATTTAAAAATGCACAGAAAATCTTGCATGAATAGACTGTAGTATAAAAAAGTGGAGACATTTTGGGTTTGATTGCTCATCAAAAGCAGTTCAGCTACATTGGGGTCTCATAAACAGGACTGCTGCATTGATCTTTAAAAGTGGAGTGGTCCTTGATAGGCACTGAAGGTTTGCTTGTATAATGACAGGACTGCACTGCGTAAGTATAGTATTTTATATGTGAGAATAGAGCCTTCAGTTGTATACTAGATCCATACAACCGTTTCTTCCATGTAAGGTGAGTAAAGAAATCCGGTATATAAGAAGAATATGCTTTATCAGACCAAGGATTTTTTTAGTCCGCCATTTTGTTAACAACTACTGTCTTTGCTAAACAGCAAAACACCCTTTCTCCCATGCGTTCTGGAGTCCATAGGCCCAGTGCCCCTGATACTGGATGCAGCATATAGGATGCAGTGCCCTTTTAAACCCATCTCAGTGGGTGCCTATTGCTACCTTTAGTGGAAGTGAATTCCACAGTTCAGCTGTTTGCTGTGTGAAGTACTTCCTTTTATCTCTCCTGAATCTCACACCAATCAGCTTCATGGAATTACTCTGGGTTTTAGAACTGAGAGAAGAAAAGAATGTTCTCCTATCCATACACTCTTCTGTCATGTCTCTCCTTACTTTATTCTCAAAGACTAAACTGAGGTGCAATCCTTGATCCTAGGAGAGTTGCTTCAACCCCCTAACCTTAACCCCTTGATAATTTTAGTAGCTTTTCATATACTTTTCCCAACTGTATATCTTTTTAGTGTGGGATAAACAGTATTCTAAGTATAGCCACAGCACAGAGTTGTACAAGGGAAATGTGCTCTTGGGAATGTAATCTGAGTACTTTTATTTTCAATTCTTTTCCTCATTATCCTAAGATAGAGTTTGCCTTTTTAAACCACTGCTGAACACTCAGTTGACATTTTCATCAAAGTGTCCACCGCAACCCCAATATCTTTTTCTTGGTCAGTCACTAGCTTGGTCATCCTCTTAGCTTATACTTGTGGAGACTGTTGCCTTCAGGGTTTGTCTTTTCAATGCCTATTCTCTCAGTTTAGAGAGCTCATTTTGTTGCAGGACTCTCCCTTCTGTATGCTCATTACTTTTATCTTTAAGAATTATTTCAGCCAGTTTATCCAGGGCAGACATTAAGTTTTATGTTATGTTAGTCGTGAAGTTGTGCCCAACCCCTCACAACCCCATGGAGAACATTCCTCCAAGCTCTCCTGTCCTCCACCATCCCCTGGAGTCCACTTAAGCTCACGCTGACTGTTTCAGTGACTCCATCTAGCCACCTCATCCTCTGCCATCCCCTTCTTCTTTTGCCATCTATTGTTCCCAGCATCAGGGTCTTCTCCAGGGAGTCCTTCCTTCTCATTAGGTGGCCAAAGTATTTGAGCTTCATCTTCAGGATCTGGCATTCTAAAGAGCAGTCAGGGTTGATCTCCTCTAGGACTGACCGGTTTGATCGCATTGCTGTCCAAGGGACTCGCAGGAGTCTCCGCCAGCACCACAATTCAAAGGCCTCAATCCTTTGGCTCTCAGCCTTCCTTATGGTTCAGCTTTCACAGCCACATGTTATACAAGACATTAAGCTTATGAGTCCATAATTTCCTGAATTTCCCTGGATCCCTTTTTATGAACTGGTGGTACACTGGCCACTCTCCAGTCCTCTTGCAGACATGTTGTATATTTGTACTAGGAAACCAGCAATTTCATATTTGAGTTCTTTCAGAATTCTAGCTTGCACACCATCTGCGTCTGTCAAAGTACTAAAATGCAATTTTTCAGTAATGTTGACAACTCCATCTTTTGTCACCATTATTTACCTCAATTTCTCAGGAGCCCTTCCTGAAAACATCCATTCAGACACTTAAGAATTCAGGTATGTTGTCCTTGATATTGTTAGTGATCAGCTCCTCAAAATGCTTTGTTCTTTCCTTATTGTTTGTTCGCATTTCCTTTATGGAGGCTTGTGCTCCCTTATGCTTTTCTCATTTGAGCAAGACTTCCATGAATGAAAGCCTCTTTTCTCCAACAGCTTCCTTGATACATTGCTTGTTATAACCATGGCGGTGACTTCTTTGACCTGGTGCTATCTTCCTTACTGGTCAGGCTGCTATTATTATGGATTGAGTAACTGCCAAGGATTTTGAATGGATGTAATCCTCTTGACTTCCCTTTTCATTTCCCTTTGACCAAACTTCTCATATTAGAGAAGCTTCCTCTTTTGAAGTCAAATTTGATTGTGTTGGACTTCCTTGGCAATTTCCCAGTTAAATCTGTATTAAACCTGACAACACCATGATCACAGTTTCCATCTGGTTCAACAACATTTACATCTTGTCCCACATAATTGGAGGACTCCTGTTAGGGTTAGTCTCAGAACATCTCTCCTCTGGGCAGTTTCATGACCAGGTGTTCTTGGGCACAATCAAGGCACTCCACCCATCCATCTTGGCTCAGAGGTTTCTAAAACTTTCACAGAAACACCTCTACATGATATCCCTGCTCAGGTGTTTCTAGCATGTGCATCTTCTGCTATGGCACTTAGTCCTCTTGTACTGGCTACCATGTTCCACTTCTACATTTGGGCAGTCAGAAAGATTTTTGTCTTCACCTCGGGACGATTCAGCCTGAACTACATGCTTCCTGGCTCCTGATAGCTTCTCCCAACCTTTTTTACCTGTTGTGCTAGAGGACTGGTTCCATTTTGGATCAGGTGGAGCTTTTTATTCTTGCACAGGCCTGCCTTGACTCCCCCCTCCCTTCACTCTTGAGACCCATCAGCTTAACCTGTCTTGATGGCCCTGTATGTGGAACATTTTCTCTTTCAGAAGCTACCTTTGTGGACCTAGATTTCAACCTTCTATCTAGCAAGTTAAATGTGGCTCTTAGGATCTCTTGGCTACATTTCCCCACATCAATGGTACCAACATGAATCATGACCACTGACTCCACCCTGACACTTACGACAAAGCCATCCAGACAGTGTGTGATCTCTGCAAACTTTGCACCAGGCAGGCAATTTATCATGTGGTCTGCAGGCTGACTGCACACCTAGCTGTCCATATAGCTAACATTTGATGGCTCCACTGCCACAGTTTATCTCCCCTTTGAGGCACATGCATGGCACTAGATGATGAACACAATACAAAATGAGTAAAATACAATAGAAATATCATAACATCCTTTGATCACTTCATCCTTTGCTTTGAGATTAGGGGAATGGGGATGAGCAGCAGGCCAAGTACTAGAAGTGGGACTTCATAAAGGCCAACTTAGATCAATTGAAGGCCAGACTGGGGAAAGTCTCCTGGGAGAGAGTTAGCAAGGCAGGGAGGCGAAGGAGAGCACCACCATGGTACAAAATAGGTATAAAAAGGAAGGTCAAGCTCTCTTCTTGCTGGTGCTATAGTCTAGGATATGGAATAATCAATTCAAGTTGTAACAACCCAGATTCAGGCGGCACACCAGGACAATCTTCCTCACTGCCAGAGCAATACGACAGTGGAACCAGCTGCCCACACTAGAGACATTCAAAAAGAAACTGGACAGCCATCTGAGTGGGATGGCATAACGTGGTGTCAGGGGGTTGGACTCGATGGCCACATGACCCCTTCCAACACTACTATTCTATGATTCTATGAGTCTACTCCAGATCCAAAAGGATCTGGACACACTATGGAAGTGGGCAGGGGACAACAGGATGGCATTCAGTGTGGATAAGTGCAAGATTGCACTTGGGGCATAGGAATGGGTGTCATAAGTACAGGTTAGGGGACAAGTGGCTGGAGAGCAGCACTTGTGAAAGGGATGTCAGGGTACTGGTCAACTGCAGGCTAAACTTGAGTCAGCAGTGTGACACAGCGGTCAAGAGGGCGAAGGCCACCGTTGGTTGCATAGCCAGAAGTGTGGCTTCTAGATTGAGAGAGGTATTACTGCCACTCTGTACTACTCTGGTGCACCCACAACTGGAGTATTGTGTTCAGTTGTGGGATCCACATCACAGGAAGGATATAGCCAGGTTAGAGTCAGTGCAGCATAGGGCCACAAGAATGGTGGCCAGATTGCAGGGAAAGCCATATGAGGTGTGACTTAAGGGAAGTGGGTCTCTTCAGCCTGGAGAAGAGGAGACTCAGAGGGGATCTGTTGGTGGCATATAGGTACATGAGGAGGTGTCATGCAGAGGTGGGTAGAGATCTGCTTTCCCCTGCGGAGGAGGGCAGGATGTGTTCCAGTGGAGCAAAGTGTAGGGAACCAAGGTTGAATTTGGATGCCAGGAAGCACTTCCTGATGGTTAGGACCCCTAGGGTATGGAAAAGGCTTCCACAGGGGATGGTTGAAGCCCTATTGGTGAGGGTGTTCAGGGTAGGCTGGACATGCATCTGGTAGGCATGTCGTGAGTAGAGCCAGCTGGAGCCGGGGATCAGACTAGATTGCCCAGGAGGACCCTTCTGACTCGCTCTGTGTTTCATCAGCGAAGCATAAAAGTTTCAAAACAGCTAACACAGTGAAAAATGACTAAAAACACTTGGAATGGGTCATCCTCTCAGGCCCCTGGATGTTCAAGCAAGTCTTTAAAGGCCTTTTTGATCAGCAAGGTGTGAGGCAATGCTATCATTGCAGTGAAGCAATGAGTAGTAATTTTCAAATTCTCAGCCTCTTTTCTCTCCTGCCTCTATTTCTGCCACCCTCTCTTTTCTTGCTTGTCGTCTCTCCTTTTTTTCTCCGCACTGCAGATTGCCAAGGGGAAGACCACTCATTCTTGCCAGAGGTCTGAACAGATCTCTTGCAGATTCCTTGGAAATGTGATGGAGAGGTTGCCCAGCCCTGTTCTAGACCTTTTTGGACCTTTTCATTCTGCAAGAACTGAGAACCTGCCACAGAGCACAGCCAGTGAAATGCAGGTGAAAATGGATAATAACAGAGAGCAGTTTTTCATGCAGCTTGTCCACCAGTACCCATAAGCTACTAATGAATTCCTAGGTTCTCTGAAACACGGCGTAAAAGCCAGTGAATTATCTGGAACATTAGTTTGGACTGTTTTTCTGATATGGTGGAAAGGCTGTTTCATCTGGCAGAGCTAAGTCAGCCTGCCTCAATTAGCATTATCTTCTCTCAAAAAGCAGCAGCAGACTGTCCTGCAACAGTTTTCTCCTTTGTTACAGTGTGGCTCTATTTAAATTTATACTCGTACAACACTGTTGCCAAAACAAACAACCTTGTCTGTGTGGATAATGTGTTCATTCATAAACTTGGAACGAGCAGAGCCCTGCTGTCCTTGTATCTCTTCCCAGCATCTGATTCTGTGATTTTAAAATCAATTTCCATTTCCCATATCTGCATGATGTCATCACACCAGTAGGCATGATAGTACTTTAAATCTGGCTTTTACATGCTTGGAAATAGCGTACTTTTAATACAAGGAATAATGTCACCAGAAATAAATCCTGGAATGCTACCTGCTCCTTTGCCGCTCACCTTTGCGACTCACCACTGTTCTGTATGCAAACGTGCAATTGCAGATGGTTAGTGTTTCGTCTTCTCTGACTCATAGGCATAGACTCATAGTAGAGTTGCAAGGGGCCAAGAAGGCCATCAGGTTCAACCCCCTGCTGTTGCAGGACACCCATTTACACCATCATTAGATGTGTAATGATGTCATTAGATGTGTCTGATAGGAACTCTGCACTCTCCCTTTTAGTTCTAGACTGGAATGAATGACTGAGAAACGAAAATGATCAAGAGGTTGAAATGACGGCGCTATGAGGAAAAGTTGAAATTGATTAGCTTAGGAAAAAGATGAGTAGGGAGAGGTATGATAAAAGTATGATGGATTTATGCATGGTATGGAGAAAGCAGCATTGGAGACATTCCTCTCCATCTCGTGATAGAACTGAGGATCATCCCATGAAGCTGACAGGAGAGGAAGCTGATACTCAGGGCAGCTAAAAGGAAGGACTTCTTCTCACTGCACATAGTTAAACTATAGAATTCCCTTCCGTGGAATGTAGAGATGGCCACCAGTTCGGATGGCTTGGGAAGGGGTTTGGACAAAGTCATGGAGAAGGTTGTTGGTGGCTGCTGGTCCTGATGGCTACATGCTATCTCCAGTATCCAGGGCAGCATTCTTATGTATACCGGTTGCTGGTGAATCTGGGTAGGAGGACATGCCATCACCCTCATGTTCTGCCCGTGGGAACCAGTGGACAACTGATGGCTTCTGTGGGAACAGAGCTGGACTAGGTGGACCACTGGGCTAAATCTCGCAGGGCTTGTTTTATGTGTTTATGGAATTGATCATTGTGATCTTTAATCCACCTGGGCTTTCTCTGCATACCTTTTGATTCATATCTATTTTGTGGACTCCAGAAACCTGGGGTTTTAAATTTGTATGCCCAGTTCTTATATACATTCAGCAGAGCTTTTGCATTACCTTTTGAAAGGAAAAAAGTATTTTCCTTTTTTTTCTTTTTAAAGTTGTTATCTGGCTTTTGTGCTCCATCAATCACACATATAGTGCTTTCCGGATTGGTAGCAATACAATATTCTGAGGGCCAAATGAGAGGTGAGGTCAAAAGATGCACGATCCCTATTTTTAAAAGTACATGTAGTCACATAAAGGGAGGGGAGTATTTGGATTGGGACTATGGTGTTGGGAGAGGGGCCTTTTTCCTGATTAAAACCCACCTGGAGTCTGGTATTTGTCCTTTGGAGCAAAATATACAGGTAACCTTATGAGAAATGTAATAATTTGCTCTATTGAGCAAACAGCAGCTTTTGCAGGATTTTCAAAGGATTAACATTCCTTAATGCCATGGTCCAGAGCCAAAGCCCCTTTCCCCAACTTGCAGCTGTATTAACCTTTTCAAAAAAGTTGGGTTATGTTTAATAAAACTCTACTTGGTCTCCAAGCATGGTAATGGTCGTAATGATAACACAGCAAAGAATGTTTAGGCAGGTCTGTGAAAAACCGAGAAAAAGGGGAATGCAAGAAAAATTTGGGGGTGTCCCCTTCCCTCTAATAGAAGTTTCTTATTTGGCCATCTTTTGGCAAAGAAGTGGACTCAGTGAGTATTACACACACACACACACACACACACACAGAGCAGTGTGACAGAAAGTGCAATGTTTTAATGGGAATTCAACAAATTCTCAGCCATTTGATGCAATACTCTTCTAAACCTAAAATGGGCACTCTACTTTCTGGGCCAGAGTCTGGCTAAGATTAATGGAAATTGGTAGCAAAAAATCTGCAGTGATACTTTATAATAAAAGTGCAAATACTTGGATTTGCAAAACTAAAACATCACTAAATTTTGTACCCTTCTGTTAGTCCAAACTAAGATACCTCCGTAAAAATGATTATTGAATTGCTTCTCAGTAATGTTAGTCAATCTCCTATGATGAAATATCAATTTGTTCTAGTAGTAAATACTTGTCTTTGGGATGCTGTCATTTTCTGGTAGTAAATGCATGTCTTTTGTGGCCACAGCAGAGCAGGAGTATAATAAGTAAACAAAGGTATGACAGTTTCATCAATTTTTTAGCTCAATCCTTAGGATGGGCAGATATGACAGTGGCCTGGTTTATAGTTTAGTTAACCCATAGATGTTGCCATGCTGGAATTAACCCATGATTTAGTTTCTCGATGACTGAACAAATCATGGGTTTTTGTTTTAAATTCCTGGGTTGTTTGCTCCTCTTACCAACTCCTTCCCTCTGTTTCTACATGCCTATGCTGGCTGGAATGTGCCGGGAGCTGTACATCTTTATTCTGTTTGAACATGCGCAGAATTTCACCTGTAGATGCTGATGGCTCCTGCTACATGCTGAAAGGTGCTAACATGAAATAGCCCTCTCTTTATACCTGGACTTTGTATGCAACTAGGCCTTGCATATACCTTGGCAGCTCTACCAAAAGATTATAACCCACAGAAGTGTCATATGACTTCCATGTTCTTAGTACAAATGTATGGGCTACCAGAATTGTTATTTCTATTTCTTTGGTCTGGTGAGAAATTCAGTGCTATTTTTTTTGAACTGTAAACACTTTAGTAAGATTTGGGTACACAACACCTTGGAAAGATTACACTAGATGAACAGAAGCGATACTAAGAGAAATAGCCCTCTATTATGTACCCTGTATCTTTTATCAGCATCATAATGATCTGAACTTTAAAGAAGCTGCCTGGATCACCAATATTCACTATTGTACCATGAAAACAAGATACATACCTACTCCTTCCAATTTGCTGTTTTTTTCTGTGTTATTTCTAAAACCTTTAGCCTGCTTTCCAGTCTGTAACATTTTCTTGAAGTGGTTCACAATGCATTAAAAACAAGAAACTATATAGAGTATACAAAACGAATTTACTTAATAAAATAATGATAAATTAATAATCTGCATAAATGTTTGGCCAGGTGCACGTGGCATAGTGATTAGAGTGTTGAATTGGAGCTTGGGCGATCTGGGATCTGGTCCCCACTAGGCCCTGAACTCACTGGGTGACTTGGGGCCTGCCAGAGACTCTGAAACTAGCCTACCTCACAGGGCTGTTGTCAGGATAAAGTGAAGAGAAGGACCATGGAAGCTGCCTCAGCCTCCTTGCAGGAGGAACAGTGGGCTAGGATAACCCTAACTATTCCAGGAATAACACTGGAATATTTTATGATCCTGCATAACCTAGAAAGACCAGCTTCAAATCCCTGCCTAGCCAGAAAGCCTTCTGAATTTCTCTGCACCGGTTACCACAGTCTCTCAGCTTGACCCACCTCATGGGGTGGTCTGCAATGATAAAGGGCCTGGAGGAGAAACCTTGTGTGCCATGTGGTTTGGAGAAAACATGGGATAAAAGGCAATGCAAGATGATTCTGCTGTTCTTTTCTTACATGTTGCCTTTCAAGTGTATTATTCAGCGCCCTCTGTATCCTTAAAAGCAATACTGTGGTTAGCTTGCTTTCATTTATCCACCCCCACTCAAATTTCCTAAGTAGAACTCTGGCTGTACTAGGAGGCACAGAGGCCAACAAAAGTTGATTGCTGAGGCAGTTCTGCAGAAGATTTGGGCAGGAGTTTGGAATATTTTGGCTCTTAAGCCAGAACTGATGAGGTGTTGATGCATGTCTGGTATTTTCCAACATTTCTTCTTTCTCTCTGCTTTTTTTTTTTTGTGTTTGTTTTACAAAAAGAACAATGAAATATGGGCTTGTGCAAGTGAAAAAGCAGAATAAGAAAGGAGAATAAGTTTTGCATATTGTATCAATTACTGAGTGCGGCATGGTGGCTGCAGTACTGCTTGGGGACTTGAGTGATCTGAATTTGAGACCCGACTTGGCCATGAACCTCATAGTGTCATTTTTGGCCCAGCCTGACCTGCCTTCAATGTGCTGCTGGGCTGGTAGATCGAAAGGTCGCCGGTTCGAGTCTGCACACAGGGTGAGTTCCCGTTGCTCCGTCCCAGCTCCTGCCAACCTTGCAGTTCGAAAGCATGCAAATGCGAGTAGGTAAAAATGTACCACTTTGGTGGGCAGGTAACAGCGCTCCGTGCACTTCGGTGTTTAGTCATGCCGGCCACATGACCGCGGAGACTGTCAGTGGACAAACGCTGGCTCCCTCGGCTAGGAAACGGAGGTGAGCACCGCCCCCTAGAGTCAGGCATGACTGGACGTAACATCAAGGGAAAACCTTTACCTTTTTAACCTGCCTTACTGGTTTCTTGTTGTGTGGATAGCCACTTCAGGATCTTTGCAAGAGGAAGAAAGGTCAGATATATATTCAATATCTTCATCATATTTCAAGATGTCTTCCTGCATATGAGACATATGAAGGATAGTAATATCCATGGTAATCCTTTGTGGTTCTGTTTATAGCTTTGTTTAGATGGAAGGTGGGCAGACAGAAGAGGAGTCACTGACTGCAACCTCATGTCTGCATATAACGGAGAGCCAGTGTGGCTTGGTGGTTAGTGCGGGCCTGGAGACCTGAGAAATCCAGGTTCTAGTCCCCAGTTGGCTGTGGAGCTCACTGGGTGACTCTGGGCCAGTCACTCACTCCTGGATTAATCTACCTCACAGGGTTGTTGTGAGCATAAAGTAGAGCTGTGCGAACTGCCATGGGTTCCTCTCAAGAGGAAAAGGGCAGGATATAAATGCATTGCAATAACAACATGAAAAGGATTTCAATTCCCCTCCTTCAGCCAGCTGCTGAAAACTTGAAAGACAGCCCAGTTTGCATAATTAGTGAAGTAATCCAACTTGGTTTATGGTAGGCTTGGTGAAGCCCCCTTTTCACCCTGCTCTACCAAAGCATGGGCATAACAATGCCTCTGCATCCAATCTTCCTATAACCATGGTTGCAATAGGAAATCTTAGCAAGCCACTGTTTCATGTTTATTTCTGGCCTATATGTAACCATGTAAATGCTAAGGAAAAGCAAAAATGATGTTGACTTTCGGTGATTTGCAAGTTTCCCAAGCTTAGCTGCAAACACCGGATATTGTGGTACATAATGCGATGAGACCCAGTTGTGGGGAACCATCTGCTGCAATAAATGCTTTTGTCCAAAAGGAGAGGACAACCTTAGTACAATAAAAAATAAAACCAGGCATGGATGGTATTGGCAGTGTGATACCAAGGGTTAGACAGCAGTTGGACCATTAGAACAGAATTGTTTTTAATCATAGCAATTGTTTCAGCAGTGCCAAACCCACATAAATTAAGTGAAGTAATAAGAAAAAACCAACAACTGCATTGTGGTGGTGGTGGTGGACTGTAGGGAGAGGAGGTAGATATACAGAAACTGGTATGCAGAAGCATTTGGAAGGCAAATAGGAAGTTGCAACATTTATGTGCAGAAGTCCACACAAATTTATGAGGTTTCTTTACCCATTAAAATACACCTTTGGAATTCAAAAGCAAGGTGAGCTGATACGTAAAGGTTTTATTTGATCAGACCTGGCCTGAAGACCTTCTTCATTCTCTGGTTCAAGGTTGTCATAAGAAGGTAAGAGGAGCAGTGCGGCAGGTGGAGAGACCTTACTTTGGGTTCTCATGGATAGGACTGCTCTTTTGACTTCTAGAAGTGAAGTGGTTCATAGCATAAACTGAAGGTTTGTTCACTGAGTGCCAGAAATGAGTTGCATAAACGTACTATTTTGCATGTGTTAATGGAGACCACACTTTGAGCACTGCGTTCATAGAAACTCATGTAATTAAATAAAAAATACGTTTCACCTGTTAAAATTGATTCTTGGAGCAAGCGCACATATATTGATACTTGAGGAGACTCAAAGAAATACTTTAAGAATGTAAGACCAAACCAAGAGCCTACCTAGTTCAGCATTTTGTTCACACAGTGGCCAACTAGCTGTCCAGGGCAACCCACAAGCGGATGATTGCCTCAACTTTCTCTTGTCCATGTTCCCCAGCAACTGGTATACATGGACATGTTGCTACTGATACTGGTGATAGCATACAGTCTTCAGGACTAGTAGCCATTAACAGCCTTCTTCTCCTTAAATTTGTCCAGTACCCTTTTCAAGCCTTCGGACTAGAGGGCCATCACTACAGCTCTCGAATGTTACCACTTTATGAGCTGTGCAAAGAAGTATGCACTTTTATCTTCCTGAACCAGTCAGCTTCACGGGATGACCACAGGTTTTAGCATTATGAAGAGGGGAAAAAGTATGAAGAGTTATTTGCATCTCCACTATGTATGTCCTTTTTATTTCAGAGAAGTTTTCCCTGCTATGCAGTGGATGGAGTGCTCATCAGATGCATAGAGTTAATATGGATAATTGCATTCCATTGCACTAAAGTAGTGCCTTCTGGAAATAGTTTATGTTGTATGGACATAATGCAGTTATTGTATGGAGAAGACAAAAAAGTGAGCAATCATTTTCTTCTGCAGAAGGGGTTATACATTGCAATCCACTTGTTTAAACCCTTAGATAATGAGCCTAATTTGACAGTCTTCCATAGCTTTCTCTTCTACACTTAGTAGAGAGTTTAGCCTTTTTTATTGTTGTGCTGGTGGGGGGGGGGGGCGTTCTTCCCTTCCTGAGGCTCTGAGCAGTTGCTGCACCAGGATCCCCTGCAAGCCAAGTTCTTCCGTCTGTATCTGCTTTAATGCAATCGCAGTTCTCTACACAGCTGAATAGCAAAATACCCAAATGCTCTTTCAGGTGTGTACACATTGCACGAGCGTGTGCCTGCACACTAGTGCACATGGGAGCTCTAAGTGGCGGGCCTGCCTTTTGCCTGCAGCACCTGTACGAGAAAACTGCAGTAGAAACATCTTGTCCTTACAGCATTTTCTAGCTCTTGGCGTGACTAGACTGTAAAATGAACCCCTGCTTTGTTTTGGAGAAGAACAGAGCGGGCTTTTGAATGGCTGAAAGCGCCGAGTGTGGGCAGTAGGAAAAGGATGGAAGGGAAAAGCGATGGGCGTCTCACATCGAGGAACAGCTTCTGCTGTGGGGAAGTGGAGAAGCGCGAACTGCAAACCCTCCCGGGGTGGGTGGGTGGCTGAATGAATGAGTGAGCGAGCGAGAGAGTGAATGAATGAATGAATGGAGGCGGCAGGCCATCCTGGGAGAGGAGACCGAAGCGTGCATGAGTGGCAAGGTTGCGCCTAAAGGTGCATATGGAATTAGGACGGAAATGCAGATTTGCAACGGGCTGCAGGGTGTGTCTCCGGGCGAGCAACACGTGTGTGTGTGTGTGTGTGTGTGCGCGCGCGTGCCTGTCCCGGAAATGCAACAACAAAGCAGCATCCCGGTAGGGGCGTGGCAAGCAGCTGCACACAGCCTTCGTGCAAAAGGCGCTCGGGCCGGGATGCTGGAGGGGGGCGATCAGAGACGTGGGTCAGGAGGGTATCGCTTGCAAAAGGGAGTTTCTGTGGCGGTGCTCCCGGGCTGCGGGAAAGCCTCCACGCCTCCTTCACGCAGAGAGGCTGAAAGCAGCAGAAGCTGCTCCAGATGCAGACCCAAACGAGTGCAACCATGGAAACGTGGCGGGTGCCCCTTGGTAACCTGTAACAACACCGTTATTGATATCCATCTTTCCCTTCCTTCTCCTGGTTTGCAAGGGATGTGGCCTTCTTTGCGCCTGGCGATTCGCTGGCCAGTCTCGTTGGGGTGGGGGGATAGAGGAGGAGACGGCCGTGGAAGGCGAGGGCTTCCTCCCCCCCCCCCGCAGGCCTTCGATTTGCGAGCCCCAGATCAAGAAGGGTGCTGTAGCTCCTTTCCCACATGACAGGCTGGCACTTGGCGCCCAAAGACAAGTGCCGACCGGGCCCCGCCCCAGCCTTGGGCACCTTCGCGCGCTCTCGCCACCCAAAGCTGCGCTTTAACCTTGACCAAAAACCAGCAGCACGCCTTTCTCCCCTTCCTACCGGCGTCCGTGGGGAGCCCAAGAAGAGGAGCCCATTAGCTGTGCGTGGTGGCGAGCCTCGCAGATTTTCCCGACAGCGGCTCTTCTCCACGTCTCACGAGAGAACGTGTGTTGTGATGTGGCCGTGACATGCGTGAGCGTGGGGAGGGGTGGGGACGAGCTGCATCGCTCCCCCTGTTTACCCAGAGAGTTCTCGCAGGACATGATTTAAAATCGGGCAGACGCTCGCGGGCGCCCCTTCCCTTTCCTCCCCTGAAATATTCTGGAGACGGAGTACCAAGGGATGGGGAGGCAAAGGACGCCCCCCCGCGCCCCCAGATCCCACACGGCTGTCTCAAGGGCGTTGAGCTTCAAAAATTAAGAAGGGGGCCAAAACCTTCCGAACTCTCCGCACTCCATCCCCTCCTCTCTCCTATCCCCCTCCCACGAATAAACATCTCGCAAGTGTAAAAAGCCCAGCTTTATGAGTAAAGTGACCGAGCCGATGGATTATTAAGTAGCGAGCCGTGTGGCGGGGCGACGGGCAGGCGCTCGCTTTCCTTTCCAGCCCATCCTCCTCGGCTCCCAAGCAAAGCCAAAATGAAGGAAAAGGCAATGATTAAGACCGCTAAAATGCAAGGCAACATGATGGTAAGTCACCCCGGGCGCTCCGGGGCGTCTTTTCTCGGCGTTGGGTTGATCCTGTGCATTCCTCCTGGGGGGAAGCGTGCTCTGGGCAGTGCGGCCACCCCTCCCCACGCCTCTGCTTTGCTTTTGGACTTCACCCCTTCAAATCCGAGACGGGTCTGCCTCGGCTGGTCGCGACCCCGACCCCGCCGCCCGGATGGGCCACGCCGAGGTTGCCGCGAGTGGGGCAGCCGGAGGGGCGAGGGGGTGTGGAGGCGATGGTGGGGCTGCGCTGGAACCCGCGGAGTTGGAGGCTCTCCCTCGCCTCCGCCTCCCCTTCCCGTCCTCCATTGTCCGCGCTTTGATAGGCGGGCTCGCTGTTGCTCTTTTGCTCGGGGCGTGTGCAGGGGGCAAAGTGGCGGTTTCAAGTGGCCGGTGGCGCTGACGGCGCTGGATCCGTCCCTGAGGATTGCGAGGGACCTGGCGAAGGTGCTGGGGAAGGGAAGCGAAGCGAGCACGCGAGCAGTGCCGCGCAGCCAACTTTGACAACTTGAGCACTGGAGTGGGTGTGCGGGGGGGGGGTGTCGCCTCCCTCTCCCCTGCCCCTCTCTTTCTGCCCTTCTTCCAGGCAACGATTTCGCCTCCCCATCCCTGGCTGGATACTTTCTTAGCAATAAAAATATAGCGGATCTCTTAAAGGAAATGATGGATGCCATCTTGTGTTGATGGAAGAACGTTTGTTTTGTCTTCCCGCTGCAATTGGCGGGGAGGGGTGTTGTGTGGAAGTGTATTTAAGGAGTTTGTTTGGGGTTATTTACTTCCCATCTTGCTTATTAGGAGATAATGTAGGAATGTTTGCCCTTGTGGCTGTCTGGCTTGCTTGAACCTGGAGTCTTCATTGGTTTTGTTTCTGTATTTGTAAAAATGTAATAAAAATGACCATGTGCATTCTTTGTTTTGTTTTGTTTTGTTTTTTAAAGCACCATCTCCTTAGTTCTTGGCAGGTCTTCTGTTTCTTCCTATTAGGGAAGAATGCTCCTGTTCAGCTGAATGACTGGAAAATAGATGGGGAGCTTGGTGTTTCTCTCTTCTAAGATACTTAAAAACAGCCATTCAGGTATCTGGAGCCTTTCACCAAAGCCCAGTGTTGGTGACTCATGATCTTTCTGTTGTTGTGGAAGGGAAACGCTGGCTGGTTACAGCACAGTAGTGCTCCTTGCCCCCACCCACTCACCCACCCATAGGCCCTGGCAGTTCTTTCAACAGGAAGGTGCAGTGCTATGTGACCTGTGAATTCAAGGAGAGAACTGAGCAAGAACTTGTGCAAGCAGTTCAAAAACGGAACATTGAATTGTTTGCTGGTAGTTTGCTAAACCTCAAGATGCATGTAAAATAGTTGAAGTAGAGGCACTTTCAAGGCAGGACGCCATTCCTCCCCTGCTCTGTTGGCTGCTGGTCTAAAGGTCACTGTAGCTCTTTTCCTTGGCTGTGACTAAAGAACAGCTAAGCACCTGAGATGATTGCTGCCTGATTATCCTGTAACATTAGTCTAATTCTCATGCACTATATCACAGCATTAATGAAGGGAAACCATAGCCTATTGCCTTTTAATGATCTTTACACATGTGGAAGCAATGAGAAGGAAGGGGATATATATTTACCCTTATTTAAAAGAATGCTGCCCATTTTTTCTGGCATGATTTGTTTTAGGAGTTGCTGCAAGTTTGGGTAGGGTGGGATGGATACGCACACTTAATTCTAGGTCCACAGTGAGTGAAAATGGAACATGGCTGTATTGCAAGAGACGAGCACAGCCGGACCAATTTTCCATTGAGATCAGTACTGAACCTGGCTGCAGTCCACAGGCTCCTGTTCTGTCTGCTTTGTGGGGCACTTCCGAGCCTGTGTTGTTTACCTCAATTTTGTTGGCGATCTCTTGAGCTGGTCCTGTAAGTCGTAGGCCCAAGAATTGCCACTGAACTGTAGTGAACTATCTAGGTAGAGCTGTCTGTTTTTGAGTGACATGTACAGAGAACGAAATCATAAGCCAGCAAAACTATTCAGTTGACAGCAGTGATTTAGGCATAGTTCCTGGTGCTTAATAAGGCTTGACTTAGTTACAAGAGGACTTGGTATTTGTCCATTGCAACATGTAATCTGGTTTGTAACAGCATGTCTCTTCTGTCCAAAGCAGATTCCATTAAAATGCAGACTAATTGACAAATGGAAAAAAACAATAGTGGCTGCCTCTAGAGATGTTTTCAAGGTACTAGTTGCCAGTCCAAATTGTTTTGCTGGTTTGATTTGGAAAGAGCATTTTGTTATAGGATCCACTCTATGTACAGTTTCAAAGTCTCCACACCACCTGTAGGCAGCCTGGGGTTCTCCAGATGTCCTAGATGGTAATTCCCCTAGTTGGGACTTGCTGATTGGGGCTTAGGAATGCCATTAATTTTTGGTCTATTCAGTGCAGAACTTTCACACTTAGGTTTGCTTACAGACGCTTCTCTTTTCCTCCAAAAAGTATTAATGTGCTAAAAGTGAGTGCTCTTTCATTTATGAAATAGTTTTCTTATACATAGTAGCATGTTCATCTTGAGGACAGTTGTAATTTGCCCATCGGGAGTTCTAGGGTGTTGTCAAGGACAGAGCACTTGAGAGAGTATTTATTTATAGGCTCACCCTAAGTCAGAAATGGTTGGGAATGAAAGTGACAATTGTTTAATGCCAGGGAGACTTGGACTCTTTAGAGTGCGGAAGGATGAACCCTGGGAAACAGGGCCTCAGGATACTGAGATGGAAGAGGGGAGAGGTTTGTCTCAAGGTTGCCCCCTCCGGGTGTTCAGGTGGACCCTGAGAACAGCCACAGTCTGTATCTGCTGGGTGAGGAACCCCAGAAGCCAGACAAGTGTGGTACCATCCTTGACTCCAGAATGTGGTGTTGGACGAAAAAGGCTAGCCAACTAGAAGGCAACTAAGAGGCTTCCCAGTCTCCACAGGGGTTGGAGGTCTGGGGTACTCAAAAGGAGGGTTTCGGGGATAGTTTCTAGTGTGGTTAAATGGCTCTGCCCATGCTCAAGGACTCTTTCTTTGTTGATATTGCTTTATTGGGGAATAAAGAGCTTTTTGCCAAAGAATGGCCTGTGGTTTTCATGTAGCTCATGACAGGCATGACTTGACAGCAACAGGGACCCACAACCCTCTCTGTTTGGTTGATGACTAAGCAATGGGTTAATTTACTTTCCAGGAACCTTGATCAACTTGTTTGCACTTGTAAAAAGACATTTTTCCGCAAGGCATAGAAGGTCAGCAGTCATTCAAACATCTCATGTGTGGATTTTTTTTTAAATTGCCTTTCAGTATAGGTAGTTGTCAGAATGTTAGCCTAAGTAAGTATTGATCTTTTCATCTCATTGAAAAATTCTTGTGAAATTGAAGTGGTTCATTCTTAGTGAGACACTGTGAAAATCCTGTAAAGCTGCAGGTTGTTCTGTTATGAATTCCCTGGCACTGTATTTCAAAGATCCTACGGTTTTAAATGTCTTTAGTCCTTAATTAAACCAGTCTTAGAGGTGGCGTGTGGATTGTGACACACAGATAAAATGCTGCATCCCAGTCCTGGCTCCCCTTTCTCTTCCCCTGGTTAACCTGGAAAAGCATCTATTTTTATTCTATTGCAGTCTTCCCCATTCATCAAAGTAGACAAGGGAATATTGGAAAGGTAGGCAGGTTCCCATCTACTCAGTTCATTCCTTTAGCTGAATGGTAAGTGACCAATTGTTTGCTTTCATATAATCAACTTAAAAAAATAAATATACCTATACCTCTAATGGCCAACATAAATGGCCTCTTAATCTTTGTATCATCTTATGAACAATTCTGCTGTATAGCTTAGTGCTGAAACTTTGGGCTAGATATTGGAAGGAAGAATTCTGTCCATAAACAAAAAGAGTGCCCTGCTACTACCACATCCCTCCTTGATTAAAAATGGTAAAGCTGCAACAGGAGATCACATAAATGCTAAGGTTATTTCGATACGGAAATTTAGAAATCAGTTGTTTGATACTCTCTCCAGGGTGTCTGGTTAATCAATGGAATTAAGCATGGATGACCCTCATCATTGTTCCTCTTTTTTCTGTGCTTGTGGCAGTTACAGACATCTGGAAATGGCGGACTTAGCTCTACATCTCTGTTTCAAGACCCGGGGTGCTTTATTTCCTATCATGCTCACAGTTCACTCATGGGTTATTGATGATGGACAAATACTTGCAAAAGAAGGATAGACACTGGATAGATGTATACTTGGCTACCCTGAGCAGCACAGATGCATTGTTAACATTTCTAGATCAAGAGCAACAGTAACTGAAATCTGGCTACTTTTAATTGCGAAAGAGAATCGGAGAACTGGGTGTGTTTAGCCTCCAGAAGAAAAGATTGAGGGGAGATGTGATAACACTCTGCATGCACTTGAAAGCTGTCACAAAGTGGGAGGACAGGATCTCTTCTCCATCGTGTCATAGTACAGGAACGGAACAATGGGCTGAAGTTTCAGAAAGCCAGATCCCAGTAAGATACCAGGAAATATTTCCTGACTGTTAGAGCAGTATGGCAATGGAACCAATGACTTAGGAAAGTTGTGGGCTGTCCCACACTAGAGGCATTCAAGATGCAACTGGACAGCCATCTGAGAGGGATGACTTAACTGGGCATCCTGCACTGAGCAGGGATTTGACTCAATGGCCTTCTGGCCCCTTCCAACTTCACCTTTCTCTGATTCTGTGGATTATGGTTTTTTCCCAGTGTGACAAGCGGGGTGCCACAGGGTTCTGTCCTGAGACCAGTGCTCTTCAGCATTTTTATTAATAATTAAGGATGAGGAAGTACAAGGAAAGATAATCAAATTTATAGAAGACACAAAGCTGGGTGGAATAGCAAGTACCCTGGAAGACAGAGATGAGATACAGGGGACTTCTATAGGTTAGAACACTGGGCAGAGAGCAACAGAAGGAAATTCAATAGAGACAAATGCCAAGTCCTCCACCTAGGAACAAGAAACCAGGTGCAGTGCTACAAGATGGGGAACACTTGGCTCAACAGTACTTAAAAAGTCCAAAAGCTATTTTGGGCTTCATTACAGGAGCATCACTTCCAGAACATGTGAAGTACTTGTTCACTATACCCATCGTTAGTCATATTACTCCTTTCCCGGAGTCCTGTGTCCAGTTCTGGGCACCTAAGTTTTTAAAAGATGCAGAAAAGCTAGAAAGGTCAGAGGAGGGCAACAAGGATGATTCAGGGATTGTAGGCAAAGCCCTATGAAGAAAGATTGAAGAACTGGGCTGGGCGTGTTCAGCCTCAAGAGGAGAAGACTGAGGGGAGATAGGATGGCACTCTACAAGTACCTCAAAGGCTGTCACAAAGAAAAAGGACAAGATCTCCTCTCATTCATTTCAGCGTGCAGGACATGGAGTAATGGAGTTACGTTAAAAGAAACCAGAATTTGACTAGACACCTGGAAGAATTTCCTCACTGTCTGAGCAGTACAACAATGAAACCCATTAACTAGGGAAGTTGTGGGCTCTCTCACTGGGGACATTCAAAAAGCGTCTAGACAGTCATCTAAATGGGATGGTGTAACTTAGTGTCCTGCAATAGCAGGGGGTTGGACCTGATGGCTTTCTGCCCCTTTCCAACTCTACTATTCTATGATTCTATGTTTGGGTTTTCTTCTGCATTTTTCTCCAAAACAGAAGGGAAGAAGCTGAAGATTATTTTCGTGAGATTTCATGTAGATTTTGCTAGCTTTCCTGGATTAATACATGGCTGGATTCCCTATAACATTTCTTCTTTCTCTCTAATTTCAGTGAACCTAATGTTCACTGTTCCCTTGCCTCATATTCATATTCTTTTATTGTAAACAGTGAGCATTCTTTCGCTGCCACTTCCAAGTTAAATGTCCCGTAAGTGAAAATGTCCGTTTCATTTGGCTTGCTGCATTCCTTGCATCCTGCATTTTAGTTTTGTCCACACATTTGCCTTCCTCTAACTTAAATAAAGGCAGATAGTTGGCTGATAAAATAGAACAAACACTTCCATTAGGAAGATTTTCATTCTCTCTTTTCTTTGCTTGAGCATCTTAAGAATTACGTCTAATAGGGTTTTAACTTCCTCTCAGTTCATCTTTAATATGATACATTTGGCAGAAGACGAAGATATAATTCCTGCCCTCCAGTTCTTCGTGCTTTGAAATTGAATTGCATTGACTGAATATGTGAACTTCTTTTGTACACCTGTGAGGAAGGAGGAGTCAGCTTTGATTTGTGCAATAAGATGACTATTACAGTGGTAATAAACCCTACGTGACTAAACATTATCCTTACTGACACCTTTTGCAAATCAATGAGCTGTACTTCCAAAAAGGCACAGTTGTACTGAAATTTATGCAGTTGTATCCACTTGTAATGAGCTATAAACTTGGCACATAAAGAGAGAATGCTTTTACTGAAGTGAAACAGGCTTAATTGAGGTCAGAATTTAGACTAACGTTCTCTGTCTCCCTCATTTAAAGACATCTCTCAAACTGTGAGCTGGAGACATAGCAGCTGCTACAGGGAATGCCTTATTTCTTGTCTTATCTAACCCATTTGTGTGCATGAACCTTCCATCACCCCATCTCACACCTCACTTCTGGTAGCACTGGAAGTATGTTGGTTCTTTGTCCCCTGCAGCTTCTTATTTAGGTGAACAGAGTAGATGACCAAGTTTCTAGGTCTTGGAAGCTCTTTCAGTTGTAGCGTGTCTGTCACTATTCTCTGTACTCTTGTGCTAAATAAATGTTAAATGGGCATAAGTTCTGAAGACATAAACAGTGAAGCATGGTAGTATTCTTCAAGCAGCTGCACTTCTATATGTTGGCATCTGCTCGTAACAACCTCATTGGCTATGGCTGACTTTTCTAGTTTTTGTTCACTCCAATAAAACACGAGCTATTCTGCCTGGCCCAACCAGCATTGTTTCCCCATAGCTGCCAACCCTGTGCTTAAGAGAAGTCCACAGGCAGGACATGACTGTAGTACTTGAATTGGGAATGGTACTGGAGGCCAAAGGCATGTTGGAAGTAGCACAGTGAATGGTAGCTGGCAAGTTCTGAGTCAGCCTGTAAGTCCTATTAGTGCCAACACAGACTGGCAGTAGCTCTCCAGGTTTTCAGGTGAGATGCTTTCCTAGTCCTATATGGAGAAGCCAGGGACTGATCCTGCAGTGTACAAAGGATGTGTGCTACACAATGCTGAACTACAATTCCCCCTCTTTTTCATTCATCCCCTACTTGTAGGTTTTACATAGATATCTGTAAGCCTGTAGTGGACTGTTTCCTGGACTGCAGATGTGTGATCTGATCTGGCACAACTGTTCTTAGCAGGTTGGGTTCCTCCCACTCACCAAAGTTGTCTCACAAAATTATTGGTCACTCTTATGAGATTGCTTAGCTGGAATGACAGAATCAGTTCAGGCATGTAAAGGACATGTGGGAGCAAATAGATGTAAAAGGCACGAAAAGACTGTGTAGTGTTGTTGTTGTTACAACAGAATTATCTGTGTGTACTGGAACTAAGGAAACTTGCCTCCTCTCTCAAGTGTTTCAATATTAAGTTTGGTAAATCAGTGTAAAACAAAAACCAAAACCAAACAACAAACAAGAAAAAAGAGGACAGGTGCATTATAGGAATCCCAATGTTAATGGTGAACCATTGCATTAATATAAAGCTACACAGAACTCTGTATTATTGGCTCATTCATTTTAATTGGGCTATAGACATTACACAACACACTCTGTTTGACTATAGAATGCTCTTGTCAATGATGCTCCACGAATGCTGGTTCTTTGCTTTAACATTTTATATTTTGTGGTACACTCAATGCATTTCTAAGCCATTTCTTCCATTTTGAGGGCTGTTTCACATTAAAAAACAGAGGGACGCATCCTCAGTGTATGATATAATTGACTGCAGGATTGTTTTCCTGGTACCCTCATGGAGATCAAGGAGGCCATTTTGAATTGTAATTCACCATTCTTGCTGTGTGCTTGTTTCCCCTAAGAGACAAAACAACCACAGCCTCCCACGAGTGGGGCTTGCCTTACTTTTTCCTTCTTCTCCAGAAATGCAAATTATGATAGCATGAAAAATCCGGTCACTAATGCTTCCTCATAATATGCTCTGGAGGCTGAAAATTATTTTTGTGAAACTCTGGTTTGCAGAATAAGCATTTCATCCTGTTTTCTCCCATGAACTATGTATACTAGTTCTATTAAAATAATATTTTGTAGGTAGGTTGGCAAAAGAAAATCTCCTCAGAGATTAGTTTTGTGATTTTTAAAAGTTCTTCCAAAGAATTTGAAAGGGTTGCTAAACAATTGCTAAATAATAAGCAAAGTAATCTGTGCATAGCTTTTATTATTTCTAGATGACCAGGAAATCGCACTTTACATAATACATCAGAGAGTAGCAGGTCCAGTTCTTTCTATGCACCACAGAAAGCAGGCAGAAGAGCGGAGAAGCTCCGATTCCCAGTGCTGAGCTGAAGGACTCACTCCAGTCTCATTGCTGGGCATCTCAATGGCTAGACAACATCTGGGGCCATAGTAACATTCCTTCTGAAATTTGATTATATCATGTGTATTATTGTTATTGTTGTTATTATGATCATGATGATTATTCACTTGTGCCAAGACCTCCAGGAATAGAAGCATAATAGAATCAGCAGCAGATGGAATGCTTATCTTAAGTGGACCCAATGACAATTGGGGACGTATCTGTCACCGTGTTAGAAGTGCTTTTGTAATAATGTAGTTACTGCTACAAAATCTGCTCGTACTTCCCTGCAATCTGAGGGAGTCTGTATTTCAGATTTTATGGACCGCTTTACTATTCCTGATGCCGTGTAATTGTAGGGACAGGAGGTCCTTTTAGTTTAGCTTTTCCCCACATTTGAATTTTTAAAATAACAAGTTGCTTCTCTTTTGAATATGCAGAACTTTGCAGATTTTGGCAAAGTTCATTACATTGCAGCAAAAAGGACAACATAGGAGCTGACTAGTGAAAACCCTTTGCCCTTGTTGTCAGCTAGCATTTCATCATGCTTAGTGAGCAGCAAGTCTGCCAGTTCCTTCTTATCCCTATTGTTTTGAACATACCTGGAAGGGACCTTTTAATTGAATCAGCCCCTGCAACTCCTGAGCTGAACCTTTTCAAACACTGACCTTGCAGGAATGGGCCACTTGGCTGTATTCATCCTTGGTCGTTTCACCCATCTTCATTTCCTTTCTTACTTTCACCTCAGCGCTGGACTTTTATTGCATCCATGTTGGCTTTTCCAGATGCGCCTGATTTTTCCAGGAGGTCCTTAAGATCAGCCCTTTTATTTGAATGTCTCTTGATGGCTGAGTCAATGCTTGGAGGTGCAAATAGCCATGCAGAATACCACCAATGCAGCTTTCATAATGTGAAATATTATTGCCTTTGCCACAATTCTTGAAAAAAAGAGGCATTATGAATATTTTGGAGTGCGTTGAAGTGCATTTGTGAATTGGCTTCTAGGCGAATGTTTTTGTGCGGGATGGACATAACAGGCATGCCATGCTAAGAGTATGTTGCTAGGTGCTTTGTAGAGTAAGGATGCAGTTCTTGCCTTAGACGACTTACGATCTACAAAAAATTGGTGAAAATAATGAAGGGCTGAGGAGCGGGATGTTTGCAAGGAGTAAAGAGAAATGTTTAGATCAGGCCTCCAGATCTTTTGGACTTCAGCTCCTATCAGTCCTGGCCAACAGAGCCAATTGTCAGGAATGCTGTGAGTTGTCATCCAAAACATTTGCAGGATACCTGGGGAAGGCTGGGTCAGACCTCTGGTGCAGCTAGCAGGCCAGAACACATTACAGGATTACAATCTCGATCTCAGATGGGTCACAGCAACAATACATGCACATATGGTAAGGAAAAAAGTTTGGAAGTAACTCATGCCGGACTAAAGCAAGGTCCATTTAGTCCATCATTTTGTTTGCCCAGTGGTCAGTGACCCACAGGGAACCCGCCCACAGGACATGTGCGCAACAGCAGGCTCCTGCCCATGTTCCACAGCAAGTGGTGTACACAGTCATACAACCTCTGGTGTCAGCATATAGCCCTCTGGACTAGGAGCCATTGACAACTTTATCCTCCATGAATTTGCTCAAGATGTCAGTTCCCAAATACATAGGGTGCCAAAAAAAAATGTACACATTTTAAGAAAGGGGAAAAAAAACCTATTAAAAAACTGTCACATGGTGATGTTAGCATTCATTTGATTAACGACATCTTTTGAGCAAACATCATACTACACGTTGCTACCATAATTCAATTCAACTTCGAAAAGTAATACATAGATAACATCTCTTAAACTGTGTACACATATTTTGGCACCCCCTGTATATGTATTGTAATTAGGTCCCTCCCTCTCTCTTTTGCACTCCAGCAGACTCAAATGAAACTTAAGAAGCACTGTTCCTTTATTAAAGCTTAATAGGTTATAAAACAGCATGAATCAATGTAGCATTCTCTTTGAGTCACAAGAGAGGCATCTGCTGATGTGAAGAGTTGAATGCAAACCAAAGCTTTCCATCATTCCTTCCTTTTCCAAAAAACTTCTGACTTTACTCTCTGGGTGGCTCCTAATGTTTGAGGAGTGGACAGCAGAGACAAAGACATGCCATAAGTGGCCCACTTGTTTCTCCTGATGTTTCCTGATTGGATCAAAGGAATTCCTTCTCCATCATCTCCTTCCCCAACTCTGAAACGCTCCTTTTCCATGGTGGGCTGGAGTCTTCATTGCCTGAGAATCATTATTGGGTAATGTAGGCCCTGCCAGGTCATTTGCTCACTTCTCCCACTCCAGTGCCTCCTCTGGGACAGATCTATCTGAGCAGACAGTAAGGTGAGAGAGCTGGGTCCCCTCTTTATAGCATGTTTGAGTTTAAGTTTGGACCCTTGTCTGAAAACTGCTGTGTTAAAATGACAGCTAGGTAGCAGTAGAGAAAGAAGTAAGATGAACTGATTAAGTAAAGATGCTTATGTTCCTTTCCTATTAAGCCACTTTGAATAGTAGACTAAAATTAGCTTGAACTATAAGCGGAATCTGTGTTTTGTGGGGTTTGGCTGCATAATTATTAGTTTTATTAATATGCTTATATTAAAATTGAACATTGGTTTCTGGGTTGAAGACAAAGCAAGACATCTCAGTAGAAAACTTTCTCTGCTAAGAGTTGGACACTGGGCTGGATTTTTTCCTGAAGTAAACAACACACTTGTCAACTAAATATTTGTTCAAGCTATGATCAGTCTGACTTGCTAGTCTGTGTGCAGCTGTATGCAGAAGCTGTTCATGCATCTGAATCTATTGATGAAAACATTTTCTAGAATCTGTACTGGATGTTGCTTTAGCCTGCTCTGGTAGGAATTTGCCATTGATTTACTCTATGTTCTGAACTTTGACCTATGCAGGAAGGGGGTTGGTTGAATTAGACCCAAAGGCTAAAATCGTTAACCATCAGGAAACATAAATGTTACAGAGCATGTTCGGTATTGAACTAGCAATTTGTATTTTCTTCTGAATTGGTTTGGAGTTTGCGGCTGCTATTAACTAGTTCTGAACAGATCTTACAACTACTTGGAAACCTACTTATTCCCAACAGCTCTTCCTGTTGGCTGTGCTGGCTAGGGCTGATTGGAATTTTTGGCGAGAATATTTGGTGGGCCACAAGTTGTCCACTTCTGCTCCAAGGGATGTACGAAATGAATCGGCACTGCCTCAATTTCATGCTTTTGAGAGAAGTACTTCACAGCTCTCCTAAGGGTTGAGATCATCCCCAGCCAGTCTCCACACTCAGTCCAGATGACAAACAATTGAAGCACTGCGAACAATGATTATTTGGTACGCCATCCAGCCAGCACCCAGCCCTGCTATATTTTACTTGAGTGGTTGGTGGTTTGGGGTAGCCACTTGCTGCAGCTTTCTGGAACCGTCACGGCATTCAGACTGATTCATATTGTGTGAGATATTTGTCAGGAATGGGGTTGCCTTTGCTTTTGAGCTGAACCACAACATACTGTAATACCCCAAAAGTACAAACATTCCCATGGTGGGCTGTGCCTTAATTAACTTTTCTGCCTGCTCTTTGTTTATCCATTTGTAAAATGGGAATGTGATACCTACCTGTCTTGCAGGAATGTTGTGTGAGAAATTTAATTAATTGGTGCTTAAGAGAATACATGGATAGTTTCTGATGAAAGATGCTATATAAATGCAAATAAGTGCCTGACCCAAATGGCTGTTCCTCTTTATTTATCTCATTTTAGTAATGCTTCGGTGCAGCAGCTCAGGGGAAAGAAAAAGAGAGGGAAAGGCCAGAGCAGTGGAGGTGTGCATAACAGCAGCAACTCAGGGTGGTGGGGTGGGGTCCCCCCTCCTCAATTTAGCAAATTGGGAGTTGCTCATCAGATTTGGAGACAGGTTCCTTAAGACAGCCCTTGCAAAGCTCCTTCTAGGCCAGCTCTACCGTTAGGCAGAACGTGGCAACCACCTCAAGTGGCCAATGTGGGGAGGCAGAGAAAAGCGGCCGAGAGAACTGGACAGCAGAGTTGCATGTGCCACGAAGCCTGCCTTGCAGTCCCCAACCAGCCTGCTGCCCTCCAGTGTGGTAAAGTGGGGGAGTCGGGCCATCACAGGCACTGGAATAAGAATTGACTGTCAGTCTGATCAGCATTTGTATGTGGAACAGAAGAGCGGGCCGTCTTGTCTTTGTGCTAGCCATGGAGGTGAGTGGAGACCTGTTCTCCCCTGCAGAGGAAGGCAGGACACACTTCAACGGAGCAAAGCTCAGGGAGCCAAGGTTCAATCTGGATGCCAGGAAGCACTTCCTGACAGTTAGGACCCCGAGGTGTGGAATGGGCTTCCACGGGAGGTCATGGAGGCCCCTGGTTTGAGGTGTTCAAAGATCGGCTGGACATGCACATGGTGGGCATGTTGTGAGCGGACCCGGCTGGAGCCAGAGGTCAGACTAGATGGCCTGGGAGACCCCTTCTGACTCGCTCTGTTTCTATGTTTCTATGTTTCCATGAGGATGGCTCAGTTTGGAGGACTGTAGATTGTTGCACTGTTGTGAGTGTACGAGGCTTGGAGTTATGCACAGCAGCCTTACACAATATTTCTACTATGCATTCGTTGATATTCTCTCAACAAGTAGAGAAGGATTAATAAGATCAATAAATTAAGAGCCATATTGTGTTGTGGAACCTACAGAAGACTTGTTCTTTGAACTAACCGAGTTACTTTAACTTGAGTTTGATCTAACTGAATCTTTTCAACTAACTTGTCTGATTGTTGGGAGGTTGTTAGTTGGGTGACAACAGGCACATGAGAAAGGATTTTCTTCTGCATCACTTCCATGCTCTGTAACATGCTCAACTTGGAGGTGTAATTGACCTCTACTCTCTCTGTGTTAAGGTAGTGGTCAAGAGGCATCTTTTAAATTTGGCTTTTTATACTTGTTAACATGGTCCTTCATGTTGTTTTTAGCAGATTACTCTTCATTAAAAAAAAAAGGGTGCACCACCCTGATTGGTTTTAGAAAGCCAGTACAGAAGTGCATTAAGGTAAAGGTAAAGGTTTCCCCTTGACGTTATGTCCAGTCATGCCTGACTTAGGGGGCGGTGCTCATCTCCGTTTCTTAGCCGAGGGACCCAGTGTTGGTCCGCAGACAGTCTCTGTGGTCATGTGGCCGGCATGACTAAACACCGAAGTGCACAGAACGCTGTTACCTGCCCACCGAAGTGGTACCTTTTTATCTACTTGCATTTGCATGCTTTCGAACTGCAAGGTTGGCAGGAGCTGGGATGGCGCACGGGAGCTCACCCCGTGTGCAGATTTGAACCGGCGACCTTTCGATCAACCAGCCCAGCAGCACAGCGGTTTAAACCACTGCGCCACCTGCACAGTGGGTGCTTTTTTCCTTTTGTGGGGGAGAGGTCAGTGTGAGCTGAGGTTGGTGCACTTGGCTTTTGGAAATCGTAGGTGTTAAAATAGCATAAGGTACAAATGTTACCCTTAACTGCTGTCCTTTATGTGTTGTAGAAAATTGGAATGGCACACGAGAAGTCAATTGATTGGAAATTTGCCAGTGTTCAGTTTCTTATGCTGAAATCATTGATCTGGTACAGTTTCCTGCTGTCAAATTTGACTCTCTTCCCAGCAACTCAGAACATATACTCTGTTTTAATACAGCTACTTGTTACTTTATTTTGGCATAAAAGAGAACTGTCCCAGGAAACCGTAGATACAAAATAGTTACTTTTTTAAATTCATGATAAATGGTGGGATGGGTTCTCCGATAGCACAACTTGCCTGCTGGCCAAGTTCATTGCCATAATCGTGTGCAAGTGGAAAGAGGTTTGCTATCATGTATAATAAATTAAGCATTTTTTCCAGGAGTTTCACGCCACATATATATTTCGCATTTCCATGAAAAATGAGTTGTCCTCATTTCCAGCCAACACACTGTTTCTACACCATGAGTGTTGTAAACAGGACACATATCCAGTACTTCTGTGTCCTGAAGGCACAATCTATTTTGCTCTTGCTTTATTCCTTGAAGGGTTATCTCCTTTATTGGTGCTGAAAATGTGGTTATAGTTTTGGGCAGAACAACTCAGTGGTCCCTGAGAGAGTCAGATGCCCCTTCCAATGTCATAGACACTCTTTTAACTCAAAGAGGGGGACTTTTGCCGTCTGATTCCTTACCCTGCCCCCCTTCCAACTACTGCAAGGAAGAACTGTGATGCACATTTTCCAAGGTTGCAAAATCAACTTGAAATGGCCTTGTGTAACTCAAAAAGCAATTTTCCAGTAGGTGGGAGGGAGGGAAACCACTCTATATTGTGGTTTCTTCAGTTGTGGTGTTCTGTCCCCTCATCACAGGTAGGAGGAAGAGATGAAGAGTCTTTGAGGATGACCTCAATAGAGATTCCTATGAGAGCAGGTTTTCCTTAAGGGACATGGCTTCCAAGGGTTGAAGAACTTTCAAAGGCAGCACCAGCAATTAGATTTAAGCTTGGAAACGAACCAGGAACCAGTGGAATTTTTTAGGAGTGGTCAGAGTGACCCATCTTATTTTATTTATTTATTTATTTATTTATTTAACGTTTTGTATGCCATCCCCTTGCTATATAGCATCTTAGTTAAAGTCAACTGTATTTTGAATGAACCAAAATTTCCAGATAGTCTTCAAAGCCTATATATAATAGTCAGTCCTATATACCACCCAAGCCATGGCAAGAATTATTGTCCAGGAGAGGTTGCAGCCTTAGGTACACCAGCCTAAGATGATGGAAAGCATCCCTTGTCCCCAAACCTTAGCCCTAACCTGATCCTTTGAGGACAATACAGGCACATCCTTAATATGTTTAACTCCACCTGTCTGCAGACATGAACCATCTGCCCACAGAATCTCCATCTTGTCAGGACTGAACTTCAGTTTAGTGGCTTTTATGCAGCCCAGCACTAATTCTAGTGTGGCACTTCCACAACCACATCTGTATCTGATACAAAGAGAGAATGTGTGTTTCTGACGGTATTGAACGTTACTAAGAAGGGCAAGATGGGAAGAATCACACTTTTCCATTTCCTTCTATCACAGGATTTATCTGTCCGTCTGTCTTATTTGTATATTAAGATGTGCATTCCCTGAACATTGTACAGTCACTTAAAAACAAAACAGTACTACAAAACAGTACTGCCATTAAAAAACCAGACCCAAGAAATGTGTTTTGTCCTCCATGCTTCTTAACATTCATGTTGAGAGAAACCCTGGAGGTGAAGTCGTCTCGGCACCCCAACTTCTCCCAGTCTCTTTTTTCACGGATAGCTCCCTGATAAACTTAGGGGGCTGATAGAGTTCAGCCTTATAGGAAGGAACACACAGGCTATTTGTATCACATTTTAACATCCTGTACAATGACTATAGCTTCAACAAGAGTGCCAGCTATGTCAGGTGGAAACTCCTTTGGGAAATATCTTCAGTTTCCACCAGCCTTTGGTGACAGTCTATTCTAATAAATCCAATATACCTACACAAGTTAAATCCACTGTATTTTAAAATCTCATGAAGACATAAACTGATCAGGGGATTGGAATTTTTTAAAAAGAACTACACCCAGGTGCAAACAGAAAATCAAGTGTGTGACCTGCCAGATGTGTTGGGGCAATGATGAATAATTGTCCATTTGAAAGTTTTCCCTTCTGCACAGTGATTTCAGTTATGTTTAAGAAGAGTCTTTCTGAACAGTGTCATAGCCACACCAAGCAAATGGGATTAGAAAGGAAAGGCTTAAGAGGAAAATGATGTTGTTCTCAGCTAAGCTGAAGTTTCAGAATCATAACAAACTCACTCTCTCCCCATTCATTCTCTCTGGAGTGAAGACAGTCTCTTTTCAATCAGTCCCCGTTTTAATATAGATATGAATACGCTGTTCTTCCTTTCCTGAACAGCAACACAATTATAGACTGTTTTCAATAGAAACTCCCAGTCTAGCACCTCCATGAAACTATTTGCCTCATCTAAGAACATGTAATGGCATTTCGTGCAAGAACAGTGGGAACGAATCTCAGCATTCATATAGTTCAGAGATAGCCAGACCTGCTCATCAAAAGAGCCACATGCAGTAAATGTCAGGTGTTTGAGAGCTGCAAGACATGAACAAATATTTATTTATTATTATTACTTTAGGAAAGTGTGTTCATACTTAACAGTGTGTGATTTTTTTTAATATGATGGTAAGACACAAGACACCTGGAGCGCTAACTGTGGTCCTTCCCAAACAAACGGACCTTTAGAAACAAGGTCTACTCAAAGCAAATGTCATATTAACCAAAAATAGCAGGGGTTTGTTTGTTGGTTGGTTTTTGTTCTGTTGTCACAAAGAGAATTCTGGCAATTATAATTTAGTGAGAAGAGCTAATTTTTGATAAACCATGTCCTATCAGGGACCTTTGAAGGAACTGCAGAAGGGACAAGCAGCGATTGGATAGTCATCTTCAGAGCGTGTCACATAACCAACACAGATTTTCTTTGGAGCTGCAACTGTTGCTCACTCTCTCCACATTCAAGAAGACAGTCAAGATACCTCTTTTAAAGCTGGCATTTTAAAGCCAGCAGGAGTGATGCAAGATCCACCAGCCCAACCTGCTGTCTTCCTGCTCAGAGCAGGAGGAGAATGGGTCAGGCTGGCAGCCTCATGAGAGCTCACCCCAGCATGCTCTGACAAATGCAAACCTGCTCTGGTGGTTCTACCTCTGTCGCTGCTCCAGGCAGCCAGTCTGGTGGCCCTAATCTGGAGGCAGCAGTGGTGATTATTCTAGCAGCTGTAGCATTTTCTCAGCATCTTCACTGGTGGCCACCTCAGCTGTGGCCCTACCCTGGTGAAGAAGCCAAAGATGGAGCAGATGGTGCACGGGAGGTTGTGACTTTTGGCTCCACTTCCCTTCCCACCTAATTACTCCTTGCTTACTCTTAAAGGCCTGAGCTTGTGGTTGGCCTGGATCTGCTCCATTTTCAGCTTCTTCACTGGGTGTAGAATAACAGCTGCCTCGGAAGACATGGAGGAAATGCTGCCATCAGAATAACAGCTGCTTCTGCCACTGCCTCCAGTAGCACCATCAGATTTGCTTCCTGGAGCAGCTGTGGAGGTAGAACCATTGGAGTGTCTTGTGCTCATCAGCAGGAGCAGGCAGAACATGCTGGGGCAAGGCCTCACCAGGACACCAGCCCAACCTGCGCTCCTCCAGAGCCTCCAGAATAGGAGGACAGGATGGTGGCCTCAGGAATGCTGAGCACGATCACGCCTGTGCCATCTCTGGGATCTGGATTGGATGGGGAGGGGGACTCTGTGCCACAACATAAACTCAAAGAGTTCCATGCAGCTCCCAAGCTTCAGTTTGATTACACGCAATGTAGTTGAACCCCTATAAGTCCACAACTACAGCACCCCTGATACGGGCTACCCAGCCTTTCCTTTAAAAACTTTACAAAAGGAAAGGCAACCTTTCAAGGTAGTGTGTTTTTATTTATTTATTTAGATTTTTTGTATGCCGTCCCATTTGCATGAGCCTCGGGATGGCTTCCATACAATAAACAACCATACAAATAGTGCACATAAAATCCAGATTCTCCCTGGCTGCAAATTAAAACTTATAGATAATATCAAAAGTTGTTAAAATATTGTTTAAATAAAAAGGTCTTGGCCTGGTGCCGAAAAACAAATAACGACAGTGCCAGGTGGACCTCTCCGGGGAGCGCATTCCATAGGTGGGGCTCCACCGCAGAGAAAGCCCTCCTCCGGGTACTCACCATCCTAATATCTTTCACAGAGGGTTCCCGGAGAAGGACCTCTGCTGCCAATCTCAGGGAGTGGGAGGGCAAATATGGAAGGAGACATTCCTTTAGGTAGCCAGGTCCCAAGCCGTTCCACATTGGTTTATATTCTACTCCCTGGGGCATAAACCCACTCCAAACAACTTTCCCAATTACACTTCTGTTTATCAGCTTTGCATTTGAAGGTAACCATCATACTGGCCTTTCCATCTCTTCTTCTGGCTAAACATATCCAACTCCTTCAACCTTTCATCACTGGATTAGGTCTTTAGGCCCTTTACCACAATGGTTACCCTCCTCTGGATATGTTTCAGATGGTCACTGACCTTCTTAAAAGTGTGGTGCCCAGAACCAGCAGAGACAGCATCAACTATTGGGCAGTAGAGAAATGTAATAAAAATTAAACAAAAAATAAAACTGGATGCAGTATTCCAGCAAATTCTGAAAAGAATGGTACTGTTAACTTTTTGAGATCCAGGCAGTTTACTCTTCATGCTTACATTAACATTTTAGCTGCTGCATCGCACTGCTGACACATTTTACTTGTGGTATGCTAAAATCCATTGCAGTGGTGACAGCCCCAGAGTCTGGCTCTGGTTAGTGGCCAGACGGAGACCACCAGTCCTGAGTTTCATTAAAAAATGGCCAGGTTACAAATGTGATAGATTTGTACATATTCATCACATGCCAATTTTGCCTCTTTCCTCACTTGTTTCTCCTCTGTCAGAATTCAGAATATAATCTCCATAGGGCAGAGTCCTTTTACATGTAGTTTATTCTTAGGGTATTCTGGCCATTGAGGTAATAATGATGAATACGCACAGTGTAAAAGACACCTTACAGTAGATGGTGCATGATAATCCATTTTGCCATTCCCATTTTTGAAAATAAGTGGAGATGTGTGTATGTGTGCCTCTAGCTGGTGTTGTGCTTCAGATGTAAACTGCTCTGTTGTGCACAACAACTTTTGGTCACTCTTCAAAGGTGTTGTATTTTAATCCTCCTTTAAAAATGGGTTTCGAGGCTGAGTTGGTATTTTTATGTGAAACAGAGAAATATGTCCTGGAGTTGGGTGCCAGATTTCATTCTGATGTCTCACTTTTTCAAGAGTGAACACATTTGCTGAATGGACTATTTAGACCCATGGCCTCCCTTTGGCCAATGATTTTACTGCACTTCATGGGTTAAATGCTTTGCTGAATTGGGACTTTAGGGATTTGTGTGTGTCTTTTTAAATTACTTCTATCTAGCCACAAGATACATTATTTAACGGCAAAAGCTTCTCTCAATAAATCTTAATTTTTTCCTTTAAAGTTGTACATCAGATTCAAGATGATACAGTATTTCTTCTGAATTCTGTCCTGGGTATATTGGGACTGCTTTTGCAGAAAGGAGATTATTTACTGATCATTGCTTTGTTGCAGACTGTGGGACGATTTTGTAGTGACCCTCATCTTTTTAAATTAAAATTGTTTATTACTTATTTATTAAGACTATTTTTTAATCTGGGCCTAGAATGCCACAGAAGAATAACATCTTCTCCAGTGGCAGCTTTTAAATTTTGCTTATATAAACCTAGTTATTGATAAATGTTTGCCAGAGGGAGGGGGGAGGGAGAGGGAAGAGTGGGACTAGACAAACATTAATAGTACCATTATCCCCAGGAAGCAAAATACTATTAATGTATTTTACTGCAACCAGCAGTGATTATTTTCAGTAGAAGTAATGATTAAAATATATTCTTGGGCTATCCTGGGGGAAATCATGGATCTTCTCACATTCTGCATAACATTTAGACATGTTGCTGCCTTATTCTAGGTAAGGAAAACCTTTCTATCACGTGTGGTAAACAAGTGTTTTTATGAAGATTGTAACAGTGTAATCAGTCAAAAAGAAATGTAAAAAAACAGCTTTAAATTAATCTCGGTATTTGCCTTTTCTAATTGCACTGAACTGTTTTCCTGACCTTGAAATCAAAACATTACTATAAGTACCAGAAAGCATGCTATAGTTACTCACCTCAACGGATGCTGTGAAAAGGCATAAAGCAAATTCAAGTCATGTTTTCATTCTTTCCATTGGTGCTGAGGGCATGAATGAACTGATAGTGGAGAAGTTGTTCAAATTTAGTAGTATAATCTCAAGAAAATACAGGGACATTCTATACTTAATAGAGTGGTTTTCCTCCACTTAGGGTGCTTCTAGGGTGCAATTGTCCTACCTTATTCATGCAATTTTATTGTAGGTCCAAATGACATCCTCTTCTAAAGCTTCTATGTTTTTCTACCTCGGCTTCCTTTTTTTTCTTTCCCACAGAAAATCTATTAAGGAGAGAAAGATGGAATATCTGCACAATGTCTTTTGATAGCACTGGGAGCCCTTTTTCTGGAAGCAAACTCACTGCCTTGGATCATAACGGATAATAGCAGAATAGTGTATAGTGACAAGTAGCAGGTTATCCATACTCAGAACATCTAATACTGAGTACGATTTTTTGACAGAAAGCCAGGCTATAAATAAAAGAAATAAATGCTACTGCATGCATACCTCACAACTCTGGATAATATTGGACAAATGTTAATAAAATCACTTCTTTTAAAACAAGCATCCTTTCTTTTGAAGATGAAAATCTGAAATCCTTAGCAAAACTGGGAATCAGCTCTACTAGGAATAAGCTCACATTGCCAAATGTTTAGCAGTCTAGGTCCAAGCTAGACATGGGGCAATGCCATGTACATTAAGTATGGATTTTCCGCATTCAGATATAACTGCAGAGGAGGGAAGGCTCTTACGGTTTAATCACACTGGAATGCACAAGACAGAGCAGCAGTGCCTGCAACCTTGTTGATCCTATGCCTCTGATTTCTGCAGATCACCACCAGTCACCACAAAGTCAGGGATTTGTGCGTTCTTCCAGTTCTGCTCCATAATCTCACTGAGACTTCGTTTTTGGTCTGGTTTTCATCCAGAAAGAAAGCAGTGTTTAGGAATGTTGGTAATGGAGATGTTGGTACAAGAGCTCATGTTGATTCTTTTGAAATGTGTAAGTATAAAAAAGCTGGGTTCTCCCAGAGAGAGAGAGAGAATTTTGTTGCTTTTCCATAAGCTCATTTTTTTCTTACTTCACACTAGTGAAGTATTAACAAAAGGTAAAATATCAAATAAAGCTGGTGCAGCTATAACAAATCTTTCTGTTGTGCAAGGATTTCTGTTCTCCACTTGTGCAACCCCTTGCACAAATGGAACTTTTGCTGGATTCTCCTCTTGAAAAACTCCGATGTTATTTGCAGTGGCAGAATTACAGTAGAAGGCTATGCAAACAGTGAAACTGTTGGGATATAAGGAAACTGCAGCCCCTTCTCTTTATAAGAAACTGCAAAAGACACAGGTGGTCAAAATGAACCTTCTGTGACTTGTGAGGTGGGAGAAACATAGGGGAAGTCTTTGCATATCCTGGCAGAACCTTGAGTCTCCTCTCCCTGCAATGAGGAAAGCTTCTTTTGCATCAACCGCAAAGTCTGGAATTTCAGGCAGTGTGGCAAGCCATGGGTGGAAACACACTCCTGAACACAGAAGGGAATCCTGCAGCTGTGTCCAGTGGCCATAGGATAAGGCTCTTTAACTCTGAAACTCTACTGTATTTTACCTAATGTAGAAGAATTAAGAAACAAAGCAATCTCAAAGCATGAATTACTTCCCCCCTCCTTCCCTACTGTATTCTGTATTCTAGTACAGTACTATTTAAAATAATTATCCTGTCATTTGTAACAGAGACTCTCAGTGGCTATAAGTACAAACAGTTTCACTCTGCAGTTTAATATTATACCCTGCACGCATAAATACTTCACAAACACATTTTTCTCCCATATAAATTGGGACTTTCTAATATGTTTTCCCTGAACATTTATTATAGCTCTGAGCAATGCATTTCAATTGGTTTTACAAACATTTTTATGGAGATACCCTGAAGAGCAAAGTCTAAACAATTGGCTTGTAGATTTTAGTATCTCAATTATTTTTTTTTCTACAAAAACCCAATATTCAGTAGAAGACACATAAAACGTATTTGCTTTTCAACCTGGCTATTAAGTTGGAGGAAATGTATGAGGGAAAAGGTGGGAGGGAGCTGAAGCTGTTCTCTGTGATTCCAGCTGTGGTTGGAATATTGTTTTGATTTGCACTTATCAAAGAAGCACTGAAATGGGTGTGCATTAACTTCATCTATTTCTGCAACTCCTGTAATCACCAATATTCTGTATTTTGGAGACAGGGCGCAGTGTGAGTGACAGGAGTGCAAAAACCATCCAAAGAGAGTCCTCTAGGGGTGTACAATCAAAAGAACATTTACAGTTTATTCAGACATACAGGAAATGCATGCGGCATATAGGCAGTCCCTGAAGGGTCAACAAAGATGGAGTCTGTACAAGATGCTTTTTTAACCTATCAGTTACATACAGTTTGGAGGGCAGGGGTGGGGGAGTGGGGATCATGTACACACTATGCTAGAAGCACATGAGAGTAAGACAATGGGGATTAAGAAAACACGACACAGAAAGGACAGGCAAACCGTTAGCTTGTCTAAAGTGGGGAGCCAGACTTGCAGTATGGATTCCTGATTTGATCTTAACTCTTACGCAGTTCTTACAATGTCAGGCTTATAGCAGCCATATTATGGTGAAGTTCTTACTCATTTTGTCCTGACTTTAGTCAGTGAAGGGTATAAACTGGCTGCACTTTTGCTCGGAAGGTCTCTCACTGTTTTGGCAAAGTAAAGGCCACACTCCGTACCACTCAGCAAACAAAAGAAAGGGATGAGAGGCCTGCAGGTGGTGTGCCACATGGTAGCAGAATGGTGCTGTGCACCTTGCGGATAGGGGCCCTTGTGGGCAGAGGGGTTGCACTCATTTAGCCAGAGGCCAGACTTCAATTTCACGGGAGCTTGTGGGGCCATATTGCAGGGGCGGCTGGGACTGAAGGAAAAATAGAGGCAGTCCCAGGGTTATGAATGAGTTCCGTTCCTGAGAAAATAGTCTTTAAATCGAATTGTATGTAATCAGATCACGTACAGCCATCCCTCCACATTCACAGGGGTTTAGGGTACATGAACCCCATGGAACTGAAAAAAAGGTGAATATCTCTACCGCCTCCCCACCCAAACGCACCAGTGACTCCTCTTTGAACCAATAAAATGCTAGGGAGGTTTTCCTTTCTGGATGGGCAAGGGAGAAATGCTAGGGAGGTTTTCTGCTTTAGAGACAGACCTCCCTCTTTCCTCTTTTGATATGGTGATACTTTGAAGGCCTCTCTCTCTCCGCTTTTGATTACTGTCTTTCTATGGTGATGCTTTGGAGTTCTCCCTCTCTCCCCTTTTGCTTCCTCTCTATGATGATGAAAATTTCTTCCAGTGATTAAAAAAAAAATGATAGGCTTTATTGCAGTTCATTTGTAAGTATGAATTGTTTGTATCTCAATGTTTGTAACAATGTTTGTTATGGCCAGGACATCTCCAATTATATTGTTTTATATTGTTATTATTTATTTATTGTAAGCTGCCCCGAGGCTTCGGTGAATGGGGCGGCATAGAAGCTTTCTAAACAAACAAACAAACAAACAAACAACTTGGGGGCTGCTTGTCTCCACACTACTGGCCTATTAAGACTAGAGCTTAAAGCTCTTGATGCCGCTTACAAAGCCCTAGGAGAGGTTTTTCACCCATTTGGAATGCAGGAAGGCAGTGCAAAACAGGACGCAGCCAAATGATCAGTGGCTGGGAGGAAGGTGGTAGGCCCAGAAAAAGAGGTCTGACCCTTTTGGGAACTCCAAAGGGGTGGACTGAAATCCCAGGTGAAATCCCGAATTTGGCCCATGAGTATGAGGCACCGCTCACCTGGTCTGGCATGCTCAACAATCCTTTTCTTTGAACCAGAGATTGATTTAAGTCTGAATGTTTTGTCAGCATGCAGTAAGTTGTGCAAACCTAGTTAATCGTTGTTGGATCAATTATGGTGACAGGGAAGGCTATTAAAACCATGTTGTCATTGGCTGATGGGGAAAAATTCTTGGACGCTTACAATGTAAGGCTGGCTTTCCTTCTGGAATTATTCCTCTTTGCTGCCTTCCTTTTTCATTTGGGTTCTGGGATTTTTCTCCCAGAGCAACTTTTTCTGACTGGCTGCTAGACTTTGTAGTTAGTATGGGCTTCTAATTTTTTAAATGGTTTTTATTTGTTTGATTTATTTTTTCTTTGTTGTGAGCAGCATTAAAATATGCCAGAATAGTAGGATATAGTTTTCTAGATATATAAAAATGTAAGGGCCCCCAAACAGGTTGAGTGTATACATAGCAGTAAATGGCCACTTGCTAAGGAAGTGACTATCTGAAGAAACCCAGCAGAATGACCGAGACCAGAGCTACATATTTAAAAAATAAGCCATTCTTTCTGTTATTTAACCACTGTGGCCATATCCAGATTATAGGGCCCATTTACATGTTTTTTTATTGCAAAAATGTATATGTTGAATAAATACATCACCTTTTGGCAATGAAAATTGCATGCACCAGCAGTCCTGGACAGGTTTGGACTATAGGGAGTGGGCTGGGAGGCCTGTCAAAGGATTCAGTCCCTCTAAATCCAAACTAGGATTCTGTTCTGATCAGGCCCAGAAAGAGTGATATGGGTATATCTTGAAAGTAATGTGTAGCCTGGCTCTATTGCACTTCATTTTTGACTGATCTTTTATGTTGATGTATATTTCCATTTCTCTCTCCATTCGCTTATTTTTAAATCTTCCTATGGAGTCATTCACTCCTATCTGTTTCAGTTTTATGCTAATGATTTATTTTGCAGCTATCCATGGTAGGAATTTGAATAAGAATTCTGAATAATGAAGGGAGGTAGTGTGCTTTAAGTGCCCAACATATACTGTGAACATAGAATCCCTTCTAAGATTCAGTATTCCTTACAGCATATAATAAACCTGCATTGCTGATGGAGCACTGAAGCAACAGTGCTTTAGGCTATTTGGTGAGTAGACGCCTGAGATGAGAGATGAACCAAAGATTCCTGAGTTGCATTTTCAGGCCGTGCACTTCTCTGTCCCTCATAAGCCCCGTGTATTGGCTCATGCCAGCTCAAGGTACACCAGCCTTATGCGCACTAGTGGCAGTGCATAATCAGAAGTGACCCCCACCGCCCCCGCCAAAAAAACAACAACTTTGGAATGCTCTCCCAAAGGGAAAAGCATGGCCCCATTGACATTATTTTGGAGACGGTGCTTTCAAACCTTCTAGTTTTATTGAAGAATTGTGTCCTGGGGTTTTAGACTTCTGATGCTTTTTATCTGGAATCGGATCGTTTTGTGCGCTTCTATATTTTTATATTTTTTAAAGCAGTTTTTGAAAGCTGTCTTCAGAGAGCTTTTCTCCGAAAGGAAGCATAAAAATTCCCCGAGTGAATTAACACATCGCTAAAATAGGTTTCCTTCATGGACACCGTGGATTCAAGCTGGAGGATTGGCCTTGGTGGGTTCTGACCATCGTCTACCGACATTCGTTCATTAGAATACCTTGGAAAACCCAGCAGGTATATGTGCAAAGAGCCTCTTCATCTGGGCAGTGCCCTGCTTTGCTGAGGTTTCCAACAGTGGAGAAAGCCTTCTGGGTGTATGTGGTACATGTAGGTGACATCTACAGATTGTGCATAAGTTTGGGCTACAGCCTGCAACCAACATACTGTGTGCAACTTGAGCATTCATTGGGCACATAAGAGAATTTGTCAAGGAAAATAGAAAAGTATTTCTGTGTTACAGCATCAACTCCTGTGCTCATAGTCATCTCTTGGTCTGTAGATCTTTATTAGAAAAATAGTTCTGGGAAACAATTTTGATCCCATACAGGTTGAATCAAGATATGCTACCAGTTCAGCTAGTCCTAGTACTCCAAATCTACTGTATGATATGCTTATTTGTAAACATATATTGGATCACTTTCACACACTAAATTTTTGATGTACAGTTAAGCTAATTTCAGATGTTATCCTCAAAATATAAGCATTGTGTGATAGGGAAAAGGTGGCAGAATGTGTGTGACCAGTTTATAGCTTTGATGTGAATAAGAATTCAGGCAGTGAAGATGAAGGTGTTCTGGAATGTCAGCAAATTACAGTATCAGATCCAGCCAAGGAGGTGATGGCCAGCCATCCCGTGAGAAAGCACAGCAAGGGCTGGAGTTGGCAGCCGAGGCTGACATGAGCCCCAATCTGCCAATGAAAGAACAGGGGACAGACTTTGGATCTGGCCTGGGTGTGCACCAAGAGGTGAGCTGTCTGCCTGATGTAGAGGTCCCTCTCCCTGAAGAGGTGATGTTGGTTGCTAGGAGACAGCACAGGAGGGAGATTGAGGTGATGGAGCAATGGGAAGAGAGCTGGCAGGCGAGGTATCACAGTGCCCTGCCCTTGGGTCAGCATAAGAGAAAGGGCTATAAGTAAGGTGGAGATTGAGAGGTGTTAGATAGGGCTCAACACTTCATTCTGGGTAAACTCGGAGATGTACAACAGTAGGGATGTGCAACAATAAAACCTTGGGGAAAGAAACTCTGGAGCAGCATGTTTACTCAGGAGGAGAACCATACTCATGACACATTGCTGGTGTGTAGCAAAAGAATCAACTGGAAAAAAATCAAATAGATAGAAGAATGGTGTGATGTTACACTCCCTTTCCTTTTTACTCCCATTTTTGAAAGTGAGGAGATGAAAAGTGACCATTAGAGAACTGATTGATCATTATTTTCCATATGCTAACACCAACAGTAGCTATAAATGCAATTTTTAGAAAAAGCAACAACATTTATTCCATAAAACACACTAAACTTCTGCACTCCCCTGCCAGGCCTAAATTTCAAATGTGTTTTCTTTATTGTTATCCCTCCATCATTTGTGCTGTGTCTAATACATTATTGGAAGCATGCAAGTAAATTTAATTTCCGTACCAGCTGTGGTCTCTTCCTTTTGGCACACTGTGATTGTCTGCCTGTGTTCAGAATTAAAATAGCAATGGCTTTTCACAGTGCCTTTCCATTCTAAGGGTTTCTGCAAGTATTGAGAGAATGGCAGAGAACTGGCTGAGAAGAGGCATGACTCTTCCGGACTCAGTTAACCAGCCTATAATGTAGATTTTCGGACTCTGTTATGCAGAGCCCTATCCTGGAACAAGGTACTCCTTAACATTCATGGCTAAGTTCTTACCACAACATTTCCCACAGCTGCAGTTTCTTGGGAAGAAGTCTTGGACAGAGATACATCCTATGTCCTAAATACTTAACTGCTTATACAGGCCAAACTTGAAGCCTTGTGTGCTTTTAAATTTGCCTTTCAAGGCTGTGTGTTGCATAGCCTTTGTTGGCATTGCTGTTCAGGTTGCATGTGTATCTTTGCTTTTACCTCCAAAGGGCACAAGCCTTTGTTTGCATTTACCAGACACTGGTTGCCTCCTTGGTAAATATCTCATACATAGCATAATTCTCAGACCGCGAATGCTCAGACATGTTGTCGTAGTTCAGGCCCCCGTGGGAAAGAGAGATCTCCACTGGGAACATGGAAATCACTGTCTCTGTCTCTGTTCTGCTCCTGGGTCAACAACTTTACTGACAGGGAAGTGTGTGTTCGTGCACCGCAGGTCCAGCCCTGTTCTTAAGCCCTGACTCGGGCAGTGGACAGGAAGGCCTGGAGGAATGTTGTCCATGGGGTCGCAAAGGGTCGGACACGAATTCGTGACTAACAACAGCAACAAGGACAGTAGGTGGTTTATACCTCCAGGCCAAGGACAGAAAACTATAGCATACTATTCTGTTCTTGCACAGTTTCAAAAGGATTCCTTGGAACCGCAGCGATGCTACCTTGCTTGCTCAGACTTTTGATGTAACGCATTATTTACTGCAAGCCCCTGACTCTTATAGGAGAAGGAACTGCGGCCAGAAGAGGCATTCCGGGGTGGTTGCTGTCGGCGTATTCTAGGTCCCATGGCAGTTGGATAGCTGTGTTGTTTGTATTACTCTTTGTTATTACTGCAAATGTCAAAAGGGAGACAGTGGACCAAAAGCAGAGAAGCAGGTAAACTAGGGAAAAGTACAGTGTGCAGGCAACACACTGGTGTTTTCAGGGATGTTTTGGTGGCCAGCTTGTGGATGTTACCTCTGAACTATAGGTGGATAACTTTATGATGGAAGAAGCAAGACGACTGAATTTGGGGGGCTTTTAGGCTTTGAAGAGCAGCTGGGCAACTCTAGTTGACTTTTAAGGCAAGGGAGGGAGCTAGCTCCTACTTCTTCCTTTGAAAAATCCCTTTCCAGTAATACTCTCTAAATATTGACCCATGCGTAACATCTCAGTATGGTGAGCTTGATGGCCATAAGCCAAATGGAAAGAGCAGAACACAGAACCAGACGTGGGCACTTATCGGATTGCTACAGATATGTGGATATTGATAGGCTCATGGATGGGATTATGTTTCCATTGATACACGTCTGGAATTTTCCCAAGCTGTGAAATAAATCTTTCTTTTTTTAAAAATCCTACTGATAAGAAAGTGGATAGATAGGCAAAAGGTTGTGTCTTGCCATCAAATCACCCCTCTGAAGTTCTCTGCAAATGTCAGAGTTTGAAATGATAATGTGAGATCTATAATTTTGTTCCTGCAAAAGTATAAACTGCAAAGATGTCAGCCTTTATTTGTGATTCCACGTTTAGTTTTTGGAGAGAAATGTCAAGGGCCTGCTTTGGCTGTCTGAAGTGTACTAATGAAGTCTTGATTTGAATGATGACTTTATGTATCAATATACTATCCTTCAATAGAATGGTTCAACAGGGCAGTTCACAACAAGTACACTAATAGCATCCTCTCTGGGACAAATGATTAAAAACTAGCAGTTAGAGCAATCCATGCTCAACTGTTTAAAAGCTTGGGAGAATAGAAATGTCTCTGATTGGTCCCAGAATAAACTGGATCCCTTAATAAAAAGTACAGGAACCATTGACAGAAAAAACTCAGTGGTCAGTACTGAGTGTAAGAAAGCATATGGGTAGAATTACATACCCACAAATGTGAAGAGGTAGACATATACATTTCATGAACAGGGGGAAAACTTATTTCCCTTCTTGTTTATGGATATTAATTCATATTAATTATTAATATGAATTACTATTAATTTTAACATTATTATTAAAGCCAGGTTAATAACTGGTACCTGCAGCTCTGAATTGTGGTGGGTATCAACAAGAGGGAGAGCTTTCTCCGTGGTGGCCCTATCTGTGGAATAATCTCCCCACTTTGAGCTGGTTGTTGCCAAATCTGTCATGTTTTTGGTGCCAGGTTAAATGAAAGGCATTTGTTAAAAGTTATGAACTGGGCTTTTTCTCATCATGTTGCTGATGTTTCCACAACATGGGGAAAATCTAACCCTCACACAGTAGCTAAATTTGTGAAATTCATTTTTCCCTTTGTGCACAATCAGGGTCTATGTAGGCTAATTAAATCTCACATTCAACGAGAGGCTGTTGATGCACAAGCACACTTCAGCTTTGCAAATCCTTTTAATTCAAAACTCTTTACACTGTACAGGACGTGTGACTGGTGTTTAAAGCTCGAGCATATTAATCTCTCCAATGTGCATCATATAATTTAATTGTATTAAAATGAAAAGCACTCAACATCATGTTCTTCCCTATTTATTCCCCACCAGTATAAACAAGGGTCACCTTATGTGCAGTGAAAGGGACCTGCATGCCCTGTGTGGAATCAAAATACAAAGCGGACACGATGGAGTCTGTGCTGCAGTCCATTTCATGTTCCACATCACGTTAGCACAGCTTAGCCGCTGTTAAGGGACTTCTGTACATAACACGTCCAAAAGCCTCCCCTTCTCCTTAGATGTCTGGGTGAGTGTGGTAGTGCCCCTTCGGGTTCAGACGCTGTCGATCAAAACTGCGTGCGCCATCCCTGGAAGAAATAAATTCACTTGTCCCAAAGAACAGTCTTATGACTTGAAAACTTCGGGCCTTAATCTTCCATGCAGGCTGGTAGTCGTCTGTTTTCCTTCCATTTTATTCCTGTGTGGAGGCCTTTCCTTCAGAGACGAGATGACCATCTCTCTAAGTAGTTTTTAGTACTGCCTTTAAAGTAGATATCTCGTAAATGGTTACCTGATTTCATCTGAGATCAGCTCTTCTCCATATTGCTGCTCACAGCTCCGCCTTCAATACTGTGTTATCACTGGAAATAACCTGTAAGTATTCAGCTCCACACAATTCATAAAAATGCATGTTCCAATCTTATAGGTTGGATCTAGGTTGTTAGTTGTACTTTGCTCCATTTGAAATCAGTGTGTAGTGTTCTGTTCCCACTTGGGAATATCCATTTTCAGGTGTGACGACTAGACTGTATACGGTACACCAAGCATGGCTGTATAATATAAAGGTAGCATGAGCTAGCGAGTTTTATTTTTAATTCCTTTCCTAATTATGCTTAACTTGTAATTTCCCTTTTTCACAGCAGCTACATACAGACTCATCCTTTTTATTAATCTGGCCATCACAATCAGGAGATCTCTTTCTTGGTCGGTTCTCAGATCCCATAAACAGACGTATATGTGTCAGTGGCTTTTTTATCCCATATTCATCACTTCACAGTAGCTTTTACTGAGCTGCATTTGCCATTTTAATGCCTATTCCCCTAGTTTTTGAGCTTTTTGGAGCTTCTCATAATCCCTTTCTGTTTTAACAGTCTAAAATAATTTGTTGTCATCTGCTAACTCTGTCACTCTATTACTTATTGCTAATTCCAGATCATTTATGAAAAGCACTGGCTTCCATCTAGATCCCTTTTATCCCTACTGTTTATTTCCCTTCACTGGGATAATTTACCTTTTATTCCAACTCTCTGCTTTGTGTTTTTTAACCAGTTATTGATCCTTAAGGGAACTACTCCTCTTACTCTGTGCAAGCCTCTCGGAAGTCCAGGTCTGCTGGACAGTGTCTCCCTCAGGCTTAGAGGAAATGAGCATGCTGCAGGTGTAGCTCTGGGACATAAGCAGCAGGTGTCTGCAACTGGAGCAGCAAGACTGTGAGGTGGAGGCAAATCAGGAACAGGCAAGAATCAGAAACCTAGGCATGTATGATAGGGCCAGAGGCTAAGGCAGAATCAGAAACAGGCAGAATCCAGGCAGTACTGAAGTCTGAAGCCACATCAGGAGCACAAAGCAGCTATCAGAGAGGTCCATGTGATGAGCAGCCTTTTATAGCTCCTCCTGTTTCCATGGTGGTGGTGGTGGTTCTAATCCTTCAAGCATCTGGAGACCTGATACTGGTCCTGCAAGAATTTGCAAGGTAACTCAGGCCACCAGGGGGAGCTGTGCAGCTCTGCAGATAGCAAGCGAACTGAACTAGTAAGTAGGTAGCAACAGTTAGCACTGCCTACTTACTCACCGGCTGTCTCCATGACATGCCAGCTGAAATTATGAGGAAAAAGAGCAGAAGGAGTTGGCAACGGTGGCCATGTGGGAGTAAACCGACTGAGTGAAGGGCCTCCAAGAGTGCCTTGTCTAACGGTACTCCAAACCTGGAGCCAGCACTAAGAGTATTCACTAATACTAGAAGGGTGATGGTCCTCCTGACACATTTGTCAGGCACTTGAACTTAGGATAAATCCTAGTCTAGTCTAGTCAAAAAGATTGTGGGTGCCAAGGGGTAGGAGAGACTTTTGCATAAATAAGAATTTGAAGTATTGCTGGCAGTTGGAGTAATTGCACAGGGCTAGTTGGATTCAGCATATGGCAGCTTTTCATGTTTCTGATGTTCCCTGAGAAATGTTATACTTCAGGATAACTGAGAATATGTTCTGTGATTGCTCTGCTACCAGTATATTTCCAGAGATCCGTTAGTGAGGAAGCCTCTGCCATCAAGCAGCCTTTCAACACTCCCCACCTGCCACTTTCCAGCTCTGTCAGATCTTTGGGTCTTGTGCAGTTCAGTGAAACTCCTCATCGGTAGAGTGTTTACAGAGCTGGACTTGAGCAGGGGAGGCACAGATTCATATGACAACTCCTCCGTGGAACTCATGGACTTTCCTTCGCTCCAGTCACACTTCTCTTGCCTAACCTACCTCATACAGTGGTCATGAAAAAAAGGGTGCGGGCAGGGGGGGCATTTATGTTGCTCCAATCTTCTTGGAAGGATAAACAAAGGAAACAAATGCACAAAATATTGGTGTGGGCTTTTCAACTTCATTGTGATCATGGCACAGTGTGCTTTATTCCATGCCTGTATCTGCATTGCATCCCATGAGCTCTGAGGTTTCCCAATAGCTTGATGTGGTTGTCTCTTCCAGGGCTTATTGTTCCCCTGGTGGATTTGGCACACATAGTTTAGATCAGATGCAGTCAAAGACTATGAAGCCAGAGTCCTAATTCTCAAGTTCTTCCTTTAAAAATACAAATGGTGGATTCTGTGTTATGACTTTAGGTATCTCCATCTTTCCTGGTAAATATATGCTTTAAAATGTGAGGGAATTTTCAGTGTGATCCATCTAGCAGCAAAATGTAACTTAGCTACCAACAACATTTGCAAGCCTAAATAAATTAAATAAAGCAGTTTTTAGGAAACAAGTAAGAAATGGCCACATTAAAATATCATTTGTGCTTGAGCAAATCCACATCTTATTAAAAGAGAAGCCAGCCTTTGAATGGGATTTTAAAGCTAAATTGTAGCTTATAAGTTGCTGCTATACAGCTCCATCTATCCAGATGCCTTAAGCAGCATAAAAAATATTTGTATACCAAAAAGCCACATATGCTCAGGTAAATGGGAAAGTTCTTGTACAAAATTCATTATAACCTGAGGCTTCAGGAATCCTCATCTTCAATGGCAAATTTCTTTTGCTTAATTAAAGGCAAATTTGCATGGCCAGTTGATCCTTGGAAAATGCATCCAGTTGTCAACTTAAACATAGTCAGCTTTTAGAAAGGTCTCTTACAAGATGGTTACCACAGCTTTATGTGAAATCCGTACTCATTAATGCTGGGAAATGTATCAAGTAATCTCATCGACTGTCAATTCTTATGGATTGACTGTAAGTTTTGAATAATGCATGTTCTGTGTCAAGAACAAAATTAAGGGTTTGATTCATGAGGAGCCTTCTGGGAGATGCAGGGTGCTGCTCATGGAAGGTTCCTCTACAGTTTGGAGAGGAGCATCCTTCCTCCATACCCAACTATTCAGCCCAGGGTCTCTTGATACTACAGAGCATTTTTAGTGGGCAGGAGGGGTGGCACAGGAAATGGAGAAGCCCACTTCCAAAGCGCAGTAGATCCAGCATAAATCTTGATCCAACCCGATATGTGAATTGGTGAGTGGAATTTTTATGGCACAGTAGGTTGGTACATATTTCCAGGGATTGCTACTGCAAGCAGGTTCACAAACATGAAAGGTCATTCCCAGGGACTCTGCTAGGTACACTGGTGGAGTTTGCCTGCTAATGAGATAATCAAAAGTAAAGGATAGCCATGGGGAGAAGCAGAGATACAAACAGTAAAGGGCCATCTGTTTCCATTCTTGGCCTAATTGGAAGCAGTGGCAACAGAAGTGCTGCAAGCTTTCTTTTCTGAAATAATCGTACTCCGTGCAGACAGTTTCTGTTACGTCCTATGAGCAAATGGGAGCTTGATACTACCAGAGGAGTAGTGGAGCTAGAGCTAAAGTAACACAACCAGTCTACAAACAAACAAAGAAACAGGGTACTGACATTATCTGACATTCCCCTCACACTTCAGTACAGCACAGTAGCTGGGGGGAATAAATTTTCCCAGAAACTAAATAATATCTCTCCTGTTTGAGAATGCAAAGTAGTTTGGGATGTCTTCGTCTCTGAATGAGCAGTTGAGTCCTGTTCGCGTTGGAAAGACCAACTCTGAGTAGAGATTCAGATTAGTAGGACTGGTTAGTTGGTAAGCATTCTTGCCCCCACCCTTGGGGTTGTGGCTCTGAGGACTGTCAAAAGGAGTGCTTGCATTTCACAATTTACAGCCCCACCCACACTAAAATCATGAAACTGTGTGCAGCACATACTCTGTGACAGTTACCAACTAAAATAAAATTTGCATCTCCTTGGCATAGATCTGTGGGTTGCAGGTATGTGTAAAAAGCATGGTTTCCTGTTATGCAGAACACACAGGGCCTTTAGGTAATCGCCACTGACAAAAAGTGACTATAAATCTCCTTTTGTGTGTAACATTTGCTGAAAACAAGACACTCTGATTTTTCATCATGCCTTGCAGGCAGTTTGTTCTGAACACAACACAGTGCTTCCTTTCTAATAGGACTCTTAATTCTTATTCCATATTAGTAACAGACCCTCCAGAACTTCTGGATTTCTCAACATTCTTTATATCTACATCATGGTTTTTCTTTCCAAATATACATTCAATCACTGTTGAATTTGATATTGTTTCTTACAATAGAGTGTTCCAATTTAGCACATGCATTATGCATTTTAATTCTCCTCTCTGTAGTTTCCATTTTTGTTACAAATCTGATAATAAGTACATGCTCAATTCATTCATCCGTATCATTTTTGAAGATGCTGGAGAACTAGGAGTATCACAGGAGACCTTTGGTACTTGAGGAGGCTGGAGAGGTTCAAATTCTTTTATAAAGCTCTGTGTTATAGTTATGTTTGATGTAAGGGCTTCTTATCAAATACTATGACAGTATGAATTAAAGACACAATCAGTGAGGGATTTCCTCTGGTGGTGTTCAAGTCTCTCATACTCTCATTTGTTCCAGCAGTGCAAGTGTTGACACAGGATCCAATAGACCACCTTCTGTGGGAACAATACCCGGATTGCAACAGGGAAAGAAACAAGCAGTTTTATTCCACAGCATTGGACAGATATAATGACTTTATTCACAAGGCTACAGCATGTTGTCTTCACCTGTATGTCTCCAGCCTCCAGGGCTCACTGCATTTCCTTGACATCTTCGGTAAAGGGGATGACATGTCCTCTGGCCCAGTTTTTTCACCATCATTCCAGGGCAAAGCTTTGTGAATGGAAGAGGCAGAGTGACCTTGGATCAATCCAAGACCATCAATGGCTATTAGCCCTGTTGGCCATGTGCTACCTCCATGATCAGAGATGGCATGCCTGCATATGCCAGTTGCTGAGAACGTTGGGTGGGTGGGCAACTCGCACTCATCCTGTGAGCCGCTGATTCGCCACCGTGTGCATGGAGTGCTGGACTGGATGGGCCATTGATGTCGTCCAGCACTGATTTCTTGGATTCTTATCAACTGATAAGGAAGTTCTTTTTAAAAGCATAGTTGTTGCCGCTCTTTAATCCATAACTATGAGGAGAACCTCTGCCAGATCTTTCTCTTATATTTCATTCTGCAAAACCAGCATTCGGACACAGAAGCTTTTCCTCATGGTGTCCTGTAAAACTGAGGACTGCCGAATCCATGGAGTAAGTTCAGCAGATTAATATAGGTCAGTGTATTTACAATGTTCAGCATCATGAGCTGTACCTGTGACTTAGATCTTGAGATGCTTTTGCCCCTGAGAAATGTGTTGCTCTTCTTCCTCATGGACTCATTATCTGTGATTAACCCTGTTAATCATCAGTGGTTAAATTAAAGTGTTGGAGCAGTGGTGGTGGCAGCATTTTTAAATTTATTTGTAAACCACCCAAAAGCAATATCTACTGGTTTACAGCAGCACATAAATAATAAAATAAAATGCAGCATGTATTTTATGGGTGTAAAAAGTACACACATGTACTTTATATGTATTTTTGTCATCACGACAGTGGATGTTAATTCCTGTGCAAATGTGTATCTGGTGATGCAGGCATTTTGGTTCTCAGGACAAAGTAGGAGCATAAGAGTTTGAATGAAATGTACGTCCATCTAGCATTGTTTGGAACCAACCCATTGTGTATTCTTTGTTTTTAAAATGGTCTTTCTGCAGGTATGGGGCCAGCAATAAAACCGTATTAAAATTATTACATAAGAGGGTATCATACATTTTCAAGTGTTTGCATGGTTTATGCAAGGCAATCTCCATAAGTCGCATTGTTTTCCCATTGGTGTTAAGGCAACTTAGTATACAATCCAGTGTGTGTGGAAAGATAGTAATCTACAAGGTTACATCTTGAAAGAAAGGCAACATCAACTATAGGGCCGAAAGATTTGGTGCTAGCACTGTCATAGATTATGTGATAGCATATGGCCTTGGAATGCCTAGAAGATGCTCAGGTGCCTAGGAAATGCATTTCCATGGCTATATAAAAGCCACTGTAGCTTGTCTCTGCCAATTATTCTTGGTGTAGCAATTCAACTATTCTTCTTGAATGACTGGAGAAACTGGAGAAAGCTTTTGCTGTAGGTAGTGTTTCCACAAGCCCTATTTACATATAGAACTGAACAGAGGTAATGCACTCTAGCATTATTGAATGCAGGGTGGAGGTTACGTGCATGTTTGAATAAGTTCTCATTGGTGAACAATATATCCTTGGACACTGAATGTAGGGGAAAGGGCCTTTCTCCCTTACTGGCTGGTTCCCTATATTCAAGACTACTTTATGCAGGAGGAGGTTGGGGGACGTTGCTTAATAGGATTCTCCACCCGCATTCAGAGGTAATCCGAGTCCAGAAAGAGCTTATTACTCAGCTCCTAACAGGTATTCAAAGCAAGTACATCACAGGTGGGCAGAATAGCATTGAAGCCAACCCTCAGATTTGCATTTAAATTGTAAAGCTAGCCACTCAGAAGCTTTCTTTAGAGATTTAGGGCATCATCCATGGCAACTTTCTGGTGCATTATGGACATCCAAGGGCAGGTTGGAAGAATGTGGAAACAAGGGTTTCCTTGGCTTTCTTCCCATGCTCCGAAACGCACGACACAGCTGCTCCGGGCTAGCTGACTGTTTTACAGTGGCTCACAAAGAGGAGGGACTGAGACACTGCCAGGATTCCTTACATCCTAGTGGATCCTTTCTCCCCTCCTCCCCACTCATGGGGAGCCTGATCCGCAGTTGCACTGCTAGTGAAAGAATCATGCTGGATGTGAGGACGTAGGGTGGGCACTCCAAACTCGACGCTCCAGCTCTGACACTGCAGCACTTTTCTGAGGTTGGAACCAGGGCTCCATGTTTTCCTGTGGCTTAGGCAGCATCAGCTGCCATAGGATTGCACCCTCAAGCAGCCAGGGGAGAGAGCCTGCTGGTGTAATGCCAGCAACCCTTTACATGTGTTTCTGGAACCCAGTATGTATACCTGTAGAGGGCTAGTATGCTCTCCTGTTTGTTCAGCTATGTCAGCAGCCCGACCCTTTCTTCTTTGTCCACAGACTCAGCACCAGCAGTCCTTTACAATGCAGATTTTTATGGGTGCTTCACAGCTAACAAGACAATGCAACTGCAGAGACCCTCTTACAAGCTGAACAATAAGCTTCTCTTTGTGTAAAGAGGGCTGAACCAAAACTGGAAGCATCTCCTCCGCCTTCCCTTTGGGTATCACTGCAGGCTCCTGCTGGAGATGGAGCCTATGCAAGCCCTCTACCTGGGTAGCTTGTCTCTTCCAACACCTGATCACGGGTTCAGGAACAGGCAAGGCAACAGCTCTCCCTCCTTTCCTGGAAACCACCTTCTTCCACAGCATATCTGTTCCCATAGTCAGCCTGGGAAACGTTCCACTCCCTTGGTCCTCCTGCCCTCCCATCAGCTCTTCTTCAGAATCTGATAACACAGGACCTTGGAAAGTCAGTGAAGAGCGAGCGACCACTCACTTCAGGCCACGCTAACTGCTTCTTGCTGAGGTATTCTGAATCTTTTAAATTATTACTCCATCCCATGTTCTCTTGTTGTAAAACCAGCTTACCTGCTGCTTGAGACCAAGATGTGCGATGGGTATCTTTCTCATAGACATAGAAACATAGAAACAGAGCGAGTCAGAAGGGGCCTCCCGGGCCATCTAGTCTGACCTCCGGCATCAGCCGCCTCCGCTCATGATATGCCCACCATGTGCATGTCCAGCCTTGACACACATGTGTCAAAGTATTTATTCCCATTAGTATTCCAGAAATTCAAAGGGACTCATGCGGGTTTTTATCATTGGATTATAAAATGTTAGAAATAACATAACCAAGGAGGACACAGGCACTGAAGTCTGTTCCTGAAGTTCAGTACCTTTAAACAAGGTTCAAAATAAAAACTCATCAGATTGCCAAAATTCTCAATATGTGTCCTTTTACCCATTCCCTATCACATTTTAAATCTTTAATCTTGATTCATGATCATTTTTAGTTGGAATGGAGCTTTTTTTAAACCAGGTCCGAAAAACCTCTTCTCAGCGGCCTTTAGATATGTGTTTAACTGAATCAACAAAAGTCTGCTATGTTAAAGCTGACCTGCTAGGCTGGCTTTGTCATACAAAGGAAACACGTTGCAGAAGTCAGTAACAAATGAAACAAGCAATATTAGAATATGGCCATTAGGGAAAATTGGCTTTATGGTGGCAGGTTGATGCCAAACAGAATAACCCTCCTCTTTTGCCTTCTAAACTGAAGAAAGCAAATCACACCGTCAAGGTGGGTCTTCATTTTTTAGAGCCAATTGCTTGGAGCATTGGCTGCTTCTCAGTTGGTTTGCACTCTTAACTTGATACCCTGTTCTTAGATGGATGATTTTACATCCTTCCTCGTCCACATCGGTTTGCTCACTAAACTTTCCCACAGAATGCCTTGGCATTGCAGCTGCTGCATCTGGTGCCTCTCTGGCCGAACCAGAATCTGTATCCATAATGTTCTCTTTCATACAAGGAGTGAGCCCTGTCCATACACTTTTTATCTTTCCATCCAAAATGTCAGGGTAGCTACCAGCATGTGTTATTCATTGTTCCTGCTCTGACATATTTTTAAAAGGATTCCTCCATGCTTAATAATTGGGTTTTGTTTTTTAAGAATGCAGTTCAAACAGTCCAGGAACAAGGTATAACTACTTCTGTAGCCCTGGGCAGAAACAGGTAGTGCCTCCTTTTCAAAGCAATCTCCTGTTGTACTCCCTTATTCAAAGTAAAACAATACAGGCTAATTGCTACTTCACTCATGTCCTTAACCTGTGCAAAAAACCAGATACGATTGGCGCTTACACGGCAATGTCAGTGTGTGGCAATCATTTATTGCAATATAAATTTGATAAAGGAGAAGTGTGTTTCTCATAGCCATATAGCGTAAATAAGAGCAAGTCTAGCCTGCAAAATGGCAGCTGCTAAAAGCTAGGTTAGGTTGCCTGATCACTGAGTCTCTGAGTCATCCTGCATGGTTTCTATAAGGTGTGGTTTTTGCCTGGATGCACCTGACAGACAATCAAGTGGTTTCTACACTAGCATGCTTTCCACCCTCCCTACTCAGTCCTGCCACTGTAGCATGTATCCCATCAGCCATTGCTCCTGAAATTCCATCCCATGGTGGATGGCTGCAGCAGCAACTGCTCTTTCCAAGAGACTCTGAGGTAGCTGCATGCCAGGACTATGGAAACCACAATGCTGGGTTTGGATGATGAGAGAACCCATGGTGAAGTGTGAAAACCATACAGCAAACCATGGTTTCTCATCGTAGTCGCATAATATCAAGCATACCATGCCGAAATACCATGACAGGGTTCAGAGGCACACAGAACATCCTGCACAAGAAAATCCTCCTACAAAACTTTGTGTTGTGCAAACCTGTTCAGCCCCAAGCACCATTTGTTGTCACAAACAACGAACCTGTGTGGAAATACAATTGTTTTGCAGTTTGAATGAACTTTTGTCTTTTGTTTTTTTAATAAGATTTGTTTGCGGTGAGAGGACACAATGCCAGAGTCAAGTACTTTATTATTGGAACGTTGCTTCGAGTTCAACCATAGCTGTAGTTTCAGCTTCCTTTCCTTCTGCATTCTTTGTGGGGTAGCTTAGCAGACAGATCACCTGCCTTAGGCCAGCTGTATCCTTCCTACAGCCGGATCTTGGAGAGTGAAATGCATCTATTTCCTACTGTCACTTCTCATATTGCTGGCTATCTTCTCTCCATGGCCTTGCCCAGCCAACTTTCTCCTTCCTTTTTGTCTTGCTTTTGACTTACTACATAGGAAGGAGATATAAGAAAGATCAGGCTGCTCTGTTGGAAGGAAATCCAAGTAATGTAGTGCTCCTTGCTGGTTTGTCTCTTAGGAAATCAGACGGAAGGAGAGAGAAACTAGGATTTGTTAAGAGTAAGACAAGCCTGCTGATTGCTTTCATCGCTTGATGGCTTTGGGCACTAGTTCCAGTTCTGAATGCACCGGCGGCATTGAGTGCTTGGACTCTTGTGGTTCACAAAGGTTCCTTTTTGGGAGGTGGGGGAAGATTTTTTTAAAGTTACACTGAAATTCAGAACGCCACATGCTACGTACTCCGCAGCTTGCATTTTTAAAGAGATGCTGGAAGGCATAACAGTAGCCCAATAACATGCCAAGGGATGGATAATAGTTCAAATTGCAGTTCTGACAGTGATTCCTTCTGTACTCTGGAAAAAGTCTCTTAGGAACACAAGGCTATGAGATCAAGACAAGACGGAATGATTGTTGGCAGTGATTGACAAGAGTAGTCCACAAACATTGCCACACGATGGAATACTTTCAGATGCAGGGGTGGCAAAAACACTTGAAGGCTAAGGAAAGTTAGGGACCTTTAAAGTTTACTTTAAAAAAACTAAAAGAACATTGTTTATAGAATCCCTGGCAGAAGTATTCATGCCCTTTGACTTTCCTATATGTTACATCCTGGAATTGAAATGGATTTAATTGGCATCTTTATCACTTGAAATTCACAAGATTTGCAGCCATGAAGGTGCAAAATAGGTTTTTTGTGGCACAAAATTAAGTAAACAAAAACAAACTGTTGCAGAAGTGTTCACGCCCTTTGGTGTGACACGGATGCCTAAATAATCTTGGCTGCAACCCATTAACTCCTGAAGTCACATCGGTACTATGAGTAGTTGAATGAAGTTCTCCTGAGTGCAGTTCCATGCCACTTGATCGCCGATTAAATACAACTGTTTCTGGAAGATCCCAGAGTATGTTGGAGAGCAAATCTAAACAAACAGCAGTATGAAGACCAAGGAGCGACCTGAACCAGTCAGGACTGAGATACTGAAAAAGAAAAGTATTTCTTTTTCAAGTATTTGAACATCCCTGGAGCACCATTACATTTATTATTATAAAATGGAAAGAATATTGCTGAACAATGTCTCTTGCTACAGCGGATTGTCCACTGAAATTCAAAGGAGGACATTAGTCAGAGAAACAACCAGGAGGCCCATAGAAACTCTGAAAGAACTGAAAGATCTGTGGCTGATATGGGAGAAACTGACCATGGGACAACTGCCACCCAGCTGCTTCACAAAGATGGACTTTATGGATGAATGGCAACCAGAAGGCCATCATGGAAGCAAACCTACATCAAAGCCTATTTGGAGTTTTCAAAAAGACATGTGGAAACTTCTTTGATCTAATGTGACCAAAACTGAACATTTTGGCTTTGCTGCAAAACATTAAGAGTGGGGACAAGTCAACAGTACTCATTGGCCTCAGAACACCATCCCTGTGGTGAAGTATAGAGGTGGCAACATTACGTTGAGGAGATCCTTCTCCTCATCAGGGGCTGGGAAGCTTGTCAGAACTGAGGGCAAGATGGATGGAGCCACATGCAGGGCAATTTTAGAAGGAAGCTGTTTCAGTCTGTAAAGGAACTGGGAGGCAGACCTCCAGCAGGACCATGGTCCCAAGTAATTCTGGAGAGGCTTAAAAACAAGAACTGAATGTCTCAGACCCAGGCAAAGCCCAGAGCACAATCTGATTGACGATCTGTGGAAAGATTGAAAGTTGCTCTTCACCAGAGGGCTGACCTGACAGGGCTGGACCTGTTTTTCAGAAAGAAAATAGGGCAAATAAATAGGGCAGGAGCGAGAGTACTGACCTTAGGGGTGAATACTTCTGCAACCAACACATGACAGTTTGTTTTACTTAACTGTTTTGTCATAATAAACATGTTTTGTTCTTGCCCAGTGTCAAATAACTTGTGTACATCGAGCAGTAACGGTACCAATTAAATTCCTTCCAGTTCCAGGTTGTAACATGACAACATTGGAAAAAGTCAAAGGGGAATGAATGCTTTGGCAAGGCAGGGTAAGTTTAGCTCCTTGGGTGATCTATAGCTGCTGTGGAGCACCGAAAGGGTAAAATTTAGCCTGGAAATAAGCTGCATTTAAACACTATAGCTATGGGGTGGTTTGCACTTGAATTTTGCTGCAAGCCAATGGGGGTATTTTTGTTTGTTTTTTTTCACGTATCCCAAAACAACCCACAGACCTATAGCGGGGATCTAGGTGGAAAAAATGGCCCCTGACCTCAAGAAATTGTCCTGTTATCTTTGTTGCCCTCTCCTGGGCATGTTTTAATTTGTCAATATTCTTGTTACTCTGAATGGTGCTTAGTACACCAGGTGATAGCTGAACAAGGGAACAGAACGTTACCAGTACTCCATTATCCAAAGCAACAGAGGAAGAGGGAGAGGCGGAGAGGAGAGAAACTATCAGCGTGGACAGCAGGAAACAAGAAAATCAGATATATTTATTTTTTTAAATAAAACTCCATCATGGTGCACATGAGATGAAAGCCAACATGGCCTTGCTAAATTGTGTCTTCTGCAGATCTTACTCTGAAAGCAACAGACGTTAAATCATAAGCAGCATTGTTTGAGGAGAACTTTGGGTGTCTCATGTTATTTCAAATACATGTGTGATTTATTCATTGTGGTTTATATTTTCATTTTCTTTTATGGTGGGACTCAGGCAGCTGCGCACGGTGTTCCCAAATGCTCTCTCATCCAGGCTGAAGAAGCGGAAGAGGCAGAGCCAGGGCCACGTTGCTTGCACCACATCTGAGAGGCAGCTGTGGCTGGCATAGATGCTTTCTGCTAGATTGATGTGATAGCTGACAATGCACATCAGGACAGTGGTGGGACCATATCACCATGGAGAAGCCATTTCTAGAGGTCTCCTGCATGAAGTGAGCAATTGGCTAATCATCTCTTCCTCATGGTGGCCTGGCAGGCGAACAGCCATTGCTCAGTGCTTAATGTAAAGTGGTGGGAAAGAGCTTCAGAGTAAGCAGGTGGGGACAAGGGGGTTGCACAAAAATGTATCTGTTTGGACTCTGCTTCTGAGCATCATGTGCAGGGTTGCATTGGCTTTGAGCCTTGGATGTGAAAACTTCAGCCTGGATCCAAAGCACAACCCTACCTCAGTTTGTTTTCCAAAGCTTTGAACATTTCTCTATTGAATACAATGGGGAAATCAAATACTGGCTGTCGCTTTTTAATTCTGCAAAACTGGATGGAACTTGCAGGCAAAGTTCATTCCTTCTAAGGGATGAAACCAGGTCAATTTCAGGTGTATCACTTGGGATGTTTGTGCATGGGGAGCTTTTAATTTTTGTGGCAGGCTTGTGGGGGGGGGCATTCCCCTCATCCTGGTGGTTTTGTAGGCAATTTGATGTGTTGTTTGTTGTGTGACTTAGTTTCATGCTTTCTGGCTACCCTTTTTCTCTCAACACACCTGGAAGGCACCCAGATGAGAAGGACTGGCTCACACAATTCTTTCTCTGTGACAAATCCTTCATTTTTTCCACACCTCTTCTCTCATTAAAAGAGATGTCATGAGGAGTGTGTCTAGCTGTCGTGCTCTTCTGCAAACGTAGCTAGAGTAGGACTTTCTGACACCTATTACTAGAGTGCCTCTCTCCCCAATAAAGACCATGGCTATGGCTTACCTGGAAATCAAACTCTGCTATCATCACATTATTTCAGCTGAGAAGTGTACATTGTAAATTGTATCCTTTTGCTAATAACCTTTTTATTTGCAAAAGTGGAACAATGCCAGTATTTAAAGATTAGAAAATGGTTCCATCTTTCCATTTTCCACCCACCTTGGATAATTCCCTCTTCTACCTTCCTAGGTTTTCCTCCCTTTCCAAAGGGTAAATTCAGGGTTTTCAGGAATGAAGAATTATTTCAAAAGAACAAAAACTAGAAATAAGCTTGTCTATGAGGGCTGCTTCCCAGAAGAGTATTTTCTTATGCACATATTTCTGCTATTTAGGAAACTCTGTGCACTTACCGACATGTTTCAAAGGAGGTACTTTGTAGGCTGCAAGGTCACCTAGTGTGAACTCATTTCCAATTGTGGGTTTCTGTAGTGTGTACTCAAGTCAAAACAAATGTATGTGAATGTGTCATAATGTTACAGAGAATATGTATTTTCTATAGACAAAAGTAATTACTGTGTAGGGAACTGTCTTGGACAAAGACAACAGAATTTTATGGCACCTTAAAGAGAAACAGCTCATAACGTTGGAGACGGACAGCTTCAACATCCATGGGGTAGTGTATCCACTCTGGGTGTTAGCCTGAGATATAAAGGAGCTATCCATGATCCTGCACCTTAGCCCCACTTAGGTTCAGTGCTATGGGCAGCTGCTTGAAAATTCAGGCTGCAACCTGAAGTAGATACACTGCCCCATGGATACTGGGGTCACCGGGCTCTAGGGACTCATAGCATAGTATTACTGTTCATTAGATCAGATACATGAGGTGTTACTCTCAATGGGCATATGTGTATGTACACACACACACACACACACACACAGAGTTATAGTGGGGAACGAGGAATATATGCCTGCAAAGGTTCAATAATAATTTATGAATATGACAATGGGAGTTCTAGTCATGCCATGATGAATTTGCTGCTCATTAAGGTGCCACAAGATTTGTTGTTTTTATTGCAACAGACCAACATGACTATGTTTCTGGAAAGTGTCATAAATAAAGCAGCCCTTGGGGGTCGTGCGAGTGGAGTGATTCCTGGGGTAACATAGGAAGTTGGTCTAAATGGCCTTTTGGGTACCCTTTAAATCAGAATGTTGAGAAACCATTTGGTTGCTCTCCAATATTGCTGATAAACACAAGCTGAAAACCATATACTGGGTGTAGCAATTTTCCTTTGTTTCTTTCCGTGGGTAATGCAGTATCCATACAGGAGCTTAATTGATTTTTTAAATGGTTCCGACTCTCCTGTCCCCACCCCCCATACACACACTTTCTTCCATAGGTGTCACAGGAATAAGATTTTCCCACCCTTTCAGCAGTTTTGTGAAACCTCTTTAGCATTTTAGCTCTTCATTTGGAAAGGATAGACTGGAGCATTTCTATGCTCCCCACACCCGTTCTTCCTCCCTCCTTGTAGCATTGATTTGTTGTCTTATTTAAATACAGAGTTCAGTATTCAGGTATGTAAGTGCAACATAAATAAAATGGCATACCCAGCAGAGCCAGAGGGGCTATCTCTTCCTGGGAGCTGAAATAATTTACGACAGGCTAAGGCAACAGCATAAATATTGTTGGGGGTTTATCACAACCAAAGACTCTCAGCTGCATTTTGAGCTGGTGGGCTTGGGGAAGAGGAGAGGGGGAGAGAGGGGTGGGTTGTGAAATACCAGGCTAGCTAGGTACCTCCAGAGAATTTTCAGAGCTAAGTTGGGGGTGAAGCGAGCAGTTGTTCTTCAAAGTGCTTGAGTGCATCCTTGTGCAAGCCGTTCACCAAAAATAACAACAACAAAAAATTAGACTTGCTGTTGGGGAAGGGGGAGAGGGGGTACTTTATCTGTGCAATCCAAAACCCCGGAGGAAGAGGGAGAAAGGCATGCATAAATATACCTATAAAATGTTGGATATCTTGGACGTGATTTCCCAATAAAGAGGAGCAGAAGGCACCCGGAGGGGGAGAGAGAATCTGTCAGCTTTTTGTGTAGTGGAAAGAGAGAGCATGGCTTGGATCTGATTTAGAGAATAAAAGAGATTTCTTGTCACTTTGCCACAATGTCCATGATGATTTCAGCTCACCAAAAGGTGACCACCACCACCAGCAGCACTTTTTCTTCAGCAGCCTCTGCCATCAGTAAACTGGTAGGTAATGGTTCTTCTATGAGCTCGCATGCTTCCGTGGTTAGTACAACCAGAAATGTCGGCTTTGCTGTATGAATAAACATTGTAAAACGATACCTGTAGGCTTAGCTTTCTAAGAACGCACGTCCCTGAGTGCTTTCTTTGGTCTGTACAGGGTACATGGTACATGGACGCAAAACTTTTTTTCCCTTTTTTTGGCTAAGGTTGTGAAATAGCAGCGATTCGGGAGCGTGTGTGTGTGTAAGAAGTGTGTGTATGTGGGCAGTGGACCTTTGCTAAAGACACAGAAATTATTCCAAATTCATTTGTGCCTTCAAGCACATGCTGAGAAGCTGGGAGAGAGTGAGAGCCGGCAGCTCCGAGAGCATCACAGTATGAGAGGATGAATTAATTTCTAGGCTGCAGCGGTTCTGTTTCAGCTCAGCCACAAATTACTATGGAAATTCCTTTTCTCCCTCCCCCTCTCATTCCCTCCCCATTTTCCTCCCCCCCCCCTCCTCCCGAGGCTTTAAAACGAAGAGTCAGCTGAAAGTTAGCGCATGATGTATAGAGGTGTGTGCTGGGCAAAGGGGGGGGGGTGAGTGCAGCGAGATGAATTACTCAATTCATTTAAACTAACAACAGCAACAGCCTCCTTTTTGTGTAAAGCTCTGGATCAGCATTTCGCCCTGTAGGTCTACAAAGGCTGGGATTGGGGTTTGGAAAATCATACCTTTTAAGCACATGGACATCACGCACACGCACACACACACACACACACCGAAAACCAGAAACGCTCTTGCACACCACTGATTTGGCACTCTGCATTTCTTACCCAGCATATGCAAGAGAGTGGTGCACAGTTTTCTTTGAAATCTGTGTTCTCTTCTAAGGCTTCACCAGCAATTTAGGTCCTGAGGTTTGAAGTCAATTACAGTCTCTCACTCTCCCACCTGATAAATCAGCAGCCCGACCCTATTTGTGCAAGGCTGTGGTCCCAGTCCTCATTTTGCAGGTGGGAAGTTTGCAAGGGAAGGACCTGAGATAGATTCAGGAGCAACTAGAGCAGGAAAGCAGCGCCGAAAGGCTGGCCAGCCCATCAACAGGCAGCAATGCGGAGAGTGGCCCGTTGGCCAAGTCCTGGATCTCGCCATCAAGCATCGCTCCCATAAAGCTCAAGCCCAACGCCTTTATTGACTTTGCCTCTGCTTAATTAATATTGATTGCTTCTTTGGATGAGACCAGAGGAGTGCTGATCTCTGGCTTCACACTCAAAGGGCGTCTCTTCCTCTTCTCTTTCTCTCCATACCTGGTCATGTAATTCCCAACTCCCTGTGCAGCACTAAGCTGGAGTCCAGGAACTCCCCCCTCCCCAATTGCCTTTGCTGCAGGCACGCTTTAATCCTTTCCCTGTCTGCTGTTTCTGTGAGATGAACCCCAGAGGCAAGTTTTTTGGTTTTGTTTTTCTCTTTTTAAAGGCTTTCCCTGGCAAAGTAGTTCACAGCCAATAATTTGGAATTGCACTGAGGTCAGGAGATGGATGATTTGACAAAAAGCATTGCCAGGGTATTTTCTTCACTGCAGTGGTTATTTTCTTCCTTTGCTCTAGTAATATCCTCCACCATCAGCAGGTTTACTTGATTACTCTTGCAGCTAGTAACATGCTTTGTTGTTGAAGCTGGGGGAGGCTGGGAGGACTGAGGTTCTCAAACCCATCTTTCACACTTGTACTTGTCAACTGCAAATCTAATCCTCTGGAAAAGAAAAAAAAAGCATTAGATGTAAACATATAGGTTGGTGTGCATGCTTGAGGGACAAGAAAAAGCGGAGAAGAGCAGTTCTGAAATTTAATTCTTTGCAAAGTATACAGTGCTGATTTGAACACTTGAAGTAGGTATATGCTACAGTCCTCTCATGACAGCGTTTCTTCAAACTACTGGCTTGAAATGTTACCTCCACACAAGTTCTCTTGGCACGTGGAAGGTTCAAAAGGGAGCAGTCTAGTATTCAGTCTATGAGCGCAGAGGTTCCAAAAATGTGGACTATGCATTTTGCTTGTTTGTTCTGAAAGGGAATATATTTTATTTGTTTTCTGAAAAAATGCTGCTTTAATCTTATTGTCATGACAGCTACAAATGTATGGAACTCAAAGTGATGCAAACAACAGCTTTGTATGTGGAGCACGTTAAAGCTACTGCCATCCACATTTAAGCTACGGTTAAAGCTGCTGCTTTCAACAGGACCCTTTAGTATTTATGTATACAGTTTATATCCTTCTTTTCAATATAAATACCTTCCAGGTGACTTACGAATCATGAACACAATAACATGAAATTTCAAAATCCAACATGAATGTTAAAAGGGGACAGAAATAGGGATAGCCTGGTTTCAAGAATCTACTCTCGGGCAATTTTTAAGTTCGATTACTGGGGCTGCCCTTGAGAAATGTTCAGAAACTTTAAGCTTGCGCAAATTGTATGCATGGATTTATTTAATTTCTATACCACCCAGTAGCTGAAGCTCTCTGTGGCAGTTAGGCTGCTGCCCAGAATCAGAAAGTCCGGACACATCCTTTGAATTTTGGTCTTCTTGCATTGAATGCTTACATGCTTCTGAGGTTGATCTGCAGCATTGGTTTTAACCAATAAAGCCACACTTGGCTTGGGACCACAATATTTGCCAGAACACCTCTTTCAACAGGCGTTCACCTGCATGCCATGGTCAACATCTGAGACTTTTTCTGAGTGCTACCTTTGAAGGAAGCTCAGAGAGAGGCACCAAGGAAGAGGCCTTCTCAGTGACAGTCCCCTGGTTGAGGACCTCCCCAACCTGGGGCCAGCTTTGCCCTTTTTTCTGTTCCAGGCATTTTATCTAAGGTGCTTTTAACAAGTCTATCCTGTATTAAATGCTGTTTGGCTTGTTAAGGTGTTTTAAAAAGCTTTAATTTGTGTTAAAATCCATGATATGCAAATATTTTATGGTTTTCTTAGTGTAGCATGGTCTGTTTAGCAACTGTTATAAACTGCCCAGACAGCTTCAGCTATTGTGTGGAATAGAAGTTAGTTAGATAAATAAATAAAACAGCTTTAAAAAGGTAAAAAGGATGTGAGCAATCATTTTAGAACGATGAGAAAATAGGATGTCTTTTGCTGGGCACCTAAAAGAGAACAGAGAACAGTGAACAGGCAGAGGCAGCTGGTTGTTCACAGAATGCTCTACCAGATGGACCCTTGGCCTGATCCGGCAGAGCTCTTCCTGTGTTTTTTCAGTTCATATGTCATCTTGGAAAAGCCCTTCTTCCTTGTATCTTATATCAGAAGATGTGGATTCTCGGAGAAGAACCTGGATAATAATCTTGATGGATGGGCAGGTTCATGATGATAGGCGGCATTTCTCCTGCCTGTCGCGGGGATCGCCGGGAGTGATCACTTCTATGAGAGAAAGCGAATTGGCAAAGCAAGGAATGCTGTCAGGCAGCACAAATCACAGCCCTAAATGACAGTGTGGTCATCAGGGCTGAGGGCAGGAAGAAAACCTTACTGTTCCTTGAGTATAGCCTCTTGGCTACTCCACAGAGCTGAAGGGTGCCATCCGTTCCTGTTTTATTTCATTTACTTCCCACTTATTGCCCATCTGGGCTGGCACAGTTCTTTTCCCTTCTCTACTTTCATCCTTACAGAAAACTCTCTGGAGGAGTTTAGGAGAAGAGATAATCCGTGGCCCAAATCACACAGTTTAGTACTGTGTTGGAATGGATCCTCTGAACCCAGGCCTTCCCAGCCTCCATCCCTCTTAGCCACCCCTCCAGCCCTCTTTCTGTAAATGTAAAGCAGGTTCCAGCCTTTGAAAAAGTTAAGCCATGAAAGATGCAGAATCTGTATGTTGATGAAGAGCATGGAGGAGCAAACTGATCTCCTCCAAGTGCTAAGGGATTATAAGCCGTACCATCTCTAGCCATTGGCCTTGCTGGTTCAGTTCGATGGGAGATGAGTTCAGCAACATCTGGAGCACCCCAACTCTTATTTAGCGTTTGAAAGGTATTTCATGTATGTTGTCGGCACGTCTTACAGCTGCAATGTTGGAGAGAGCATTTGCTCCATGATTGCAGTGTGGTGGGAGGTGGCGATGAGTCTGAGGGAAAGAGCATCTCGGCTGAAATCACTGAGTGAGTTTCTGGGGGTGTCTTTGAGGGATGTCGGAACATGGATAGCATGTAGGGAGTCTGTGTTGTAGTGCATGGATAGTGCACTGCGTCTCTGGAGATCCAGGTTCTAGCATTCACTTGGCCATGAACTCACCGAGTAACTTGCGCAAGTCACTCATTTTCAGCCTAACATCCTCATTGTGAGGTTAATATGGAGAATAAAACAATTGTGCTCATTGCTTCAGGCTGCTTGGAAGAAAGGTTGGATACTAATGGAACAAATGAATGGTGCTTCCAGGCTCATTCCCAAGCTTTCCGGTGAAAATTGAGTGGTTGAAGAACTGTTCAGCAGGCTATAACTGGAGGAAATGCACTGGGTCTTGAGTAGGAGACTTGCAAAGGCCAAATGAGTGATTCAGGTCTGCAGGAGACAGTAAAGGGAAGGGCATTCATGTGCAGAGATGGGCTGAGGACAGAAGTGGCCTGCTGATTCCACCTAAGATCTTCTTCAATTCAGGGATGGAGGCAATGGCTTCATCTCAGCTGTTTTTCCCAACTGTAGCCATGCAACGTTCTCCTATCAAGGAGAACGGGGACTGTGCTTCTGCAGGAAAAGGGGACACAGGTTGAGGACCACACACAGTTGTGCTGCCTTCCTTTTCTCCTGTCACACTGAGAGATCCAAGTATGACCAAAAGCCATAAGAAGAAACATTTTCTTCTTAAGCAAAGAAATACAGATCCTGCGTGCTCATAAGATTTTGAGTTGGCAGTAGAGGCATTTGGTCATGCCAGATTAATGAGTAGAAATGGTTTTAATATGATTTGATGGCAGCTCCAATTACTTCTATGATGATGTGATCCCAGGCAGGATGTTATCTTCTTCTTGTTGCTCTTACATAGCTATGAACAGGAGTTGGAAATTATTTATAATTAGTAATTGGTCCCTGCAAATATGCAACAGCATATAGTTTATCTTTTGTTTGTTTATCTTTATGAGTTTAGATTCTAGATGTATTTGAGTATTTAAAAAACCTTTCGATAAGATACATGTTTTGATGTTGGAAAATTGTATAAATCAATAACCAGTTTTTCCCATGTATTATTGAGATACTGTTTGGCATATTGAGAAGAGAGAAGTTGTTTGTCAAGTTTTTCCACAACAGATGTTTATCTATTAAAAGGTGTTGCATTGTGTAATTATCTAGTAATTTATATTGGCCAGTAAAAAGTAAGAGAGCTATGAATAGATTATGCAAGTTTCCTTGCTTGAATGAACATGTAGAGCACTCAGGCCAGAACCATTACTCCTAAGAAAATGCACAAGCTCTTATAACATTTTCTTATTCTTTTTCACGAACTGCAGAGCCTTTATCAGACCTTGACCACATCCTTTACAGCCTTCAATTTTAACTTTAAGGACTAGAAACCTTTAAAATAGAATAGTGATATTCCTCTGAACCCAGGTTCTTCATCCAATAGAAGCTTCTGCGACATGATCACAGGGTACAAAAATAGGTTTGAAGGAGAAGGTTGCCCATTGGATGTAGTATTTGGTTGCTAACTACATGAGTTTGAGTTCTCTTGCTCCCCATGGTATTTAGGAGCTCTGTATTCAAAGGCAGAGGTGCTGCATACTGTAGAAAAGTATGCAGAAATACTGTGCTCTTTGGATTTAAGAACTACCTCCATGCTAGATGGAGGCGGAAAAAGATGGTAACATGGATTTCAGGACAAGATTCGTGCAACACTGCAGCAAACAGAGGATGCCTTCTAGAAAAGTGATTTAGGCTAGTAACTTATTTGAAAACCATCTTCAAATACATGGGATGGAAAGTCTATGAACTAGTCAAGCATGCGACTTGGGTTTAAAATGGCAAGCATCTCAACAGCGTAAGAACTCAGCTATTCCAGACCAAGCACCCATATGGTCCAGTATCATGTTTCCATTGGGGTTCCTCATAATTCTTCCAGGGAGCACCCACGAAGGCAGCAGCTCCACGCACCTGCATTTGTTGCCCAGAGCTAGCGTTCCAAAACATAGGAATGGTTTTAGGGATTATTATGCCTTGCTCAAAGGAATGGTGCAAGATGCTTCCCGAATGGAGGTGGAGGACATACGTGGTCTCCAAACATTGCTTCTCCCCCACCCAGCACAGGCAGTCTCCAGTGCCTCACCCAGAGGAAGGACCCTTGTCACTGAGGCATTTGGGGCCAGGTGGGTGCTGTCAGTCCTCTGAGGGACACTAGGTGGCTTTTGGTAGTTGTCGCAGGATGGCCAGTGTAGCCCTCCGGAGCACGAGCCAGAAATCTGTGGAGGCATCAGACTAGCACCCTGGCTATTTTCCCCCTGCAGCATTTGTGTCTGTGATCCCCCCCCCCTGCCCCCGAGCAAGGCAGCAGGTGGACCATGGCAACTGCCTCCATAATCATGAAGGCTTCTCTGAATAGCAGCAGGGAGGGGTTCCTCCTGGTACTGCAGGGGAGTGATGTGTGGTCTCGCCTGTTTCACCCGCTGAGATGGAGGTTGGTTTGCCCTGCCTAAAGTGAGAGCCACCATGCTCATGTATGGAATTTTACCGAGGGCCAAGTCATCCTTGTCTTTGATTTGTAACCCGCCCATGTTTTCCAACAGATTCTTCTGTCTTTTAAGCCTCCCACAAAAAAGCTGTTTCGGAAGGAAAGATGGAATCACTGCATGATGTCTTTTGTTTGGTAGCGCTAGCAGCCCTGAGCTTGAAACATCGCTCTTTCCAAGCACGAAATGCATGTGGACTGGACTTATATCAAGCCAGGCCACTGTTCTGTCCAGGGGTTACTTCCAGATGTGTGTGATTAATTTTGTCCCTTGTACTCGGATCCTATACATATGTATGATGGAATGTATGTGAGACTGGTGTAGCTGGTACTTAGCTGTGCAGCACCTGTGGGTTCAGGGCTAGCCCTGCCAAAAAACAGGGTGAAAGAAACTTCTGGAAGCAACACCACAAGAAGAAGGATGAGTGAAGGCCAGAAGCAATGACCGTCTGGACTTCTTTTTCAAATAGGAGCGTTGGCCTTGGTTGTGTGGGGCATCATGTGGGCTCTGCTGGAGGTGATAGGAACAGGTATGTGTACTTAGCTTCAGATAGCAAAATATCCTCAGTACTTAATGCTTTGCCACTTAAGCAGTTGGGGGAGAAAAAAAACGATTTCAGTGGAATTCTATGGTTTGGGTTTGAGGTTCTTGGGCTTCCTTTACTTATGAGGTGACCCAAGAGTGTATGCAATTGGCTCATCTTTTGCTGTATCTTCAACTTTCCAGCGACTTCTAGCCTCCTTTGGTTTCCCACACTTCAGTTAAAGCCCAGGAGAAGATATTGTGAGACAATTCTTCTCATAGGGCTTTCTCAGATCAGAAAGAGTACGGAGCCTGGCAGACCTCGGAGCAATGGGGAGATACTGAAAGGAAAATGCACACAACCCTTGTAGAAATGAGGTAAATACACAGCACACCTAAAATACCGTATTTTTCGCTCTATAAGACACGCCTGACCATAAGACGCACCTAGTTTTTAGAGGAGGAAAACAAGAAGAAAAATATTCTGAATTCAATGGGCACATAATCACAGGCACATTCCCCATCACTTCCCCATGGGCTGCAGCTCTGACAGACTTACTGCACACACATATTCGCTCTATAAGACGCACAGACATTTCCCCTTACTTTTGAGGGGGGGAAAAGTGAGCCTTATAGAGCAAAAAATATGGTAAATTCAAAATAGATTATAAAATGCACTAAGAATGTGACAGAAAAATAAAATCTCTTTTCTGGAGGAAGAAAAAGTTAAGGAAAGTGGGAAAACGGAGTTTGGTTCCGCATTAGCTCCAACTCTTCCTTGGATCTGGACACAGTATTGTCTCCTTGCACCTGCCACAGGGCTTTCAGGGAAGGAACAGTATTACAAGCATATGTATTTGGGACAAGCTGTATCTACAATCATCCTCAGGCATTTAGTATTGGGAAGGTCCAGGGGAAGGTGCTAATTGCTGAGCCTAAATTTATCAGAAGTTGTTTTTCTTAGAGCATTTCTGAGATGTTCCTTTTCTTATGCTGATATAAAACCAGCATTTTCTGTTTCTCTTCAGCCCTTCTAGGTGGGATGACGGCCTTCCCTAATCTCCCCACAGTGTCCTGGAATGATGCTCACTTGGTATGGAGCTTTGTTGAAGTGGCAGAATCAGGACCAGCTGCTAACAGATGTTGTCCCTTTACACTGACAATGAAGAAAAAAATCTCATTGTCGTAAATTGCCCAGAGAGCTTCAGCTATGGGGTGCTATAAGAATAATAAATAAATAAATAAAGGGGGAAAAGAAGTTGAGGGACAACCCCTGTCAATGGTAAACTTTACCTGTGATAAATGTTTGGGCAATTTCTCCTCTCCCTGAAGAAAGTTGGTTAAATTGTTCACCAAGCTGCACTTCTACAAACAGGGTTGAACACTTTAAGTGGCTCTTTCTACAGGGGTCTGTCTACAGTGAATGCAAACAAGACAATAGCAGCCTTCAGGCTCATAATATAACATGACACAAGAGGAAAGGAGGATGGGAGGAAAAGAATGGAGGCAAGCAAAGTTAGGTACCAGTTCTTAACGTGAAAGAAATAGTTCAGCGAGAGGAAGATTCCGGTGGACTTGGTCTTTTGTTAGAGTGATTCCCATCCCCTCTGCTGCACTAGGAGAATGACCACTGCTTGGTGGCCATGAAGGATGGATAGGTTGGATGGACCTTGTCTCCAGCAGATGGAATGGGCCTGCTTTCCAACTTCCCTGCTGAGCTTATATTTGGTATCAAAAGCTTACATTTAATGCTTAATGTCTGATTTTGCCCAGAAACTACAAGTTTTTCAAGTGCAGTGAGAGATAATAACAAAATCGGGTTTCCCAATTTTCATGGGTGATGAAGCTCCACCCTACCCCAGGAGAATGAATTCTTTTCCAGATTATCTTTAAGATAATATGCCAATAGCTTCAGTGTTGGCAATATCTTCGAATATCAGTCCTTCTGTCTTGGGGACTCGAGTCTATCCTGACCAACTGCTTCTCTAATTGGTCTTGAAGATCTCTTATCGGTGAATATTTCCAACCTGGTCCCAAATACTAAAATTGCTCTTCTTGATTATCAGTTGGCTTATGCCAGATGGCCCACTGTGAATGGATAGAACGCTGGAATTGGACCAGGAGATGTGGATTCATATTGCTTTTTAGCCATAAAACTCTCTTGGTGGTCTTAAAGCAACTCACACTCTGGTAGAAAACCATTCTATATGTTGCCCTTAGGATTTGGAAGAAAGGACAAAAAGCCGTTGATTGTGTCTAGCTTTGTCCTTACAATGGTACAGCGGAGAACAATATTCATTATGCTTATGAAGTTTCCTAATATCCAGTGCCTACACATTTCATGCAGCAGCAGCTGCAATTCCTCCTTTCTTTGCTACCACAACTTGTTTCCAAGGCGCCAGCACACAAACCCATGAGTGGGAGACAGCAGAACTTGAAAATGAGTCTAGTTTGGTCCAAGTGCAGAGTTTCTGGACACCCAAAACTGGCATGACCCAAGTAAATGGTTTTCAGTGCCTACAAGTATGCTTGAAATTGTAGATATTTTTTGGTCTGGCTGCAATTGCCCTCTATATGGCTGTAGAAGTGATATTTATGTTGAAGTTTCCAGTGTGTGTGGCATGGTTTGCAGATTGAGCTGTGCTCCGGAAGCAAATCTGTTTTCAGAATATGTGGTAGACTTTGGCTTTGATAGATTCATTTGTTACAATGAGTGTACACCCCTGGGTTTACCTCCCTTGGTCGTCTGTCATTTTATTATGCAACATTAGATGGAGTGTAAATCTCTCTTGTAGAACATCTACATGGTGGCCTCTCTACCTTCCATAACCTGCTCCCTCAAAATTTATTTATTTATTTATTTATTTATTAACATATTTGTATGCTGCCCCCTTGCAAACAAGCCTCGGGGCGGCTAACAACATAGAAAAACAATCTAAAAACAATACACACTTTAAAACTGGCCCATCTCAAAGTCTAAAAATTAAAAACATATAAATATAATAATAAATAATCATATAAAATTAATAATTTAACAATTAAAATATTTCTTAGATAAAAAGGTCTTTGCCTGGCACCGAAAAACAAATGATGACGGCGCCAGGCGAGCCTCTCTGGGGAGCGCATTCCATAGGTGGGGTGCCACTGCAGAGAAAGCCCTCCTCCGGGTACTCACCCTCCTTATTTCTCTTACGGAGGGTTCCCGGAGGAGAGCATCAGCTGCCGATCGTAGGGGGCGGGAGGGCATATATGGTTGCAGGCGCTCCTTTAGGTAACCAGGACCCAAGCCGTCATTATTGTCGGTGTAACCTATTAGACTTACTCCCTTACTGAAATTGAGGCTAAGTGTTCGTAAGTGACACTTGCTCACTTTTCTCTGGGTCTTCTCCCCCACCCCCCACCCCACTGTCAGTGCTGTACACTGGAATCTCTAGTCTCTCTTTGTATTTTAATGAAAATAATATACCTTGATAAATTATTTCTAATGTGCGACCTGTCTCTTGAATTGGTATTGGTTGCAGCCCATTCAGACATGCCCATTCTGTTGCATGTAACAAGTTGCAAGCTGTTCCGATGGTACAAAGTCATCTTGTGTTTGGTCTAATCGGTGGGCCTATGCCAAAGGGGACCAGCATTTGTCATCCTTTTCTTTGGTACTCAGGCAAGCTAGCAGTGAGATAAAGTATTTGACTGGATATGTGTGTTTCAGCAAGGCTGTGGAATGACTGTTCAGTTTTATGGACATCTGGCTTTGCCATCCTTCATTTAGCGTTTCCATTTTGTTTCTTACAGCATAAAAAGAAACAAAGTGTGGTATGGTAGTTAAGAGCATGGGGCTCAGGTGATCCGGGTTCTGGTCCCCACTTAGCCACGGAGCCAATTGAGTGACTTTGGGCCAGTCACAGACTCTCAGCCCAACCTGCCTCACAGGGGTGAAGATTGAGCGTGGCAGAAACAGAATGATGCAATCCGCTTTGTGTTCTTAAAAAAAGAAAAAGAAAAAGCAGGGTATAGATTTAATAAATAAATACATAAATAATGCAAAGCGTGTCCCCAAGTGCTTGCCCATACATATTGCTACCTCAACAGCATTTTCCCCAAAGCATATAGTTGGAGGGATCCAATGTGGTGGCATTTTTCTCCTTGGATAGAAAAACTACTTCCGTGGCATCTTGCTCTGTACTTAAGAAGTTTTATATTACATGCATATTGTGAGAATTCATTTCATAACCTTGCCCTGTTCAGCTTGAATAGGTACAGCAGGAACTAATTTGGCTGCCACGGTCTCATGGGCCACAACTTTCCAACAGTCACTTTCAGAGGACAGAGATCCTGAAATTTAGATAGCAATATGTCAAAGCAATTATGAGTCCATTTTGGAGCAGAAAGAAAGTAAAATTCATGCCACTCTCTCAGATCCATAGATATTACCTATAGGAAGGACATGAAATACCACATTTTCCCCAAAATTTGCTTCAGATGGATCATGCATAATGTCTCTTAACAGATTCAGATTCATACTGAGGAGTTGTTTTGCTAAAGCCTGAAAAGGTGAGAAGCATTTCTTAAAACCAGAGGATCATTGCAATACTTCAGCATTTCTTTTTGGCTGCAGGACCTCGGATGTGAGAACCAAGTTCAGTCCCAGGGGTCCTAATAGGCACGCACCTTTCTCCTTCTTCCGAATGGTGGCCAGTGTAAATAGGGTAGGGTGAGGGAAACGGCATTTGCCTATTCTGGGACCCTTGGGTACTGAACATAGTTCTCACATTTGCACAGTCCCCCTCCCCCATTTTCTAAGGTCTTCTAAATCTTACTGGCAGTAAGGATTTTAAGATAAAATCTACAGGTATTTTTGGTATTTAGCTTGAACCTCCTTACACTTGGTTCCATCCTTCTTGCCATCATCCTCTGCCCACTGCCGGAGCTTCTCCGAAATGGAATTCAGCCCAGTCCTTTGATTCATAAGGTGCATTTATCTTCCCAAACACCATGCCTGCTTCCCCTTATAAGGTAGATCACCATTGTGATTTCCATATATTCTTAATTTGTGTGATCTTGGCTGAGTACGATTTGAAATGAAGGCTTCCTGCTTCATGACTACTTTGCTCAACTACACTAACTCTGTATTATGCAATGTATTTTTCCAGATTTTTATTGCTGAAACAAACAAGGTAGCATCTCTGCTTATTTAAACCAGGGTCTGGAAAAGGGACAAAGATTAACATACTGGGGAGAAAAATCCTAACAACAACTAATTTTATTTACCTATTTAATTCCTGAAACTTCATTTCTGCGCCATGCCTCATTTCTTCATCCTTTACTACACCTGATTTCCAAGGAATGCTTGATGTGCTGTTCATGCAGTGGAAATATGAATAAACCACAGAAATCAGCATTCCTTAACTATATTAAGGTTTTGATTGAGGTACTGGAAATACACAGGGTTCTTCCCTCTGTTTCTGCAGTGCTGTGCATAATGAGGCAGAGATCTCCATGTACCAGAGAAGCACAAACACTGAATAGTATTTACTCAGCCTCAATGGATATGAAAGCATGGTGTAGGCACGAGGGTGAATTCTTACTAATCTGCACACCTCAGGCATTTCTGCCATCCATTTAATAAACATGCAGTCTTTGCACAGGACAACCAGGAAAGTCAGTATGATGTTGCTACCAACAAAACCAATATAGCATTACAACTGACAAAGCAGCCGATATAGTACACAGTAAATATAAAGTGCTGAAACGAAAAATATGAAGAATCCTCATTCTTCTACATTGATCATCGTTGAGCATGGGCAGAATATTATCTCTGCATCTAAGGAAGTTCATGGGCTTGAAGCATGACCACTCTATCTTTTAAATGGGAGGCTGTAACAAATACCAAGTTCTCTGCATGTGAATTCACACCCTCATTCTTCGTTGGCGCTGACCTGCCATTGGGCATCCAGTCAAGGCAGGCAACAGCAACAGCCCCGCTCTTCTTTCCCTCCTGAGCCCATCAATCACCCCCCCCCCCCGCCTTATGGAGGCAGAGCTGTGCAGGCCACATAATCTGTCTTGCATCCCCTAAACCATTCTGTTCGTCTGGTGTGTGTTGGGGATGCAATCTCATTGCCACTTTTGAAGTAAGATTTAACTGCATTTCCATTTGGCGCCCATAGTGGAATGGGAGGCGTAGTGCCAGCTTGTCTCTTGCCTCCGGCAGTCCTGATTTTCAAGAAGACCTTATGTGTATTTCAGTCATAAGCTTCCATGGAAATTGTGTGTGTGTGTGTGTGTGATTTGCCTGAAAACTGGTCAGATGGTTTTTATCATGTTCAGAATGAGCAGAACCAAAGGCATAAAAACATCAGTACATTTCAGTGAGTGGTTGACCAGGTGGCCCACTGGAAGCCATAAGTGCACAACATTGATGTTTAAAGTGACGAGCATGAGCCTGCAACATGGCCAGAAAAGAATTAAGAACAATGGTTTTAAAAATTCAGGACTGAGAACTGTACTCATTCTTTGGGCAGTTTACACATTTTTGAGCAAGTCCATATGGATGCCCCTCAAATTGTCCCGTCCGTGACAGCCCTGCTCAGCTCTTAAAAACACAAGACAGTGGCTTCAGTTTGTTACCGATGTGTCTCATAGTTGGTTGCCTTTGCCTTCAGCTTACCTTGCATGACTGTCTCCTCCCACGCATCTTGCCTTCTCATGGTGTCCCCAAAGTATGACAGTTTCAGTCTTGTCATTTTTGCTTCCAGGAAAAAGTTCTGCTTTGATCTGATCTAGGACCCACTGTTTGTCTTTCTCTACTTGCAAAGCTGTCCCTGAGCACCATGTTTCAAACAAATCCATTTTCTTCCTATCAGCTTTCTTTGCTGCCCAGCTTTCACACCTGTTGTTAGTGATCAGGAAGACAATAGTGTGGGTGATCTTGGCCTTGGCTCCAGTGAAAGGTCCTTACACTTGATGATCTTTTCTAGTTCCTTCACTGCTGTCCATCCAAGGATCAGCCTTCTTTGAATATCTTGGCTGCAGTCTCCCATTGAATTGAATTCTGAGCTAAGGTATGTATAATTTTTCACAGTTTCATTGCTGACCTTAAAGTTGTTTACTGCTTCTGTTGTCATGATTTTTGTTTTCTTATTGTTCAGCTGCAGTCCTGCTTTTGCATTTTCTTCTTTCACTTCCATCAGGAGTCATTCAATTAATTGCTGCTTTCTGCCAGTATATAGTATCATCTGCATATCTTAAATTATTGACATATACTGCACCAATTTCACTCCTGCTTCCTCTGATCCAGCTTTGTTTATGATATGTTCTAAATACAGATCAAACAGGGAGATAAAATTCACCTTTGTCTGACACCTTTGCCTATGGGAAACCATTCTGTTTCTTCATATTCTGTCCTAACAGTAGCTTTTTTACACAATACAGGTTATGCATCAGGACAGTCAAATGCCAAGGCACCCCCTTTTTTTCCAGGACCATCCATTGCTTCAATTGATTTTTTTACAGATTTTGCTGTAGTCCATAAAGCATAAACCAATCTTTTTCTGAAATTCTTTGGTGCATTCCAGTAGCCAATGTATATCCATAACAGAACTGAAAAGGCAAATCAGATAACTATTAAATCCAAAGAAATAATTCTGTAATTGCTTTCGGGTAAGTGCAGGCAGGAAGGGCCTTGTGTCAGGGGACCTGCTGTAAATGTCAGCAGCAGAGTGACTGCTTGTGTACTGAAGAAAGAAAAAGAACTCTTGAAAGGATGCATAGCTGAGCACAGTCTGACTGAATCATTGATGGTGGACAGCAGGAGAAGCCTGGCTGTGACTTGAACTGCAAAGTCAGGCTTTATGTCTTCAAAGACTAAGACTAGTGATGGAGCAACAGACTTCGCTTTGCAACAGACCTCCTTTATAGTTATACCAAATAAAAAATGAGAGAAATTCCCTGTGTATTCTTAGAGCAGAATGTTTCAGAAGGCTTCTCCATTCAGCCAAAAACATCCCATTCCATACCTCTCAGAACACAGAAATGCACCATCAATGGCAGCGTAAGAGAAATTTATCCCAGTGCAGTTTGGATCGGGATTTACCCAGTTTCCACTTTTGTGCCAAACAGACTCAGTGCTCTTTGAAGTCTGTATGCTTCCAGGCTTGCAGCTTGATCTAGGGACCCTCAAAATGCATTTGACAGCATTCTTAAATGTGAAATATTTGCAAGAAAAATTGCATACTTTAGAAAATACAAACAAACATGTTTAAATCAATGGGGAAATTATGCTTACTTTTCAAAGATGTGCATGATGGTTGCATATGAAGCTTTGAGCTTAAAGGGAAATAAAGATTGCACTCCAGTATGAACATAAGAGGGATTTAACTTTGACATACAATTCAGAAAAATTCAGCACATGTTTATTGTAAGTACCTCCTCACCTGTGAAAGAACTTGAACTGTGCATGTTCCTTTCCTCACTCTCTTGCCAAATAGAAGCTGAAAGGCATAGAAAGGCACTTCTTGATTTTTATGAACAATCTTTCAGCCATTTTAGCTGTACCTAAAAGGTTTATGTTAGATTTCTTAATAAAACTTTCCTTGAGTCAAATGACGGCTGAGAATTCTTGGTTAGTTTGGGAAGGCTATTTACTTTTTTAAATGCTTTGTAAAAGCTTGTTCGTTTTTAATTGAACTGTTTATAAAGGAATACTCTTTGAAAGGACATATCAATGTACAATCTTTTTACTTTTTTTGAAAAGCTTTTAAACTCCACTTTGTTCATGTTATTTTTGTACATTTAATTTTTAAAAAAAAGAATGTTTGATGATATAAAAAAGATTCCTAATGCATAATAGATAGCAGTTATTTGCCATTTAGAAAACCAATTATATTGGCCATAGAAACAGACTGCTTTTCCTATTTGTTGAGGGTGGTGTTTTTTTTCAAATGAATATTTGGCCGTGCCAAACAAAGGAACATAATACATATTAAAATGATTACATGGATGCACAAGGATAAGACATTTCAAAAAACGTTTTTGTTGACCTCAAGCTTTCTCACATCACATTTTTCAATACTTAATTTTTGCAGTGAAATTATAGGCTGCTGAAAAGAGTCTGTTAAAGCATTAAAAGAAAAATAACATTGAGTTTTTCAGTTATCTGCTATTATAAAAAAGCCAGCTTTGTGTGCACATTTTAAAACAGCGAACATGTTTGCACAAAATAAGATTTGCATATAAGCCATAATACCATAAATAACATAACCATGTTTGTTCAGTGGCTGTTCTGGTCATGATCCAACCCAGGTAACACTTTTAAAAATGCTTCTTTTTTAATTGTGGGAGAAATGCCAGCAAGTGTTAATTCACTCATTTAATTTCCAAGAATTTAAGAGCAGCTAGCAAATGTTGGATTGCACTACATGTTTGCTTGGCTATGCTCCATCAATAAACAAAAATCCTTAGTTACATTCTTTTTGGTTTCTGCAGAATCCTCTTTCTCAAGTTCTGCATGATTTCCCAATACTTAATGGTTAATTGCCACTGACTAACCACTTATGAGTCGTTGATTGCACCTCTGTGTCTCTAGCTTATTTAGCAGTTTCCAAACCAAACAAATTCTGCCAATGAGGGAAATGCCAGAGAATGCCCTGTATCCAGAATCCCACTGACAAATGCATTTCTCCTTAAAAATGTTGGACAGTGGATAGTGATAGGTTACCAAGCAGCCCTAAAAGACAGAAAAAACCCTGGGAATTTCTGATATATCCTGAGACCTCTTTCTTCCTCTGAAATTTACCCGGTCTGGAGCGTAATTGAAATAACAAGCTATCTTGTGTGTCTTCTACCTCCTGGAGCAGGATATTGCCTTAGAATCATTGGCTCAATAAGTTAAGGGAGGACGAAATAGTCAAATATTTTTGAAGCAACAATATGAATGTCTTATTACAGCAGAATGCACAAAACCTACCTCTGGTCCTTCGCTGTAATGATGAAATTAACAAAGAGCTTTAAAACTATTCGCCATTCACAGAGGAGATGACACTGACCTTTCTGGACTTATTGCAAAGGTGGGGGGAAATTGTAAGTTTTCCCTTCATATTTGCTAACATTTCCCTGACAAAAGCACCTTGTTGGCTTTACAGGTGCCCTTTTTCAGTTCTGTGCAAGAAAGAAATAATTTGCCATAAAAGCTGAAATTGCCACAACTGGTGGCTGAGTGTGCAAAGCATTACATGGGTTTATGCGGAGGGGAGATGGAAGGGGGTGGGGGGAAGAAGCATTCAGAAGCTTCATCAATATCAAACTCTTCACAGAGCTTCTGTAGGCAAGCTTCTCTTGGGAAGAGAGAGAGAGACAAATTCTGCATATTTCTAATTTGAGCAGATTAAGAAACTAAGTATGCGATTTCTTGGTCTTGGAAGAATGTCTTGCTACCACATTAGCCTTGATAATTAGATGAAATTCCCAGGATTAGAGGCAGTATATGTCTAATTAACCATTACATTTTTCTGAAGACCTTCTCAGAGATGTTTAGCTGGGTGAACGTTGGACATAAAACTGTGGACTGTGCAGTCTGATCCATCAAGCCAATTCTTCTGATGAAAAATAATGCAGTCTTGACATTCTTCTACACAAAAGATTAATATTTTATGCATTGTAAGAAGATTATTTGTTTTTACATTAAAACACCTTTAAAAATGCCCCCCTGCTATCCAACATTAAAAGTTTTACTTTGGGGGTAAGGGGGCTATGAAGACAGGCCCTCTCCAAGCACTACTTGCAAGAATTCCAAGAAACATAAACTTGGTGGCTTGTTTTAATCCCTGGCATGTGTCAGATGTGGCTTGCTGTCCAAACCCAGGCAGCATGGCTTGTTTAAGGGAGAAACAACCCTTCTAACACATGGCCTGTTTTGGGGATATTTGAGGATCCTTTTTGACTCAGATGAGCCATGCTTCCTAAGTTCACATGGGAAGCTGCATGGGGGGAGGGGGGGGAGGCACTCAGTAGGATCCAGGGATGAAAACAAGACATAGTAGCATTTTGCCCTCACCATGACTTGTTTGAGTGTGTAACCCAGAGAATTCACTTAGTTGTCAAATGGAAAGTACTCTCTTGTTGTCTTCTTAAGTTCACATCAGATAAGAAAGCTGTGATAATGTCTTAAGCATAGAGGGGGTTATGTATCTCCTGTTCAAGATTTATTCTCAGGAGACACTCATGGTGATTAGGATAATTGGTATTTTTAAGGATTAGACTTAATGGGTAGACTAGTAGAGAGGGAAAACAAGCATATCTGTTAGTAATTATTGGCCTTAAGAGGTAGGAATGGAGCCTTCATATGCAGAAGTAGTTTGACTCTGATTATTGAACAGTAGATGCAAATTCAAGCCAGCCTGGGAATCCTTAAATGGTATTGAATATTAGTTTGCACTCCCAGTCTCAGTTACACAAGCCTCAGTTTAATGAGTTCCATCAGAAACACGTGTAATCAGAGCAGGATTATTTTGCCGTGTACTTTTGCACCTTTCCTAATCTTACATTTGTGCTGGTTGAGTCTCCTAGGAAGGACACGCAGAACCACAGGGTGTGCCTCATCCATCCAGCATCCAAGGCACTAATGATCAGAAAGGGACCGTTTCCACTTTTTCTCCTTCATCCCTCTTGGCTAGGAAATATTTAATACCTGCCATCTGGGCAAAAGTGTGTGGGGGAAGAATCTGTCACAATGGTTGGAGGATGAGAAGTTTTGCAAAGGGGGTAGTCATTCCAGAATTAGAATATTCTTTTTGAGAGAGAGAGAGAGAGAGAGAGAGAGAGAGAGAGAGAGAGAGAGAG
>JAIXND010000654.1:114214694-114280158 GCA_023646645.1 Varanus salvator macromaculatus | reverse complement strand
GAGAGAGAGAGAGAGAGAGAGAGAGAGAGAGAGAGAGAGAGAGAGAGAGAGAGAGAGAGAGAGAGAGAGGTGTCTGGCTGGAAGGAAAAACCCTACACAAGCAGCACTCACCCACAAGGCTTCAAAATAGAATGGCAATCAAATTGAGTTTGCCTTTTCTGAAATGATTTTGCAGCACACATTACCTAATTCAGCTGCATATATGCCAGTTTCCTGGATTCATGCCTTTGATGTCTGTTATCAGTAGGAAAGCAGTACAACTTGGCTTTTAAAAACCTCTTTTTGGGGGAAAAAAAACTTGGATAATATGTAGAATAAAAGCACGTCCTTGAGAATTAAGGCATGGAGAGAAGGGCAGGCAGTCTGCAGACTTATCTGTTCCCCCTTTCCCAACCAGTTTTCAGGGATCGAAACCAGAAAAATGGACCTCACCTCGCCTCTCCCTCTCTCTCACTTACACCCAAACAACTTCATGCAGTCAGATCTTTGATTAAGTTTGCAATTCTTAGGATAAATCTCAAAAAGTGAATTTGGTTGTAGATTACATGAGATTACCCTGTGAATCTTTTAGAAACATTCAGATTTCAGCTAGATTTTTTCTGCTACTTTTTGGTTGTATCCTGTACTTTCCTAATGCTATTGACAGAGACTCATAATTTAAGGATTTGCATCTGATATTTTTTTAGATTGCAATCTCCACTCAATCAAGTGAAAAAGACTTGGAGTCTTTTTTAGACTGGTGTCCAAGAAAAATATACTGCAGGAGAGACTCAAAAATGAAGGTGACTAAGCAGCAAGCTAAAACTATTATGACATGTGTCACTAATAATGTTTAACTCATTCTGGACAATGATACTTCCTTCTAAAGGGCCTCAGGCCTTAGGCTTATTCACACGTACAGGTAGATCAGTGACCTAAAATAGCAAAGGCAGGCACAAGCACAGGAACCAGCAGATGAAGCACACACAGGTGCCAACTCTGTCTCCATCTTTTCTCAGCCATCACATACGCCAAGACTTGGCACCACTCATTCTCCTGTAAACCCTTTTACATAAGGCAAATAGGTCGGTTTCTGTGCAAAAGAATAAAGGAACCCAGATCTCACATCAAAAAGAACAGTGGTCAGGAACAAGTGAGAGAACTTAAGTGGCTTACCAAGACAATTTGAGAATGGCCATTCTTGAACAAAGGAACTCCAAAGGAGGGCTCCAGCATGAAACCAATGAATTATTGTTTGGCTATCACTTGTGGCTCCATAATGGGCTTTACATCCCACTACATTGTTAATTAGTTCTGCAATGCCAGGCTGTTTGGGATTGTGAATGCCCACTGAAAATTTATTTATTTATTTCATTAATTTATATCTCACCATTTTTCTTTTTTAAAGAACTCAACGTGGCTTACATGATTCTCCTCCTGCTGCTCTCAACCTGATCTCCACGAGAGCCCTGTGAGGAAGGTTGGGCTGAGAGTCCGTGACTGGTCCAAGTCACCCAATTGGCTCCATGACTGAGTGGGGACTAGAGCCCAGGTTGCCTGAATCCCAGCCCCATGCTCTCAACCAGTACACCACACTGGCTCGCATTTAAACTTTAATGTAATTGTTACAATATGATGTTTTCCACTTCATTTCCCTCTGACTACACTTCTTGCTTCCCCTGCTCACAGGCATACCTATTCACTTAGAATAATGCTTTATTCAGCTGATGGTGGCCTGCTGTTCATAAAAATTTACACCATAATAAATTTATTTGTGTTTAAGATGCAACAAGACTCTTTGTTGCTATTTTCCTCTGGAAAGAATATACTACTGGGGTTGATAATTAAATGATGCTTAAGCAATTGGAAAGGAGTTTCAGAATCACATATAGTCGCCTCACTCTCTCTCTGGGGCACGAACACCTCCCGTTTTCCCATTTCTAATCAAATTTAACTGTTATTACATTGACAGTGGCATTGTCGCCAGGGCTAACTGATGTTCCCACTTAATTCAAGAACTGAAATTGCAGTTCAAAATAATTTAGTATTTAGGCTCTGTGTGTCAGAGAAGATTGTGATATCAAGATTTAAGAATAAAATGCTGGGCAAGTCAGCCATTAAAGTGATCTACTCCCATATTTCTACTGGGGGTAGTAAGTAGTGTATCAAGAAAAAAAAGATAAAGAAGTTTTAGTGACCTTGATCTAGTCTTTCATAAGAACATTGTTGCATGCGTGTGGTATATTTGTGAGTTTTTTGGTATGGTCCTTTTTTCCCTGTGGTGAAATATAGTAAGCTACACATTTCTTCTTACTGTTGTCACTTCTACGCTGCCCAATAGCCACAACTGTCCAAGTGGCTGAGAACAACAATTGACAGCATTACAAACCACAAATATGGATATTAAGTACAACGTAAAATTTCCTTATACAATATTTATAATAATGTAAACAGAGGAAAACAATCTCAGTTTCAATAACACACTTTGACAAAACACATTAAGTTGATTTTATATCAATGGAACTTGCTTCTGAGTAGACAGATAGAGTTGATGTTGTATGTATTGCAAAAATAAGCTAAAACATGCAAGTATGGTTTGTTTTTTTTAATCTGGTTTGTTTTAAGCTGTTGCCAACAATATTTTCCCCAATTTTTCTGATGTAAAAGAAAGCAAAATCCTGCTTCGTTCAGCAGAATGCTAAATTTTGTTCACTTTTCTTGCATTTTAGCCAATGTTCTAAGAACTTCTTTGCAAATCAGTTTGTGTTTATCCACAGAGTCCTAGTGCAGCTGATCTATCTTTTGAAAGTGTTGTGAAAATCATTCATTTTATGAGAAGTCTGTGTGTTTTTCTCATCAAAGGCCTTTGTAAGGCTGTTCAACATGCATGCTTGAAACCTAGAGAGGTACCAACAGATTGATGGAGTGTTAAATATCTAGATTGGCATCCTATTTACATAATATGGGTAAATTCCACTTGCTCTTGATAAAGGTCTCAATTAACACTAATGGAAATGTGAAAGCTCACACAACAAAAGATAGAAAACTCACACATTGAAAACTCTCACAACAAAATATATCTGTGGTCTAACATATTCAGAGTATACATAAACCATTTTTAAGAGCAGGTCAATAATTTTTTGATAGAAGTGGCAGATGTAGTCATGTGCTTTCTCTGTGTTGCCTTTACATAGGATCTCTTGGGAAGAGACATCTCCGAAATCAGTGCAGAAGAGGTGGCTCGGTAGAATGGACGAGAAAAATCTTTTGGGCTGAGAGTGAATATTTTTCCTCTCATTTGAAGTGAGCCTGACTGACCTCCATGCAGTCATGCCTCAGAATGTGGGCAGGGGGCTTTTCTTCCTCTTCTGCCTTCTACCCCCCCAGCTATCATTTGTGAGGATGCAGCAAGATCTGAGATGGGAACTCATAGATCAAGGTCCATCTCTTCTGCAGGGCTACAGAGAAGAGTTGGAAGGGGAACTGTGGCCTGTGTCTGCGTGTGAATCAGAAGAATTTTCTTGCCCATATGTCTGCTTTTTCCTCCCACTTTCCTTCTAGTCTTAAAAATCAAAGCTCAAGGAAGAGACTGTTTTATTTTACTAATAGAGACATTATGTAAAACATTCTATATTCATTGAGAGTTCTGTCATAGCTGTTGTACTACATGTTCACTCATCTCCCAACAACAGTACATTTTTCAAAAAATCCTAGCTCGAGTTGTAGCTGCTTGTTTGAAGTGGGCAGCCTCACCTCAAATTTCCTGAAAGGTGTCTGCTGTCGCAGTTCAGCAGCATCCGCAACTGTTATCAAGCCAGAGGGGTTGCAAAGGAGGTTGGTTTTCGCATTGCTTTTCATTGGCTGCTGTCAAGGGAAAGCAAACCCATGAGTGGTCTGTGCAGAAGGGGGTGGCTGGTAGATCAGCCCCTGCAAAATAAGATCCTCTGCCTTTTTCGCCTGGATCTGACTGTGATCAGGGTACTGCATCTTTTCTGCCCTTTCTTACAACTCCATGTGTTTGGGAAGGTGAAAGAGTGAGCACAGCCCATTTTATGGGAGCACAAAAAATTGGCAGCCATCAAAGCTCAGGCTTCTTTTACAAGTGGGAGTTTTAGCAGGGTTAATTAGGGCCTTTTTCCCAAGGGTGTATGTATTTGTATATGTCCTGGTTAAAAACTCTGGGTAGTTCTTTCCAAAAAGCTGTTTGAAAAGGAAGATTGGATTTCGACAATTAGCTCCCAAACCTGACAGTTCCACTAAAAGTAGGTGGCTTAAATCAGCAGGAGGAGCGTGACCCCAACCAGGACAGGGAAATGCCCTGCTGATCTTCAGAGATCCCCTTACTGATAGTACCTCCATCTTACTAGGATTAAGCCTCAGTTTATTGACCCTAATCCAGTCCATTATTGAGCTGAAGTCCCGGCTCAGGATGGCAACAGCCTCACCTGGATTGGATGAGAAAGAGAGGTAGATCTGAGTATCATCATCATATTGCTGACTCCTCAGCCCAAACCTCCAGATGACCTCTGCCAGTAGTTTCATGTAGCTATTAAACAGCATTGGGGACAGTACAAAACCCTGTGGAACCCCATGAGGCAACTGCCATGGGGCAGAGCGACTGCCCCCCAGCACCAGCTTCTGGACCTGGTCAGCCAGGTAGGAACAGAAGCAGAAGCCTGTCCAGAAGGACACCATGGTTGATGGTGTCAAAAGCCACCAAGGAGGGACCAAGGAGAACCAACAGGGTCACACTCCCTCTGTCCCTCTCCCTGCACAGGTCATCATACAGGGTGACCAAGGCCATTTCCATCTCATACCCAGCCCTAAAACCCAACTGGTATGGATCCAGATAATCCATATCCTCCAGGAGTGCCTGAAGCTGCCCAGCCACTACCCACTCCAACATCTTGCCCAAAAATGGAAGGTTGGTGATGGGATGGTTGTTATCCAGTATTCCTGGATCCAGGTCTGGCCTTTTCTGGAGTGGCCAAAGCACTACCTCCTTCAATGAGGCAGGGATTGCTCCCTCAGTGAAGTGTTGACAGCCTCCTGGACCCAGGCCAAATCTTATCCACAGACCTTCCAACCAACCAAGTCAGGCACGGGTTGAGCAGGCATGTGGTAAATCAGACAGAGACAAGCACCTTGTTCACATCCTTGGGTTGCAACAACTGAAACTCATCCAGTAATGAAATGTAAGACGGTGCACTGGACACTTCCAAAGATTGATGCATAGAAACAGTAGAGTCAAGCTCTTGATGGATCTGAGCAATTTCTCCCTCAAAGTGCCGAGCAAATTCGTCACAGTGAGCCATTAAGGGCTCTGGAGTCTCATCTGGCAGACCAGCTTGTAGGAGTCCCCAGACCACCTGAAATAACTCAGCTGGACAGCACTGTAAGGAAGCAATAGAGGAGGCGAAGAAGTCACACTTTGCCTGCTTTATTGCCACAGAATAGGCTTGATAGTAAACTCTTAAATGTGTTCGATAGGACTCGCCACAAGCTGCCCTCCACCTGCTCTCTAGCCATCTCCCTTCCTCAATATGGAATTTCTTCCCTGAAAAATTGAGAAGACACGATTCTTTGTGATATTAAGGTGCTCAGTTTATTAAGTTTTCTGACTGAGAGTTTACAATGTTTGATACTTCCTTCACCTGCACTGGATGCATCTTGGAAGTAAAATATCTAGTGTATTTCTTTCTAAAACATCTTGTTAATTCACAGCAGATACTGTATGACAATGATAAAAAAGACTATGGGGCTTCCAAGCTTTCCACAGCAAGGAGTTTTATAAATGGTTCACAAGCTCTGGGCAACCCAGAGTGGGGTCAGGGGAAAGATACCTCCCGCTACACTTCCATTAATACTATTATCTGCAGACAAAATCAAGGTGAACTGTGGACCATCAAACACAGTGCTGTGGGAGGAAATGCATGAGGAGAATATAAACATCACTGGTAAGAAGATTTCTACATCTCTGTGAAAAACAGGCAGAAAATGCAATCATGAGTTGGGTTTGCAAAGCAGTTTATTTTGCTGGTGTACACAAAATGGAATTACATGATGCCCGCATCTAAAAATGGCTCAGATCGCAACTCTGCGCTTCAGTCTACAATGTGGACTTGAAGAAAAAAATCACAGCTGCTTACGGGAAAGACTGCGTTTTGATTTTTAAACAAATGATGGGTTTTAATATGTGCAATATGTGATGTGGGTGTGTTGAACTTTAACTTAGTTGGATGCCAAATGTTGTGCCCATCCTGGCTCTTAGCCAGAGAAGTTTGCAGTGAGAAATTAGTCTACCTGCAGCTGCAGGTTCCAGAAAGAGTGCCTTTTCCCTACTTTTATGCCTCTAGACCAAACTCAAGCTAGACCTAGGTGTGTAGGGTCCCTGCAGCCTATTGCAGGTGGCTTAATTAGAACTTAAGTGATCAGCTGTGCCTTTTATGAATTGTGTAGAATATCCTGTGATACTCCTAGCCACCATCTGGGATGCCATAGGATGCTGTGGACCTCCTCCCACATGCCTATGGATTCAAGCACCAGCACAAGATCCATTTGATCATGGATCTTCCTTTGTCCACCCTATCAGATGCTCCGAATAGGTTGTCTCTGTGCATGAGGTTGCCACTGTAACCGTATAAGAGAAAGGGGACATGTCACTTTGTGGGGTAACAGGAGCGTGGAGCATCTGGGATATGAAGTATCCAATTGCTTTTCCAGCCACCTTCTCCCCACTAAGAGGTATATCAGTTAGGCAGGCTCAGATCCTGGCTTGGTCCATGCTGTATGCCTGATGGAGGATTGGGGTGAAATACCTCTGTCTTCCTCCCACCCTGCCTGGCTCTTGCTGGGGTGCCACGCCATAGGTTGAGAGCGCTGAACCTGGAGCCCTCTGATCACAATTGGATAGGATCTTGCTTTTCATCTCTTTCTCCCTTACGTATGTTCCTCTTCCCCTTTTGACTTGGCCCCGTGGATTAACTGTTTGCTTGATGTGGCATCCCTCCTGGCTAGCAATTGAATTTCATGCTGTTGGTCACATTTATCCAACCTGCAAGCTGTTTAAGTGATATTTGTTGGTGGGCAGCCATATGTGTTTAATCCACGAATCAGTCGCTCTGTTTTATCCTTCCCTGACTTCCTATCCTTATTCTTGCTGCAGTGCATTCCATGCAGGCCATACAGTAGCTGGATCTCTAGTCAAAGTCCTGGCAGCCTGTTTATAGACCTCGCTCTATTTCTTGCCTCATCTCTCCTTGGATCATTTCCCTTAAGACTGCTTTAGTCTTGAATGCTTCTTCCATTTTCCTCATTTCATTGCGTATCTGCCCATTTCTTTAAGGATGTGATCTTGCCCTGTCTCTTGCCTCAGACTTGAATTCACCTCCTGCTTCTCGAGATACTATTCCACTCTAGAAAGTGTCTAGGGAAGCCAAGGTGCAGTTCTGCAAATAGAGCTCATCTTTTGGCTGCATCCGTTGCACTGAATGCACCAGATTTAGTTCAAATGGAACACAAGGCAGAATGTAGTCCTTTTGATATATCTTGCAGTTGGGCTTCCCTGCCAGTATTTTTAACTCTTTCCCCACTCTTGCTGCCTCTTTGAGTTCTGGCTAAAAGAGTGGACTGTGTGCACAATTGTCTCGAGCCCCTGGAGATATATACTGAAAAAAGTTTTTTTAACTAAAATGTTAGCTATTTTTGCAGCTTCAAACTGAACGTTTTGCTACGGACTATCAAGGGTATTAACATAAGGAAGACTTACTGTGTCCTTCTCCAAAACCTCCGAGGGTAGTATTTGATATTGATCTAGTCACAGTCTGCAAAGAAATTAAACCATTGCTGCTTTTTACAGTTATTTCCTCCTAAAACCATCTGTGGAGCATTTGCGGCCAACAAAAATGGAGCTGTACTAAACCCAATGTTCTTGACAGTCCTAGATCCTGGGAAATCACTCTTTGTTTCTATACAGTAATATTTAGATTTCCTAACTTTTTTATACATATCATTGATGCCTGAATTTTTAACACCTACACATTAAGTGCAGAAGTCCATCATTCCTAAGCCAATCTAAATAACCCCAAATAGGATACAGCAGCACAAATTTAATTTATTATAGCTGGTTTTGTGACACTGATTTTCTCACTCCTTCAGCATGCTAGGAGGTCATTTGAAATTGAGTTACTGAGTTCTGAAAACCAGTATGGTTGCATAGCTGAGGAATTATATGGTACTTGTATAGCCTGCTAAGCAGTTGCCATCTGTCTTCAGGACCATGGACAGCACCCACATGTCTCTTTCTGGTTAGTTCAGGCTTTTAACAGCTGTCAAATCAAGGTACACCCTGTGGATTTACCCATGTTTTATTTTTGACAAATTTAAAGTTTGACCTCAAACAGGTAACAAAGTGTAAATAAAAAGGCATGTCCACTCGCAATCTGAGTAAAAAAGCAAAAGCATCCTAGAATATTCTTGCTGAGCTGAAATCCAGACCTCAAATTAAAATTCAGTGAAATAAAATCACATTGTTTCTGAAAGATGCTCAGATCTGAGCTTTGAGAATTAAGGAGGAGAGAGTTCTGTCTATACTAATCCGCACCCTTTGTAGCCAAAAGTATCTGGCAAGTATGCTGCAACTCAACATCATGGTAGGAGATAGTGTCAATTTATTGTGCACTGCAGCCAAGAAATTAAAAGACGCTTGCTCCTGGGGAGGAAAGCGATGGCAAATCTAGATAGCATACTGAAAAGCAGAGACATCACCCTGCCGACAAAAGTGTGTATAGTCAAGACTATGGTTTTCCCAGTTGCAATGTATGGCTGTGAAAGCTGGACCATAAGGAAGGCTGAGCGCAAAAGGATTGAGGCCTTTGAATTGTGGTGCTGGAGGAGACTCCTGTGAGTCCCTTGGACCACAAGGTGATCAAACTGGTCAGTCCTAGAGGAGATCAACCCTGACTGCTCTTTAGAAGGCCAGATCCTGGAGATGAAACTCAAATACTTTGGCCACCTAATGAGAAGGAAGGACTCCCTGGAGAAGAGCCTGATGCTGGGAACAATAGATGGCAAAAGGAGAAGGGGACGGCAGAGGATGAGGTGGCTGGATGGAGTCACCGAAGCAGTCGGCGTGAGCTTGAGTGGACTTTGGGGGATGGTGAAGGATAGGAGAGCCTGGAGGAATGTTGTCCATGGCATTGTGATGGGTCTGGCACGACTTCGTGAATAACATAGCATAACATACAAGGTTTATATGCATCATCCTTTGCATTTGGTTTTCTATCTAGTCAGTCTTACTGCATGCTTTTGCCTGATCTGCAGCATATCCACTCCCCCTCCCCAGTTCATGGGTGTCACAATTATCACACTCAGCTGCTGCTGCCATTTCTGGCAATAATTCTGGTGTCCCCTGGAGACTGATGATCCTTGCAATGGTATGAACTAACTTGACACACTGTGATTTTTAGCAATGTGCCACAAAATATGAGAAATGAGAATGATGGATTTTCTCCTATGGCTTTTGCATGTGCTTTGTTGACTGTTGTGTTGGATAAATGATTCTGTGTGGTATACTGAGACACTGGGTGGAAACCAGTACATTAAAAATATTTCAAAGGGGAAAGATATGGGTACGGTATTATAATCCCTACCATTGCTGTTCTAGTATTTTAGGTCTATCTGTGTGGATGGTTTAATGTTTGTTGATGATGCCTCTGCTCCTTTACAAGAGTTGTTAAAAATATAATTAAACTTTAGGTCTAAACATTAATTATGAATAGGAGGAAGTTATGGGATTAGCAAAGGGCAGCCTTTCATGTTTATGAATTATAGATGGCTTATAAATTAGAGCCTGGAAGCAATGAAAATGGTGATGAGAAATAAGAAGACAAAATTTTATTTATTTTTCTTTAAGTCTACTGCATGAAGTTTCCTTCCACCCCACCAGCACCAAAGAAGAGTGTCTTAAAGTGGGGGATCTTTAGAACCTGAATTGAAATGGCAGTTCTCTTCCAGGTACTCCTGAAGTTCTCTGTCATTCTGCATCAGTTCTCCAATCTGTAGGACAGGGAATGATTTAAGACCACATGGCTCAATGAATTATTTTAGGCATCACTTTTACCAATTTTGCCAAGGTTTGAGATAAGGAAGTTGAGATTAGGCCAGTGCCAGAATACAGCACCCTCAACAAGCTGCTGGAGCTACAGCAGGTCCTGCCTGACCTGACAACCAGAAGAAGTCTAGCACTTTGGACCAGGGGCCACTATTTACATTTACCAGAAATGGCCCACAGCTCTCAGTGTACCCAGCAGCACAGCTGGCTAGGACATGCTTGAAGCTGAGCACCATTTTTCTATCTAAACTTGCATAGGTTATTTTAGTTTAATTGGGCTATTTCTGTCTTGTCACTATGACTGAATTTCACTCTTTGGAATTCCTGATACTTGTCCCATTACAATTAATGGGTCTCTTCAGCCTGGAGAAGAGGAGACTCAGAGGGGATATGTTGGCGACATACAGGTATGTGAGGGGGTGTCACACGGAAGTGGGTAGAGACCTGTTCTCCCCTGCAGAGGAAGGCAGGATGCACTCCAACGGAGCAAAGCTCAGGGAGCCAAGGTTCCATTTGGATGCCAGGAAGCACTTCCTGACAGTCAGGACCCCGAGGGTGTGAAATGGGCTTCCACGAGGGGTTGTTGAGGCCCCATCGGTGTGGGTGTTCAAGGATAGGCTGGACATGCACATGGTGGGCATGTCTTGAGCAGAGCTGGCTGGTGCCAGAGGTCAGACTAGATGGCCCGGGAGGCCCCTTCTGACTCGCTCTGTTTCTATGTTTCTAATTACTTCTCCGGTACCCATTTTGAAACTTTGTGGGGCAGAAGCTTTTAAAAGTCAGATTCTGGGTGAATATCTTTTCTGTAATTTTTCTCAGGAAAACCAAGCATGGACATTTAGAAAAGTTTGGACATTTGAAACACCTGGTAGGAAGTCAGTCACCAGGCCCGAATCATATCACTGCAATTCTGGATGGTTTGTTGGAGTCGCCACTTCTGTGCCATTTCTGAGTTCAGTGTAAGCAGATGTGAAATGGCGTGACTGTACTATTGCTCTAAGAATTAAATTTAACAGTCTGCTATTACAAACATGGGAGTAGTGTATGGGCAGAACCAGTTTCGCCCTGACATTTGGGAATCCAGGCTGCTGACCAGAGAAGAAGCCAACAGATGCACTGCAAATCCAGAATGCTAACAGCATGGAATTGTTCCGTTGTTTATTCCGATGCCCAAGGTTCTGGTCCTTCCCTCTAAAACTCTCCTCCACTGTCTGCTGAGGGTCCTTGCTTGTTTCTTATGTTTCTGCTCTGCACAGGGTCATTTGCTGCTTGTCCATTCCTCTCCTTCCTAGTTCCTTTCCTCATTACTTCTGCCATGGAAGTTTTCTCCCTTTCCAGCTCCTCTCTCTTTCAGTTTCTACCTGAAGGTGCATTAAAATATTTTCTAAGTCACAGGAGGCTCAGATCCACAAGCTTTGCCTCCACTGTTTGATCGCTCCTTGCTGCTCATTTTTAGCACTTGACCTCTGACCAGGGCCTCTCACCTTAGTCTTACCTTTATCATACAACTCGCTAGTCTTCTGGGTATGCGCACATAATTTCTCTGCAGTGTCTATTCATGTTTCAAAAACAAGGTTCAAGAAGAACACCTCACTTATTTTCAAGCATTCCTCTCCATTTGTGAAAACTGGAAAATTCAGTGCTTTATTTTAAAAGTAGGTATAGATACTAGGATCAGAGAAAAGATTTTGCTTTAAAGCTGTCATCAGTGGCCCTGAACATGACTATACCCAAGAAGATTTCTGGACTTACTTGGCAACTGATTGTACATCCCAAGCTAAAGAACTCATTTTCAGATCCTTGGCTTACATGTATAGCATATTTTGTCTGATTTTGGAACATATAGACAAATATTGCAGGCCAGAGAGAGAAGGATCATACAGTAAGAGGAAAGTAAACCTGCTTTATGCTTTCACAGTGTGCTGCAACTTCATACTCCAAGAAAAGAGGATGCCTCTTCTCTATAAAATAAAAGAAGTCAGAGCAATAAAGCACTTCTGATTAATTGGTACAGCTCGGTAAGCTAGCCATGTTGGCTGCCTGAACAGTAATTTGGTGTTTTCTATTCTTGCAAACCCACCATGACTTTATTAGATGCTATACATTCTGCTAAAAGTGTGAGGTGGATTTATGAAATAATTTGGACTGCTGCACTTTAAGAAATGAAGGAGAACCATGCTGAATTTTGCTTGGATGATTAACTTGATTTAGGGCTCATCCAATCAGTTCTATGTTACATAACTTGAATTTACAACACACATTTTATGTACGTGTTTTAATCACTTCTCATGACAAGTAATGGATAAACAGCTCCCTTCCTCCACAAAAATAAAGACAATTATAATCTACATTTGTAACAGCATATGTATGGCTTGGAGGGATTTGAAGCCCTCATATGAAGATTGGAGAAAACAAATCTCTGTGCAGACATAGACTAAATAATGAAGCCAGCACAAACTGAGTGAAAACAGTTGGCCAGTTTAATAGTAATTGATGAAGAAGTACATGGGTAGAAGGTTTTTTAAATTTGCTATATGTTTTTAAATTTGCTATTTTAAATTTTTCTTTCCAGTTTTCTTTCCAGATTTCTTTCCAGTTTTTAAATTTGCTATATGTTTTTAATAATGTATTGTATTATGCTGTAAGCCGCCCCGAGGCTATTGCAAGGGGCGGCATATAAAATTTTTAAATAAATAAATAAATAAATAAATAAATAAATAGAAGGTGCAGGAAAAGTTAGTCGAAGTTGAGCAGTTGTGGAAGAAATTAGCCTGGAGAAAGACATTCAAGAAGAACAGAGATGGATTGCCAAGTAAGGGAGAATGTTTCTACATATTAGAAAGTACAAAGAGGTCTCAGTGAAATACTTCTTTGTAGCGTAGAGAGTGGGAAAGCACATTCTTGTACAGAATTACTTGGACATAAGTTGAAAGTGTGCTGGACATGCACATGGTGGGCATGTCATGAGTGGAGCCGGCTGGAGCCAGGGGTCAGACTAGATGGCCCAGGAGACCCCTTCTGACTCGCTCTGTTACTATGTTTCTAAGTTGTACTGAATTCAGTGGGACATTTCCAAATAAGTATGCATAGTCTTGCATTTGTGTCTTGTAGTAAGCAGATGATGAAAGACAAATCTAATATAGCCTAAGAACATTGATTTTTTTCTTACATTTTAAGGCCATATATTATAAATTGTAGGGTGAAAAGATCACCCACTTCAGATACAGCACAGTCCCAGGTGTGGCTATGCTGAAGTAAATCCTAATAAAATCAGCCAAGCTTACTTCCAGGGAGGTGGATGTGGAACAACAGTTTCAGACTTCTGTAATGTATTCAGAGCATGTAATTTTTAGCATTTTAATTTGGAGATATTCCTTGAAATGTTGTATATAAATGTCATGTTATCTCAGCATCTTTTATCAATTAAAACAACCTTTTTAGTAGTTAGCATTTGTGTTAGCAAAGTAGAGGTTCTCTTCCTAAACTGACTTCTTATCCAGTAAAAATATTGACGGTAAGCGAATAGGGCATGATTAATGGGTTCTATCTGCTATTGGAAAAATCAACAAGTATGAAAAAGATAAAATATTGATAAACTGTGGTTAGAAGACAGTTATGGCTAGAATATCAAACATTTTCCAGGTCATTTAAGCATGAATACTGTGTTACATGCTAGCCTCACTTAGTTTATGACAATTCTGTATTTTGCCATCTTAGAAATGAAATAGAGCAATTTCTTAAAATTTAAAAATAATTTTGTATGATTTTGGATCTTAGTAGCTTATCTAAACACAATTTTTGAAAGTCATAATTACTGAAATCCATGCGTTCATAAGTATTAAGTAATGTGTTATGAAGGTCTTCACTTTTCAGTGGTTTGTAAGTGGTCAGAAAAATATAACATAAATGTTTTGAAAAATCATAGTAGTGACCTAGTCTGGTCTGCAGCTCTGTGTTCCTTCTTCTTATTGGCTTCCTTGGTGAAGTGAGAGATTTCTTTCCTTAGGCAGTTGGTACACTTTCCTAAGCATATGTCTATATAGAAACATACTTTTATAATAAAGGGGAATAAATGTTTCAGTTTGGTTCCTGTCTGTTAGTATTTTCTTATGCAATATATATGACATTATAACTTTTCCCAACCTAGCACCTTCCATGTATTTTGGACTAGTTTCCATCCTCCCAGACCAATGAGCATATTGGCTGTGATGGATTTTGTAGTGCAAAATATCCCTACACTTTCATTTCAATGTACATTTCCATCCCACCCCTTAGCCCTTTGGGCTCTCTGGGTGGTATACAATTCAATTCCTAAATGCACAGTAAAACAATATACTAAAATCCAAAATAAATAATACATGATACAATGAATCAAAATGAAAAATATCACATTATAATATCAAATATCAAACAAAAGCAAGATAAATAATGCAACAGTATCAGAGAATAAAATGACAATAATTAAACCACAATATCCTTAATAGAAAAACCCAGCACCCAAACCAAGGCAGCAGTAGTGCCAAATGGGCTGTCTGCTGGCCAGCTATGAAAATAGCCAGCGCAGGCCCCACCTGAGCTCCACCTCTGATCCTCAGAGGGGGCAGGTGACAAGTGGTGGGGGTGATAGAAGCCTCGTGGCTCCACAGTGGGCAGTGTCAAGGGCAACGGTGAAGGCAAGCAGGCATGGGTGTTGCTGTGGGAAGGGGGAGATGGCATAGATTAGGAGAGCAAGGGTTTGGGAAGGTGAGATGGAGAAGAAAAATACTGAAGGTTCCAGTGAGCTCTGCTCAGGGTTTGAAGACCTCAGAGGGGTGAAGTGAGTCTTGCTGAAGATCACAAACTGCAAACCAGTCACTACACCCATCAGAGATCAAGAAGAACAGGTATGGGAAGGACGTGTCTGCACCACAAACTCAGGTGGAACTTGAATGACACCTCCGCTGCGTGGCATTACTCCCCCCAGATTGCCATGAGGGACTGCAGCTGGGATTCTTTGTCAGGAATTATCAACAACTTTCTTTGCAGACCTGCAGTCAACAAGGTTGTTTGGAAAGAGGAACTAATGGTTAAGCTATGCTAAATCTCTCGCATGAATGTATGCTCTGCTTATCCAGTTAAGCTATTAGATAGTCAGATCTGTGTAGGCAAGAAAAGATTTTTTTTGCATTGCCCCTCAACTGTTAGGAAGCCATCCAATAAGCTGGCAATAGATGGAACATGCCCATAACAGGTGAATATTGATGGAATTTGCCTTTTCCATAATGAGGATCTTTGCAACCATACAAGTGAACAAATGCTTAAAACAGTTATCTGTAATGGCTTGTATATTACTTATCCTTCTCTGTCTCCTTTTATTTCTTTGAGTACTTATATTGTAAGATTCAGGCAATCAGATGTCACGAACCTTGATTTTTTTTAATGGCCCTTCAAATTTTGAACCTGGTGAGTTGCTTTTCCTGTGTGTGTGTGTAATGTGAGTTACAGAATGAAAATAAAACTAACTGGAAAATCAGATAAGCACTATGTGGGTAAAAATGGGCAACAGATAACTATTAAGATTTAAAAACAAAAGCAAATCCAAACCAAGAGAGCAGTAAAACCTTTATATGCAGTAATAAGAAATTAGTAAAAGCTGGTGATGTGAAATGTTGCCTTTGCAATGTGAGATGTAATAAACCAAACCATCCTGGCATGAATAAATAGATGATGCAAATTAATCTGCTGTGCGATTTGTCTTAATAGCAGAGGATGTATCATGTCTCGATGTTAGGATTTTCCTGCAATCACTTCTATTTACCACATTACTGGAGTTCATTCATTAATTAGGTCACCTGCTTACATCTGTGATTCTCAAGGTTTTATCTGAATGTCTGCTACTACTTCGCCTGGGTGTCTTGACCCACTGAAATGTTCCTTATGAGGCTAAGCCATCAGCTGATCTTTACAGCTTGCTTCTCCTTTTTTTCTAGCATGAAACTGGGACAGATTCACATAATAATCAACCGTTTGTGATCCATTACATTTGTTTGCAGCATACTTTCTGAAGTGCTTCGATATCTATGTGACATAGGTCACAAAAGAAGAATGGTTTCCAAAATAAGGAAACTGGCAGAAAGGGAGATGAAATGAAAGGCCAGGAGATGACAAGGGGAAGAAGATGAATTAAATGTTCAGCATTCCCGCCATCTTGCCCTCAGGCAGCAAAAGCCACCCTGAGCGTGGAGTCAGAAGCCTTTTTCTGAAAGGGAGGGAAGGAAGTAAAGATGCAGTTTGGATTCAGCTCTTCACATGGGCAGATACTTCTCCCGCATCTCTAGAAGGGCACTACACTGATTTATGCTGTTTTGCAATGAGCTAAGCTCTAATACAAGAGTGGTGCTTCTAAGGTCTTGTGTGAGTCTGCAGGAGAGGAAAAGGGGCACAGGGTAACCTGCTCCCAACATTGGTAGACAATGTTTACTTGGACTTCCAAAAGATTTTTGACAAAATCCATCCCTGAAGACTCCTGAACAGACTGAGCACTTAGGAATAAGAGATGCCCCTTGAGCAGTAATTGGTTAAAGAGCATAATAAATGTTAGGAAAATGAGTAATCCTGTATTTGCATGCCGTGCACTGTCATTGTTATTAGCATTATCATTTTTATTAATCTACTTATTTATATTCCAGCTATTCTCATTGATTGAGACTCAAGGTAGCTCACAACATTATACACTTAAACAAAACATTAACAGAAATATCCAAAAGTTTAAAATACAATTAAATCAGTTACATAATAAAATCATACAAAATACCCAAATTAAAAACACTAAAGCAATGTAAAAATAATAGAACGAGTCCAGTGCAAACGCAGCCAGTTCTGTGTTCCCGTGTACCCCAGTGGCTCCTTCCTTTGCATCCCTGGGGCTGCTTGAGAGAGAACTTGAAAGTGGCTTATTTAGTCTTTCACAACTGGAGTCACAACTGACTTAACAGTGAGTGTAGCTGGCCCAAGAAAATGGAATTAAGGCTGCTCACTTCTTAATATTTCCTGTTTTTCCTGAGTACTGACATTTTTTTAATGAACTGCTTCTGCCTGTTCCCTATTCTGGGTAAGAAGGTGGAACATATCCGTCAAGATCACATAATATGAGAAGCAAAAAAATGTGAGAGATTATCTCCTATTAGCTCACATGTAACTGTGATACTTTGATACATGCTTTGCACACCACAAGGAAGATAGAGGTTCAGTTTACTTTGCTTTGTATGTCCATCCATGGAGTCATCTCAGGTGTGTATGTGTGAGCAAGGAGCTTCCTTTAAGAAGGCGTTGTTCAAATATTCCATTCCACTGACTATCATGAGGTGAAAACAATGTAAAATTTTGATCAATGGGGTTTCAAAGGAATTGTGTGCAGTTGTGAATTTGTGATCAACTATAACAGGAAGTGATAATTCTGCTCCATTTTAGGAGACTTTTAATAATCCCTCCTTACCCAAACATGGACAGCACATCTAGCAAGACATTCCCCATAATTTAAATTTTCTTTACCTGAGCATCCATGCTGATTCAGAGTGTGGGTTTGCTGAAAATCTTTTTTATTCTTAGAAGTAGGGGCATACATTGAATGAATGAAGCTACTGCAGTGCAACCCTGCATTGAAAGGAAGGTAGAACCGTAAGTCTTTGATCACCAGTTTAGAAACTACAGGAGCACCCTCCAGTGGTGATGCTGATCTGTGTACAAAGCTTTCAGTGACAGAATGAAACAATTCCTTTCTTGCATGCATGCTGTTCTTTAATAGGTGTGTCTATGTCTGCTTTTGTTTTAAAATTGCCTTTGAAGGACCCACAGCTCAGTGGCACATCACAGGCTTGGAATGCAAAAGGCTCCTGGTTGATTCCCTGTGAATTGAAAGGACCAGGGAACAGAAAATGGGAGCTCTGAGCATGGATGCCAGTCGGTGCATCCAGTTTTCAGCTGGATGAACAGATTGTCTGACATGGCATATGTTCATATGCTTCATATATCTTAGGTATGGTGACTCCTGATATGGAGGCCTCAACACTTTTTTTTATTTAGCATTGCCGTTATCTAACTAAGGCAGAAGTTCTAACAGGGATTAAACTGCATTCAGCACAATGGGAGTTATAAAAAATGCACCTGATTCCTCTGCAGATACAATAAAAGATTTCTCTCCTACCACTTTTGTGCAACAATGAAATGTGGTTCTGGACACCGAATTCAGCTTTCTTGAGAATCAGTGTATTAAGGTCTTCTTGGTTTTTTGTTAATGTAACTGGCTGTTATGGATGTGAAGGATCAGAGAAGCCAAATTAGTGGCTTAATCAGATTTTTCCTGCCCTGGTGGGTGATATTTTAACTGCCCTTTATACTGCTTTACCCCTTTCTATAATTAGGAAAAGCAAAATAAAAACGTCTGTCTGGAAACTTGGTTCGCATGCATAATTTATGTCTCAGACTTCAGCTATTCTTGAGTGGAACCACCATCCCATTGATGTGGAATCGAATGTGGAGCAGGACAAGAGGAGAAAGTATTGCAGGCCTGTGACTTGTATTTATGTTAGCTTTTCCAGTGCACTGGGTTGAGATACCAAAATAGAGCCACACTGACTGGAAGGGTAAAAAGTAAGTAAACTCTGTGTGTTTATTAAATTTGTATCCCACCTTTCTATTGTATGGTAACCAAGGTGGCAAAACAGTCATACAAATACAACAAAATATAATCAAATACAATGAAGCAACAGTAACATACAAAGTGAAAAATGCAACAGGTAGGCAGAACATTATCAAATCAATAAGAACAATCAATAAAAACAGATTAGATTAGATTGTTTTCAGATCAATTTAAGGCCGAAAAACTTAACAAAATAATCATGATTATCATAATATAAAAATTCAGTGTATTTAATTAAACAAATGGCTTTCTAGTCCTGTGTTGCATTTCAAACTCAGCTTCATAAGCAGCATAGACATATATGTGATGTTCTCTGTTTTTAGCTGAACTACTTGATACTCTTTGCTGTGGTTTAGTTGTTAAGAGTGTAGTTTGAGACTCAGGTGATCTGGGTTGTAGTCCCCATCAGTCACAGAGCTCATTGGGTGACTCTGGACCAGTCACAGACTCTCAGTCCAACCCTACCTCGCAGGGTTGTTGTTGTGAGGCTAGGATTGAGAGGAAGAGGAGAATTATGTAAGTTCCTTGCTACCTTATAAAGTATCTTGGAAAGATGAGATGGAAAGATCCATTTACTGCTGCAATTGGATGAACGAAAGGGCATTTGCAGACTGCTGAAGACGGCTAAGAGGGTTAGTTCATTGTATGAAGAAAAGCAGTGCCCAGCCGTATGAAGGCTTTCATCCTCTGTTAAGGTACAGGCATTACATCTCCTGGAGTCGTTGATTGAGTGGCACAGTGATACCTTGATACAGAGGTTGTCAAAGCTAACTTATGCAACAAACAGATTATTTTCCCCCAGGAATGCAAAGATTTGAATAAGTGTTCATTCATGCAAAGCCTAGCAGTGTGCAAGTGAGCTCCGATAGCCTTTTTTTTGTTTTTGCAAATTGTTGTTGTAGTAGTGAGTGTCTGCATAGGGGCCTGAGGAATAAAGTCAAAACTTCACATTTGGCATCTGTTACCATTGCAAGAGTCCTCTGTGGTTATTTCTGAAGCACAGAAAGTCATTTCATGTAATTAAACATAAAAGTGTATGGAGCCCAGTGAACATACTTAATTGCTTGCCATTAAGAAACCGTAACTTACTTTCTTCACTACCCAGTTTTGATTTCTGAATACTGTTAATGGGGCTTTGGGCAGTGTTCTGGTATCTTTTGATGGTAAACATCTGCATCTAGTTCCTGGAAGGGTCCCACAATGGATTTCTGTTGTTTCAAGTAAGTACTTTTCTTTGTGAATTACCAAATGCACCTCAAGATGTATTGCCAGTGTAGCAACTTCCACTGATAGGCTTCTTGAAAATAAAAATACAGATGTACTCTTAAGACTGTAAAAAATTGGTTAAGTCTCTGTCCTTTGGAGGCTTAAATCTGATAGAATGAAATGCTACCTAAATTTAGAATATAGCGGATTACATCGTGGTCTTAAGATCATGTCATAGGCAAATTCTCGCTTGCCACAGAGTATATGCTAAATACTCAGTCTCAGATTCCTGATAGGTTTGCTTGTAAAATGTATGTTTGCAGGATTCTACTTATATGACAAGTTTCCAACCAAGTCACAGGATATCTTTGGATGCATTTGTGTGCAAAGTCTGCTCTGGTTTTTTTACACAATATTGCACTTTTAAGGCATTTAATCTTTGCAAAGCACCCAGAGAGCATTGGCTGTTGCATGTAATAAATGTAATAAATGAAATGTAATAAATGAAATGCAATTCGATGTGCTAAGTTCTCTCTCAGCAAAAATGATTTCCCCTCCAGAAGCTTGATGTAAATCATTATACACGTCTGTGGATTTAGCTATAATGTGTGATCCAGATGGCAGTTCCACAAAATGCTCCAACTCAGACTTTAGAGAACCTCTTTGGGCAGTCATTAAGATTGCCTTTTTGCACATCCTTGATTTACAGACTTGACATAAAGAACAAATAATTAGGAAGGTTCTCTTGAGAGATCCGATGTATTGGTTTTCAGAATGTAAGGGAGAAGGCAGTGAAGATACACAGCTGTAAGCTATTGGGAGCTTTGTAGGTTAAAGCAGGTTCATCAGCTGCTCCACGAAGGCCATGGAGTAACATCAGTTGAAATGCTCCAGTTTGTTAGGCCCATGCAGAGACCTGCATGGTCATAGCTTGGAACTGGATCTCCAGTGAGCATTTTCCGATTCCATTTTTCTCACAGTTAGTGGCTGTTGCATGAACCTTGCGGGAGCTTCTTCTCTGGTGATCCAGCAGCTGCAGAAGTCTAGTCTGTTTTTGTTTAAACCCAGCCTAGCCAATCTAGAACCTTCACATTTCATCTACAGGAGCTGATACTGCATCTTTACATCCTACATCTTTCTGTGCTGAAGAGGTCACAGAGGGTGACCTTGGAACCCAGCTCACCACTGCAAGTCACTCAAGTCCCTGGTTGAATCCTGCATTTCTCTAACACAGCATTTCTATAATTTCTTTTTATTTATTTATTTATTTATTTTTCGATGTATATCCTGCCTTTTTCCTGCAAAGGGCTCAAGGCAGCTTACATCTCCTCCTCCATCTTATCCCCACAACAACAACCCTGTGAGGCAGGTTGGGCTGAGAGTCTGTGACTGGCCCAGAGTCACCCAGTTGGCTCCATGGCCGAGCGGGGACTCGAACCCAGATCGCCTGAGTCCCAGTCCCATGCTCTTAACCACTACGCCACACTGGCTCTCCACCATAATGTTCTGTTATCCAAGTCTGTTAGACAAGGTGGATGTTAGTATCCTGCATGAGCTGAAGGTTTATAGGTAGTCCCACGCGGAACACTTAATAGCAGATGCATGAATGATGGTGACTGGTTGAGAGAAGCACACAGCCTTTGAGAGTTGGATGGATGGAGTGATCCAGTTTCCCTTCCAGATTCTATGATTGGTACTCTTGCTTATGGAAGTAGTGTGGAAGAGGTGTGAGAGGAATACAACATCATTTCTGTCTCTTGGCCACACCTTTGGCACATGCTGGCACCTTGGTTGACTTCCGATGCATTCTCAAGAAGTAACTGGGGGAGCTACCACTCCTTTAGCCATGCACCACCAAACAGTGCTTGTTTTTAGCAGGTTTTATGTTGGCATATGAGCTAATTGACAACGGACAAAGGGTTTTAAAGGTTTTCTAATGCTTAGAAATGCTTGCCTTGGTTTATAATGCTGCAGTGGGAACAATAGGTAGGCTATTTGTGGGGTGTACATGTGGAGTTTTCCATGGCACTTTACCTGTTTGTAAGACAACTGACATCAAAGACATGGCAATTTTATTGCATTACCAGTTTAGTAGACACATTTTCCCTTTAAAAAAAGGAGTGCCTTATTAAGTCATAGCTATGAAAACAGGAAGTATTTTTAGATCCATCCAGCTGCTAGCTAGCAGGATTCAGTCTGTTCTTTCTGATATTAATTTTGATGCAATAAACAAAGTGTTGCCTCATTGCCAAGTTCAAAATTAAATAGAGGCATAAATTGTCCAGTAAAAGGACACAAAAAGCTTTCGATTCTGTTTCCAATAGTATGGTTAGTCACTGTGTAAAATAATAATGAAAATTCACAAGGGAACGTTGACGGATTTTATTTTCCCTTCTGCCATTCTGGTAAGTCTTGCACAAAGAGAGGCTTTGCATTTAGTTTTGCACTCAGTTGGATTTAGATGTATCCTGATCCAACTGATGTCAGTTAGACTGCAACCCAGGCATTAAATTAGTATTAAAGAAGGAAGTAAAAACCATTCCTGTTGTGAAGCAGGTGGGGATTTGTACACAGTGGAAGAAGGCAGAGTGAGAGACATACACGTCTAATCTGTGGGGCAAAACTGCAGGGGGAAGTTATCATCTGCAAAGCTTACTGGGGAGAAAAATGGCTGGGGAGCTGTTTTTGTGTAGGTCCTTCTTGCTACAAACAGGATTTAGGTGGAAAGAAATTGTGCTCTGAATTAAATAGCATGGGCTGGTACGGCGATTTCGCATCTCCAACATCGCAACACCAGGGTCAGCCCTGGAGAAGGCAGCTGGGAAAAATTGTGTGTGTGTGTGTGTGTGTGTGTGTGAGAGAGAGAGAGAGAGAGAGAGATGACTTACTGTGAAATTAAGCTCCCTATTCTGAATGTATGGCCACAACAATGTTAGGTAGACATAGATACAGTGTGAGAAGAGAGAAGAGGGATTTTTCCCCTCTCTTTTGGGGAGGCTTCAGAATATTTGAAGTGAGGCCTTCTTAGCTCTTCTTTATTCATGTGTGAAAGGTGATCGATGGAGACAAATAATTATTTCCTTTTTAAGAAGAGTCAGATGTGACTATTCAGTGACATTGACCTGTCTCTGGCATTTTGCCCATCATGCTTCCAGACTTCAGCGGAAGTTATTTATTGGATCTCCATTTTAGAGAATACCAAATATGGGAGATGTCTTTTCCTACTGCAGGCCTCACACTAAAAGTATAATTGGGGATTAATCCCAGAGCTTTGTTAGTCTGTTGCCACAAAACCACCAGCATCCTGTGGTACCTGGAAAGAAGATCAAAAAGTATGGTGGTGTAAAGGTAAAGGTTTCCCCATGACATTAAAGTCCAGTCATGTCTGACTCTTGGGGGCAGTGCTCATCTCCATTTCCTAGCTAAAGGAGCCAGCATTTGTCCGCAGATGCAGTTTCTGTGGTCATGTGGTCAGCATGAGTAAACACTGAGGTGCACGGAACGCTGTTACCTGCCCACCGAAGTGGTACCTTTTTATCTACTTGCATTTGCATGCTTTCATACTGCAAGGTTGGCAGGAGCTGAGACCAAGCACGGAAGCTCACCCCGTCTGCGGATTTGAACTGTCGCCCTGTTGATCAACCGGCCCAGTGGCTCGGGTTTAATGCACTGTGCCACTGCATCCCTAAGGTGGTTTAATTATCCCCAATAAGCCAAAAGTATGGCATGGTCAGCTAAGTAGGTAGGTATGTGCGCAAAAGAAAGTTTTAGGTCTATCACCATCATCAGTGGTGCAGAACACACATAAATGCAGGACCCAATCAAATGAGTAACAGTATCCAATAATCCTCCTTCATGGATCACTGCCTTGTCTCGGCGAAGGGGCTTGCATAGCTCAATGAAGCTATGAGCTATGCCGTGCAGGGTCACCCAAGACGGACAGGTCATAGCAGAGAGCTCTGACAAAACGTGATCCACTGGAGAAGGAAATGGCAACCCACTCCAGTATCTTTGCCATGAAAACCCCATGGACATGAAAACCAAAAGGCAAAACGATATGACACCGGAAGATGAGCCCCTCAGGTCGGAAGGTGTCCAATATGCTACTGGGGAAGAGCGGAGGGCTAGTACTAGTAGCGCCAGAAAGAATGAAGCGACTGGGTCAAAGCCGAAAGGACACTCAGTTGCCGATGTATCTGGAGGTGAAAGGAAAGTCCGATGCTGCAAAGAACTTTACTCCATAGGAACCTGGAATGTAAGATCCATGAATCAAGGCAAGCTGGATGTGGTCAAACAAGAGATGACAAGACTGAACATCGACATCTTAGGAATCAGTGAACTAAAATGGACAGGCATGGGTGAATTTAATTCAGATGACCATCAGGCAAGAATCCCTCAGAAGAAATGGAGTAGCCTTCATAGTCAATGAAAGAGTAGAAAAAGCAGTACTGGGATACAATCTCCAAAATGACAGAATGCTCTCAGTTCGAATCCAAGGCAAACCATTCAACATCACAGTAGTCCAAGTCTATGCCCCAACCACTGGAGCTGAAGAGGCTGAAGTTGACCAGTTCTATGAAGGCCTACAACACCTTCTAGAATTAACACCCAAAAATGATGTCCTTATCATCATGGGGGATTGGAATGCTAAAGTAGGAAGCCAAAAGATAACTGGAATAACAGGCAAGTTTGGCCTTGGAGTACAAAATGAAGCAGGGCACAAGCTGCTGGAATTTTGTCAAGAGAATACAATGGTCATAGCAAACACTCTTTTCCAAAAACCCAAGAGATGACTCTACACATGGACATCACCAGATGGTCAACACAGAAATCAGATTGACTATGTGCTCTGCAGCCAAAGATGGAGAAGTTCTATACAGTCAGTAAAAACTAGACCAGGAGCTGACTGTGGCTCAGATCATGAGCTTCTGGTTGCAAAATTGAGGCTTAAGTTGAAGAAAGTAGGCAAAAGCACTGGGCCACTCAGGTATGACCTAAATCATATCCCTGATGAATATACAGTAGAGGTGACACATAGATTTAAGGAATTATTTCTGATAGACAGAGTTCCTGAAGAACTATGGAAGGAGGTTCGCAACATTATACAAGAGGCAGCAACTAAAATCATCCCAAAGAAAAAGAAATGCAAGAAAGCAAAATGGCTGTCTGAGGAAGCTTTACAAATAGCTGAGGAAAGAAGGGAAGCAAAAGGCAAGGGAGAAAGATAAGAATGCCTTCTTAAATGAACAGTGCAAAGAAATAGAAGAAAACAATAGAATGGGGAGGACCAGAGATCTCTTCAAGAAAATTGGAGATATGAAGGGAATGTTTAATACAAAGATAGGCATGATAAAGGACCAAAATGGCAGGGACCTAACAGAGGCAGAAGAGAGTAAGAAGAGCTGGCAAGATTACACAGAAGAACTATACAAGAAAGAGCTTAACGTCCCCGATAACCACAGTGAGGTGGTCACTGACCTCGAGCCAGACATCCTGGAATGTGAAGTCAAATGGGCCTTAGGAAGTCTGAGCAACAACAAAGCTAGTGGAGGCGACAGCATTCCAGCTGAGCTATTCAAAATTCTAAAAGATGATGCAGTAAAAGTGCTACACTCAGTATGCCAGCAAATTTGGAAAACTCAACAGTGGCCACAGGATTGAAAAAGGTCAGTTTACATTCCGATCCCCAAGAAGGGCAATGCCAAAGAATGTTTGAACTACTGCACCATTGCACTCATTTCACATGCTAGCAAAGTGATGCTCAAAATCCTACAAGCTAGGCTCCAGCAGTATGTGGGCCGAGAACTATCAGAAGTACAGGCAGGATTTCGAAGAGGGAGAGGAGCTAGAGATCAAATTGCCAACATATGCTGGATCATGGAGAAAGCTAGGGAGTTCCAGGAAAACATCTACTTCTGCTTCATTGACTATGCTAAAGCCTTTGTGTGGATCACAACAAATTGTGGCAAGTTCTTAAAGAGATGGGAGTACCAGACCATCTTATTTGTGTCTTGAGAAACCTATATGTGGGTCAAGAAGCAACAGAAAGGCGGGGCTAGATGAATCACCAGTTGGAATTAAGATTGCTGGGAGAAATATCAACAACCTCAGATATGCAGATGATACCACTCTCATGGCAGAAAGTGAAGAGGAACGAAAGAGCCTCTTGATGCGGGTGAAGGAGGAGAGCGCAAAAGTTGGCTTGAAACTCAACATTAAGAAAACTAAGATAATGGCATCCAGTCCTCTCACTTCCTGGCAAATAGATGGGGAAGAAATGGAGGTAGTGACAGATTTTATTTTCCTGGGCTCCAAGATCACCGCAGACGGGGACTGCAGCCAAGAAATGAAAAGACGCTTGCTCCTGGGGAGGAAAGCTATGGCAAATCTAGACAGCATACTAAAAAGCAGAGACATCACCCTGCCAACAAAAGTGCATATAATCAAGGCTATGGTTTCCCAGTTGCAATGTATGGCTGTGAAAGCTGGACCATAAGGAAGACTGAGTGCAAAAGGATTGAGGCCTTTGAGTTGTGGTGCTGGAGGAGACTCCTGCGAGTCCCTTGAACCGCAAGGCGATCAAACCAGTCAGTCCTAGAGGAGATCAACCCTGACTGCTCTTTAGAAGGCCAGATCCTGAAGATGAAACTCAAATACTTTGGCCACCTAATGAGAAGGAAGGACTCCCTGGAGAAGACCCTGATGCTGGGAACAATAGATGGCAAAAGAAGAAGGGGATGGCAGAGGATGAGGTGGCTGGAGGGAGTCACTGAGGCAGTTGGTGTGAGCTTGAGTGGACTCCGGGGGATGGTGGAGGACAGGAGGGCCTGGAGGAATGTGGTCCATGGGGTCGTGATGGGTCGGACATGACTTCACGACTAACAACAACAACAACAACAACATTCAATAATCATGGATATGACCCACTCCTTTAGATGAATAGGTATAACAAGATACTTTGCTCAACCTGAAGATAAGGATAACATGCATATTGTAAGCTGTCCTGAGATCTTGTATAATAGGACGGCATACAAAAGCTTTTAATAAATAAATAAAATAACCCCGAGATGCACTGGGAGTGGGGGGGAGGATAGGTTTTATATAGATTGTCTGAATTTTTGTTTTTTATATGTTGTAAGCTGCCCCGAGGCTTTGTTGCGATGGGGCAGCATAGAAATGTTTTAATTAATTAATTAATGATAGATTGTTAAACTTGCAGTTCGAAAGCATGCAAATGCAAGTAGATAAAAAGGCACCACTTTGGTGGGCAGGTAACAGCATTCTGTGCACTTTGGTGTTTAGTCATGCCGGCCACATGACCACGGAGACTGTCTGCGGACAAACGCTGGCTCCCTCGGCCAGGAAACGGAGATGAGCACCGCCCCCTAGAGTCAGGCATGACTGGACGTAACGTCAAGGGGAAACCTTTACCTTTACCTTTAGATTTTTAAAAGAAGTGCAGCAATAGTCCAAAATACCACCAAATATCTCTGATGTTTCAGATGCAACAAACAGTAGAGGAGAACCTTCCTTCCTCCACCATGGGGTCTTTTCCGTGTCACTCCACAGAATGGTGTGGAACATGTCAAAATTTGGCCAACAGACGCTGTGATGTCTTTGCAAGGTAGTTTGTGAATAAAGTCACCTATACCTGTCATGATGTGGATTCCAGGATTAATCTGGTGTCATTAGCACAGATGACCAGAACACTCTCTGGTCCAAGTTTGTTGGATGAATTTTAGTCACTGGAAACTCAGGAGGCGGACGAAGTGCTTGACTGTGCCTTGCTGACCACTTCTTCACTGAACCTTTGTCCTTCACGGATTATTAAATCTAACCGGGAGGGGATGTCTGCCTGGGTCCAGGAGGCTGTAAATGCCTCATTAAGAATGGGAATGTTTCCACTTTCTTTAACAGAAGCCGTAATTTGACTGGTCCAGAGGAACCAGCCCAGTGGTTAACATTACCTTCCTTGCTACGGTGCTTGAGAGAATGGTGACCAGGCACACTCCAGTCACTGCCGGATGATGCTGCAGATCTGTTTCACAGGTTTCCATTTTGGGACAGAAACTACCTTGGTCACCCTGTGGGATGGCCCTTGTTGAGAATAAAAAGGAGGTATAACTAACCTTGCTGATTCTCCTGGACCTTTCAGTGATGTTTGATACCATCAAGACATGTCATCTAGCTAGCTGTATTCAGATGGGATTACATTCCCCCTAACAGGAGTCTAGGTGTGCTTATTGATCAGTGTACTATCATCAGAGTTTCAAGTGATCTCTGTGGCAGGATGGAGATAGTCTGGGCACAATTACCCATGCTCTGATAAGCTCCTGTGCAGGCATATTGCAATGAGTTGAACATGGGGCTTCCTTTAGAAATTGTGCAAGATTTGTTCCTGGTCCAAACTAGGGTTGTAATGCTATTAGCTTAGGACTGGTGGGTTTAGCCAAATTACAGCTGGGTTCCATCAGCTGCACTGGCTTCCAATCTACTTCTGGGCCCCTATTAAATCCTGGATTTAACCTTTAAAGCCCTAAATGGCTTGGAACCAAGTTACCAGCAAGACTACCTTTTCCCATATGTACATACCAGAACCTTAAGAACTTCAGACAGTGGGTTAGACTAGGAGAAGGAAGCTTGGGCCCCTGGACGGTCAAATTGGGGGGCCTTGTGGACAAGATTTGGCTGACACCCTGTGTTAAAAAGTATCAAGGGGAAGCTAGAGGGTTGCTCAATTCACAGAGCCAAGACCAAGGTGTTCCCACCTTCTACCGGCTATCTTATGCCATTGAGCAGGACCTGTGGACATCTTCCTTCTATACTCAGCCACTGCTAGGGATTTTTAGGGGAAGCCTTGTTTTGGTTGGTCAGTGATCAGTAAATAAATCTTCATGAAAATGGACCTTCCCTGTAGAGACACCCCATTTTCTAGAATATGTGGTTCAAGCGGCAGCAAATGTGATTTTTAGGCACCTTCCAGAAATATTATTGGTTCACACATGTTTTCTGGCTGATTATGGCACAGCTCTATTTTACTGTATTACTTTTTACTGTTTATTGCATGACATACGTATTTTATTAGTGTTTCTATACTGTTTTGTGTGTCATCTGTGAGGGACCATAGACCTTTAAACCTGCATGGAATTGCACTTTCAATAGAACTGAGATATTAGTACACCGCATCGAAGTATTTGTACTCACATACTAAGACAACACTATGCACAAGCAAGGCAAGTCGCCTTGTGCAAGTCGCTGGGAGACAATTCCAGCAAAGAAAAGTGGCTAGGCTGCTCTCCAGCTTTTACAGGCACCCTCAGGATTGTTCGGTTTCTGCGTCAGTTGCTCCTATTGTAAAGTTGATCTGTCGGACAAACGGCACCTCCTCTGAGTTACCTGGGAAAGGAAAGTCCTCCAGGATTCATTAGGCATTCTGGACTTGGGAACTCTGTTCTCCTCTAAGGCTTTGCCTAGCCCTCTAGCAAGTGAAAGTGTTTGACAGCCAAGGGTTAGAATCCTGTAATTGCCTCTGGCTGCTTTGGCATTTCCCCTGAGATGTTCTGTACTTGGCACTGTCTGAGAAAGGGAAAGGGAGCTAGATGGACCATTGGTCTGAATTACTATGGCAGTCCCAGGCTCTAATTAAATGATTACCATACCTCCTGTTCTGATAAGCCATCCACTCGCAGTGCACAACTGAGCAGTGAATGAGCATCGCAAAGTGGGGAAAGAACAGATCTGGGGCAGGGGAAACGAGGAGGCCTGCAGATGTACGCTCAGCCCGGTCTTCTCCTACCCTTGTTTTGCTAACAAGATTACTGCAGTTTAAAGGTGCAGGTAGAGGCTTATATGCATTGTTGTATGAAGAAAACATGTCCCAAACCAGTGAGCTTTTATTTTCAAGTGTTTCCACAATGTCACTTGAGAGTAAAATTTTGTTCAAACCTCTAGCATGCAGGGCTGAGCACCCAGTTTCCTTCTGTGAGACTATGAAGACTGGCATTGCCAATTTCTCTTATAAAGCACCATTAGCACCCTCTTTCTTTTAAATCACAAGCACCTATAACCCCACCAAGGGATGCTGCAGGACTCATAGAGCAGGGAAAAGGGCTGTGGATATTTCTGCTCCTGGCACCGAACAGGGCGATGCAAGCCAAACCTGAAACAAGAGGTGGTGCTACCCCTCAACTCTTTACAGGGGTTCCAAGCCTTGTCTTCTTTCTCTCCTGCTCCTACCCGTACTCAACAATCTCTGATCACAGAGCATCCTTCCCTGGGCCATTATGAGCGAAGCAAGAATTTTTCCTTTCCTTCAGGCTTCCCCCAAGCATCCAGATACTGCTCTCTGGTTTCTCACTACCTCCATTTCTGCTCCGTTTCTCTCTGCACTCAGCACACGAGTTTGCTGTTCGGTGGAGTGATTGAAAGATCAGACACAGAAAATAGTCTTCTCTTTATGCAGACAGCATTTGAGCTGCAGCGTGGTGCTGATTTTTTGGGTGGGCAGCCAAACAGGTTAAGCATTCCTTGTGCTGAAGTGGTCTCGGTTGTTTGCGTAAAGGCAGTGCTGTTTCTCTGTTCTCTGGAGCGTCCAGCAACAAATCTTGCAGTTTAATAGCTGTTCAGTAGTTTCTAACTAGCAAGCATGCTATCTTCTGTTAAGAAAATCATGAAAGAATGCCCTAAAGGGGCTGAGAAGTAAAGATGCAGCACGGTGGAAAATGTGCTAAGCATTTTTATTGGAATGCGTCATTTTAAAGGTGTGTCTCTCATATCCACATTTCCCTTTGTCCATGTTTTCTGGTTATACTTAGGATATCTCTATCAACATTTTTAAGGAAAGAAAATCCCATGTTTTGGTTTGTTTCTTGATTTTCTGATGTCCATTGCTTCTCCCGCCAGTTGGTTAAGACCAGAAGCTGCTGCTTGCAATTCATTTCCTAGTATTGAGCTAACTTTCTTCTCCGGAGAATTATTTTTAATGAACAGAATGATAATTCTGCACCAGCGTGCTTGTAGCAGAGGGATGAGTCCATCTTTTGGGCCACTGGCCTGTGGAAAGCTGCACTGATATTGCAGGGAGAGTCTCAGATCATCTGCTGGAATGCCTGACTTCATGCAGAAGGTCGCACTTCTGGGAATCCTGGATCCCCTTTTGAGCTTCCTTTTAATTAAATGTCACGAGCAAAACGATGGCTCTTTTTGTCAGCCCCAGGCAGGGAAGAAACTGTGCCCCGCAGGGTTGCTGCCCCACTCCAAGAATCTGACGCTTTCCTTTTCATCTAAATGTTATGGCTTTTCAGCACTGACTTTGAAGACCCCAGGAGATGAAAAGGCGGGGGGGGGGGGGGGGCAAAGACAAATGCTCCATCATTGGACGTTCCAGGGATGAAATCTTACAGGAGCTGACAAATAAAATGTAGAGGGCTTCAAAAAGCTGAGGATGTAATTGACATTCTTTTTATTTAAAAAAGAGACAGAAGTACCCCTCCTCCCTTCAGATTTGCATACCCTAAAGACAATGGGGAATTTTCTCAGGGTGGAGAGAGAGAGAGAGAGAGAGAGAGAGAGAGAGAGGCTGCGAACTGGCGTGCTTTGCAAATAGAAATCTTAGAGGTCCAGTTGAGCGTTTTCGTGTTCCCTATAAACAGTGTCTGCAGAGCGATTCAAAGACTAAGATCGCACAGGGCGCAGGTGAAATTGACTTTCGATAGTTTCGCTTTCTCGAGTCGTCTGATTTTTTTTTTAAATCCTAAACATCCGTTGCTATGGAGACCGGCAGCCTGAGAAGGGGGGAGGCTGGAAGTGCAACCTTTCCCTTCAGAGGATTCCGTCCATCCCCTGGGCGCGTGCCTCCATTTATTAGCATACAAGGGATTCTTTGGGGACACACTCGGGTTGCTCCTACCGGAAGCCCGAACTTCCCTTGTTGGGGGCTACGTCACAGCAGGGCAGCCAATGAGAGCCGCGGGGCCTCTGCAGTTCCCTTTTTGGCCAGGCAGCGGCCTCGGGGCTCCCCGCGCGCCCAGATCTCGCTTTGTCTCTTCCAGAGGCGCGCTCGGGAAAAACAATGCGCGCGTGTTTCCACACAGGGGCGCTGGAGCACGTTTTACTGCAGCAAAATGAATTAAGAGCGAAATATTACGAGGCAATTTGGCTGATTAGACAAGCCAGGGAGAGCAGGAGGCGGGAGGGGGGAGTGCGAAATGGGAACTGAGTGGGGTGACAGAGGAGAGCAGAGATAACGAGGCGGATGGAGGACAAGTCACCGATCTCTCTTGTCCGCCCCTCACTAAAGAACCTGCTTTGCGGGTCGTGCTAGAAAGAGGAAGGAGAAGCGAATCCTTTCCCGCTGGAAACCGGAGGACAGGCGGCGGCAGCTCGCGAGCAAGCCGGGCGCTACGTGTGTGGCCGGTTCCTCCCCGGCTCGGTCTCTTCCCCCCCACTCCCCGCGGGAACCGTGCATTTTAAGCCTACTGCCCGCCCTCCGGCAGCGACTGGCGATCGGCGCCCATCCTCCCGTCTGCTATCTCAAGTTTTTCGGAGGGAGGGAGAATCCACCCCTCTTCCCCTACCCCGCCGCAAGCCTTTTTCTCCCTGGGGGAAACACGACGAAGGCGGCGCAGCCTCCCGCTCCTTCCTGTCCCTCCTGGTCCTTGATGAGCAACGTGCTTTGCATGAGGTCTTCCTCGCCGTGTTCCTGCCCCCCCCCTCCCGCCGCTCTCGCTGCTGGATTGCACACACAACACACCCCCAGCGCGCGGACAGACACGCGGTCCCTCCGTCCTTCCTTTTTCCTTCCCTTCCCTGCTTTCGTTCTCTGTGCCGTGCGCGCTGCCATGAGACCGCGGAAAAGGCAGCTCCGTCGCCCCGGGAGGCGCTGGGCGAACAAGCCGAGCCCCCTTCCTTCCTGCCCCCCGCCCGCCCCCCTTTAATTCCGCTCCGCTCCGGCGCCGCCATCTGGGGACCGCTTTCCTAGAGAGGCGAGAGAAGCGGGCTCCCTTCGCATCGTGCGGCGCCCCCAGACAGGGGAGGAGGGGGCTGCTTGGCGGGGCGCCGCGGCGCGCCTCCGGGTGATGCCCTCGACTCTCTCCTCTTCTCCCCCTCTCCTCCTCCTCCTCCTCCTCGCGCTGTCGAGGGAAGAGCGAGCGAGCGAGCGAGCGCGCGCGCCCCTCGCCAGCCCCGCGGGTATGTTGCCGTGGAGGCTTTGACTCGCCGCGGCGGCAGCGGCGAGCAGAGGCGAGCGGAGAGACCGAGGAAGCGACCAGCCTTTGGATCCGCCGGCGCGCCGCTCGCTGAAAGCCAAACAGAGCCCCCCCCCCCGCCCGCGTCTCCCTCCTCCCGCCCGCCTGGCTCGCTCTGGATTGCCTGCATGGCTTCCTTGTATCAGCGCTTCGGCGGGAAGATCAACACTTCCAGGTCCTTCCCCGTCACCCCCGAGGCGAGCCATCTCCTGGGCCCCCAATGCGCCGAGGAGGACGGCTCCGCAGCGGCGGCGGCGGCGGCCAGCGCGGCGGCCGGAGGCGGCGGCGGCGGCGGCGGAGGGAAAGCCTCGCGCCCGTCGCCAGCAGCCCACCCGAGACCTCGCTTCCAGTACCAGGCGAGGAGGAGCGACTGCGAGGAGGAAGACGTAAGCCAGCCCTGCCTGCCTGCCTGCCTGCCTGGGGTCGGGTGACGGGGGTGCTGCGGGGTTGAGGCTGCGTCTCGCTCCGTGCCGCTCATCCTTTCCTCCAGAGAGTTGGGCGGGTCGCGCGTTGTTTTGCCTGCTTTTCTGGTCCTTTCGGCCCGTCCCTGTTTGCAGTTCTGCCCGTGGAGGCGTTTGTGCTGCGCGCTCGCCCGGGGAGTCTCTCAAAGTGGCCGTGTGTGTGGCGAGGGAGATTCGGGGAAGAAGTGATGAAGCAGTGCAGCCCAAGTCCGGAGAATGGCTCGTGGGAGGGGCGGTTGGGGGGCGCCGGACTGAAGTCTTTCCCGCTCCCCCCCCGCTCCTGCTTTGCCCCCACCCCCGTCCCTGATTGCCAAGGCCATGCTCTGTTTTTAATTCCGTTGCGGAGCCTCGCAAGGGAAACTCCGTCTCTCGGTCTCCTTCGCTGGGGCGCGAAGGCGTGCGCATCTCGTTTCCAGCCCGCCTTAGTTGGACACAAATCCCATCGATCTGAACTTAACTTCCGTTTGGGGGAGACTTAGATAATCCCTGCGCATGCCTGCTCCGTAGCTGCAAGTCCCATTGAACTCAGGCGCGCTTCCATCGAGATAACTATGCCTCGGATCGGACTGTAAGAATCAATAGTTTAGAAAGAAATCCTGCAATTCTTCAATGGGAACTTTTCCATCCTTTCCACTTGAACCCGTTCGCAACTCCAGCCGTATTTTTCAAACTAGCAAGAAACAAAACAGTCCTTAAACGCCTATATTAAGCTTCAGGAAGGTACTGAGATGTAAATTTGAGCAAACATTTTTCTTTCTCTTCTCATGCCTCCTCCCAACTCCTCCGTTCTTTCCTTCCTTCCTTTCCTGCTGTGGGAAGGGATTCAACCCGTTTGTATTTGCATATTGCCTTAGTAACGCATGACTCATCCAGGGCACTTGCAGGCAACTGGGGTTGAAGGTGGCAAGGGTTGAAGTTGACATCATCTTGGATGGCTAGTTCCTCTTTAAGGAGGAGAGTTGGGTTGGTTGGTTACCCGTGCTTTGCTTAGCTTTGGGGGAGGACCTGTTAGCATGTTTGTCCTTCTCCAGGAAGGTTTTGGCCTATTTGCTTGGTGTCTACATCTCCATGATATAAAAGTTGGAAGGAGGTAGAGAGCTGCAGTACTTCAGTGTCTCAGGCTCGTTTGCTCCATCCATGCAGAAGACTGATTTCTAAGTATTGTTTCTTCTGAAATTTCTGTTAGATTCACTGCTGAAGTCACAAATAAACTTTTGATGACAGAAGTCACAAATAAACAGAAATCAGAATTGCTTGGAACATGGAGAGAAAAGAAACAGCTTCTTTCTGTTTCACGCAAGATCCTGGTTGAGGAGGTCTTGCAAATTCATTGCAGCATTGTCTTTAATTCTTTTGTTCAGATTGCTTTGTGGGAAGGCTTTGAGGGTTAGTTGCTTCCTCTCCCACCACCTGTGCAAGAGAAGCACAACAATCTTCGGAAACAGCCAACAGGTTGCATCTAGAATGAAAGAAAAACAAAATCCAGTAGGTAGAGAACAGGAAATGGCTTCCAGCCCCTTAAAACAGGTACAGTCCTAATTAAAGTCGCATTGCATGTTTACTGAGGCAAAGAAAATCAAACTTAAACTCAGAACCCTAGAGATAACTTCAAAGAGTATAACAAAATAAATTTCACAACAAAGTGAAACAAAGATGACGATTTGGTTTGTCTTGACTGTTTGTCTCCTGTCTCATGAATTTCCCACTAGATGGCAGTATAAGAAAGCAAAGAACATTTTAAGAAGAAGAAACAAGTCTCCCCAACAACACCCCATATTAAAAAAATAATACTTAGCTTGGAACTTACATTTCACCTCCCCTTACCAATTCTAGTTTTTAATATGACAGGTGTCTTGATTATCAGAGGGAAAAAAAGGAGATTTCGTATATCCCAAACTGGGATAGGTATTCAGCTTCAAAGCAAGTAAAAGAGATATGGAAATTTAAGATATGCAAATGATTTGTGTTGAGATGCATTTTGAAAGTCAAAGCCATATCCCATTCATTTCCAATTGGTGCCCTCTGGATGTCTTAGATTTCAACTTCCATCAGCCTCAGGTGGCATGGACAATTGTCCGGAATACTGGGAATTGTGCTCCAAAACCAGGTTGGGGAAGGCTGCCACATCTCTTCTGAGGTTAGGTTTCTGAAGGGTGTGCTCTGCACAGTGACATGCGGTGGCATGTCTATCGTTCTGGTCCAAGCAGAACGGAAAAGCAGTAGGCACTCCTGCCATGGTCCATTCGTTCTCAAAAGCTCTCCTGTGAATCATCCAAAGTGTGGTTGATGATTACAAATTACCTTAACTCACACACATAACAGCTGTGTAGTAGAGTGTTACAGGCAGTCCCTGGGTGACAAACGTTTGAGTTACAAACAAGCCATACCTACAAACAAACTGCCATGGAGCCTATTGGTTTAAAAAATATTACTGTGGAGAATCGTCATCATCATAGAGAGAGGAGAAGCAAAAGGGGAGAGAGGGGAGGGCCTTGACCATAGAGATAGAGGAAATGAAAGCGGGGAGAGGGAGACCTCCAAAGCATACCTTCCTACCCTACCCATCTCCCCAGCATTTCCTTTCTGCAAAGAGGCTGGAGACTGGGCAAGGGGAGAGACCTAGAGATAGTCGCAGGTTTTCCACTTTCATTGGGTTCCTGCACCCCCAACCTCCATGACTGCAGAGAGTCACCTATACATGACCTGACTTATATACAGATTTGTGTAAAAGACCTTGTCTCTAACCTGGGAACTGCCTGTAGCTTCTTTTGACTGACCTTATTTAAATAACTTACTTAGAGGGATTTTTCCTAAATAGTCAAAACACCACCATCCATTTTGCCCCACAAAACTCAGGATATTTCCCCTGTTTTGGCTGTTCTCCCAACTAACAATTGTAGGTTTTGGGTGACAAGTAGATACATATTTCCTCTGAACAGGAAATATTAACTTCTAGGAGTCAGGCTGTGGGCAGAGAAATAGAATGGACTGATTTCACCCTAAATATTTAGATAAGCAGACATTTAGTGGGATCTATCATGTATTTGTGTGACATGTTTAAAAATAGGTAAAAATAAAGTTCATATGGACACGTGGCTGTTTCTTAGCTAAATGGCATCAGTAGTAAAAGCCTGTGTGTGTGTGTGTGTGTGTGTGTGTGTGTGCGGGGGGGTGCATTTCTTGTTTCCAGGCTTCCTTTGCCTAGTGCAATTCATAAGTGTTGGACTACATCTCTCATCATTCCGAGTTAGCTGGCTGAGAATGATAGGAGCTGAAGTCCACTGGGTTGGGGAAAGCCTGCTTTCATACAGTAACACACAAAACTGCAGCTTTTTGGAACTGTCCTTGGTGCTGATGCCTTTTCTCTCTCCACCAGTTGCCAGCTTTGCTTTGCTGGCAGACTTTGGACACGAGCATTTAAAAAGTGCTAGAAGCTTGATAGACCCGTCAGCTAGAGTGTTCCGATGCGTTCCAAGACAGGATTTCTTACCTCTGCTACTGGTAAGAATTGCAAAGGACAAATAAGATCCTTGGAAGCAGCACTGAGAACTGAAATGGTAGAAAGGACGTGTTAAATGCAGGTTCCATGTAAACAAATGGGGAATTTGGCACGCACAAAAAGGTAATGCCCACGGTAAAAGTAGCCTTGCAGAGGGGTGTGAGTTTGACTGGTTTCTGCACAATCTATTAATCTCAGTAGCCGGAAGTCCTGGCTGCTGAAAATTCTGCAAAATCCTGCCACGGCTGTCTATGATTATATTTGATAACTGGCTGCTCTGCTGGTGATTACGCTGTAAACCTGTTTCTAGAAGGATTAGATAGCTAATCTGAATTTCATATTAAAGGCTAAAATGAGCAGGGAAGCTCTTCACTTTAATGAGGACTTCCCATAAAGTGGTTGAGCCACACGGTCTGCAAGTTCCGTTCTCAGAGTCTCCAATCAAAAGATCTCAGAGCTAATACATTTTATGCTGAATATACTGGATGGGTTGAGAATCAGCCCTGCTTGTTGTAGGGGAATAACTTGATGGTATCCTCCTCATTAAAATGTCTCACACATTAGTTCCATGTTTGTTCAGTAATGGTACTCCCACTCAAATAATGCAGGAATTTACATTTGTAGCTAGTCCTGCAACAAACATTTGGTTAGGATTTCTAAAAGATCTCAGTCTGTGACAAATGCCATATTTTTCTGCAACTATTCATTACACATTATTTGTTTCAAAACAGTATATGTATGTTATTTGCAGGCAGGAGGGGAGGAACATCCTGGTGGCATCACACACCTATTAAAAGTAACGGGTTTAGCTGGCATAGGAGGCAAGAATATGAGCTAGGAAGTTCCCAGTTATTTTATTATTGTTACCACTTCATTCTGTCCATTCCCCAAGGAGCTTAGAGAAGTGTGCAAAGGTATCCACTGCTTTTAGTTTTCAACAGCCTTATTGTGATATCCCATCATTTCATCCTCCACCTTCTGAAATTTGCCAGGTTCCTACTTTGTTGAGTTTCAGGTCCCTAAAAAAACACTTTTTTTTCCTGTGCACCTATGGTACTAATTAGATCTCTCAGACCAATTGCACTGGTTCTAATACACTAATTTCTGTCTTACTTATTTTTATTTTTACTTAACTTTGTATATTGTGAATTTATCTTGATTTTATCTCGTTTATTATGTTGACTATAATAACCATAACTCTATAGTTATTATGTAACTATAATATTTCACATAATTTTATGTTGTTGGTATTTTTATTGTGACATCTGCCCAGGCAATGCTAAAGGACAGCTCTCAAACAAATTCAGTACAATAAATAAATAATCATGATACAGTGCCAAAAGTGGGGGGCGGGGAGGCAAATAAGATCAGCAGAGATAAACCAGCTAGCTTGCCAGAGCAAAGGCTGACTGACTTGTGCCATATTTTGCACATGCTTCTTCCCATGGAAGGCCCCATAGAGGGGAAGTTAGGCTCCTCGGTGCTTGCCTTGAGTCAGTTGATGCAAGGCAGGGACAGTTCTCAGTTCACGGGAGCTCAGCCTATAAAGCATGGCCTGTGCTGGAGACAGAAGCTGGCAGGGGAAACAAGATGAGGGGTAAGATTTGTGTGGCCTGGACTCGCCAGGCAGCCTGTTTTTCAGCCCTGGCCTAACAGGACTGAACTCACCCTCTGCATGCAGATACCACAGTTCTTGTAGTGGGATAACGAGTGAAAAAGGGCATTTTTGCAAGTTCTTTTGTGAATTCTGAATATATATGCACCCTGCGTGAACTTGCATGGCATATTGATTTTCAAACAGAAGTTTCACAGACATGGTACATGTGGATAACATTTTCCTGTAGTTAAAGACCTGACTGTGCAGGTTAATTGATAGGGACATGTTGTAACATCCGGTGAAGAAATGGAAGTGACGACAGTACACTGTAACAGAAGAACATTAATTTACGAGTTTGGCATCACACTCCTACTTTCCTTTTGAGATTAATGTTTTCTGTATTGGAATACAGATGAATGGTTTTCTTAGTATTGCCTGTGAACTTTTTTTTTCACCACGAAGTAGAGCCTTTTCTGTTTTTCTCCCCAGCTTACTTTTCTTGCAGTCAAAGTGATTAATGAGCTTAATTTCTTCAGGCAACTGCCAAAGGTGCTGAGTAAGATGTACATGCTAATTGTGTATAACCCTGTTCCTTTTAATTACTATGATGATAATAATGCATTAATCAAGTGCATAAGAAATTCAGCACTTCCCTGTAATGCAAAATATTGATTAATTTCATTGAAAATAAAAGTGATAATCACAGTAACCCTTTTAAAATGAAATTCATGATGATAAATTATTTCTGTTAAAGAGAATTGAATGTCAGAGATCAGGTTCTCTGAGCTATCCAAATGTTTTAGTCCTCTCTTGTTCATCATTCAGGATAATTTTCATGTTTACTGCAGTGGGAATGTTTCTGGAGTAAAAATTCCAGAATTTGCTCAGAAAGTCAGTAGGTCTACAAATGGAAAAGTACTGATGGGAAAAAGCACAAGGTCACAAAAGATGAGACCTTCGTGGCAATGTGGGTGTTTTCAGCACCCCTTTCTGCACTCTTGCACCAAACTAAATATAAGATGGGCAGCATGCCCCAGTGTGATTGCCCATAATCCTCTGGTCTCAGGGAAGTTCAGGCATCCAGTGGGGAGCAGAAGACACATGGAGGTAAAGATTGCCCCTTCCCTTGTCTTCCAAAATGCTTTGATGGCCCATTTTGTCAGTCGTGGAATCCGTCCAGAATTCCTCATAGGATTGTGGTGCCTTGCTCTTCCCTTTCCTACTCCCAGAACAACCCGCCCAGAGCTGGCTCCACAGTCAGTCTTTGGAGCCACAGCCGGCACTGAAAGAGACGCAGCAGCTGCGAGGGCAGAGGGGAAAGTGCTCAGAAGCAGGAGTGCTGCATCCAACCCTTGAAGCGCTTTTCTGAGGTCATTGCTGGGACACCAGTTTTTCTTGTGGCCATCTAGACAGCATCTCGTGGCTGGAGGATTGCAACCTCAATTTGTGACTGCAAATAATGTGCAGATTCTTACAAATGCAATGAATATCAGGTGGAGCAGGAATGATCCGTGCTGTAATCCCAGCAATGTGCATAAGGGGAATTTAATCATTTCCTCCCCTCATGTGATCCTGCGGAAAATCCCTGCTTTGTATTGTTGGCATTTGCTTTTGGAAGAAATCCCATCTGTGGTTCTGAAGAAAGCAATCATGGCTAATGTTTTTAAATTCAGACTGTTTGTTAGAATATTTAGAGTAGACTTTAAACCACCCTCTGGACTGTGCCATGAACTCACCCTGAAGATGCAGCCTTATTTTAAAAAACCTGTAAAGAGAAAAATACCGACTGCTGCTTTGGAACTAAACATTGAAAGGAGACTCATTTCTGTGTTTTATGGTCCATGAACAAAGATCCTGTGCCCTTTGCCCATTTTCACCCCTCTAAATGGGGGAAGGGGCCAGGCCCCCAAAAGCTGGATGACTTCAGTAGCATGGAGAGTAGAAGAGGCCTGAGCCCTCCTCTTCTAGCCAGCTTGGAGAGAAAGCAGGCAGGCAGGCAGGCAGGCAGAAACAGAAGGGCCCAGTTCATATCCCGGTATCTCTGGCTAGGGCTGAAGAAGAAAACTGCCTGAAACTCTGGACAGCTGCTGCCAGTCAGTGCTAGCAATATTGCTCTCAATGGTCTGACTCAGTCTAAGGTGGCTTCCTAGGTTTCTGTGTTCCTAAGAATGCCATGGCTCATGCCTGCCTTTGACCAGCTCCAGGGCTGGGACTCTTGTAAAGAAAATCAGAAGTGTATGTCTGGATATACAAACAACTTAAATAGCTAATTTCCCCTGAAAAGTATTAGAAGTAAGCCTCTGATTAACATTTCTTGTCCTGGGCTTAAGTCCAGTAAGTGAATTAGCCATTCCATTTAATGTGGCTAACTCTCATGCAAGTAGGATGGGTGACTTTAGCCCCCACCCCACCCCGCCTGCAAGACCCAGAGAGCCTCAGCAGTCCTTTGCTTTCCTTAATTGTCCCCCTTTTACATGATTGGCTCCATTTCTACCTTGCCCTGTGCATAATCTCCATCTCTTGCATGCAGCCCCTCTGTGTGACCACACATACCCTGCATCTATCCTAATTGTGTTGTGTGATCCAGTCTTTGATTTGCTACCTTCTTTGCCTCTCCTTCCATTGAAAATCCTCTTTGTTTTATCATCCTAGGCTGCTTAGCTGGAGTAATCTGTCATCTGCCTCTAAGATCACAAATCAGACATCTGAGTAGCCCAGATGCATTGCTCAGCTTGCATATCATTGCACACGTTGCTGTCTTCACTTGTAACCTCTAACTGGTCCTTCCTTGAAGTTGCAGAGTTGAATCCAGAGCACTGGAGATCAGCAAGCCAGCAGGGTTGAATTCGCTTAGAAATAAGTCAAGCTTTTTCCATTCCCTGGTAGGACTCATCTTAGTATCATTTTTCCTTCCAAGGATCCTGGGGTTGGTCATCTCAGTGCCATCCCTGATGGGAAAAGTAACTCTGCCATGGGCTTTGAGGATACACAGTGCTGCTGGTTTGGGCCTTTGGCGCTAGGGAAGGGAAGGAGGTGGTAACTTGGTGCAAGGACCTTCGGGGCTTTTGGAGCACTTGCAAGAGGCTCTACCATTGGTGAGCGTTCGCTCCGAGTGCTTGCATAGACAGGATCCTTCGAGGGCCGGATGATGAGCTGCTTAGAAACCCAGACTTGAAAGTTACATAACTTTGCTGTGTGAGAAAGTTAATTTCATTTGTTTAGCTGTAAGCCATTACAAACATGAAGACATTCACATTTGGACCATGAATTTGGCTCTGTGTTCCCTGGCTGCCAGTCCAAATAAAAGCATGCACTGAAACATAATTATACTTGTTGAATAACAAAAAGCATACAAGTTCAGTTGGCATAACAAAATTTCTCCTATGACTAAATGCAGGAAGATGTTTTTTGTAAGGGTCATTGTATAAAGGACTCTGGGTAATGCAGTGAAGTGTTTTCCCTACTGCGGTTTTACACAGCACACAGAATCAAGGTAATTATTTCATTGTCCTATTGCTCAGTCTAAAAATCGGTTTAAAATTAGCACTGTTGTTTATGCATAGCTTTGTAATGGTAATCATATCCTTGATGATGAGATACACACTCTAAAAATATTTTTAGCAGATCTCATTTTTATATACAGAGAGAGAAAATACAACGCTAACTTGTCTTTGCTGTGATTGAGTAGTGTTTGAGTAACCGCAGTGATTGAGTAACCCTTACCCCAACTTAAATCAGTATTGGCCCCTTAACTTAAATAAAATATTATACATAGATTTTTACCTTGGGCTGGCAGGGGAGAGAGAGGAAAGAAGCATGGTCACCCCGGGCAGAAGCAAATTGAAATGTTCTTCAAAATGCAGTTTTCAGCAAACCGAAAGAATGACATTGATTATGGATGGTGGAAGTGTTAGCAGTCTGACATTCAAGGCTCCAAGATTGATTGTTGGGGAAAATGCAAGAAAGTGCAGGTTTTTATGGAGAAGAATCAAAAGATTTCCCACAGGTTAGCAAACGGCTGCAATGTTTGGCACAGGAGAAGAAAAACCAAGCCAAAAGTAACATACATAGAGAATCCAACACATTTGCATTGGCATCTCACTCTGGAATGATGATGTAACAGACTTGCAAATGAGATCATAGCCTTATTACTTGTGTAGGTACCAAATGGCACAGGAAGTGTATTTATATCTGGGAAAAATATCTTTAGAATTGGAAGCATTGCCATAAAATGCTGCTGTCATTACAGAACCTTTTGTAGGCATTTTCTGGGTCTGCTAAGTAACCACTGTGTCAGTTAAATTTAAAGTTAAAGTTAAAGTTAAATCAGATGGCGCTCGCTCTCTCTCTCTCTCTCTCTCTCTCTCTCTCTCTCTCTCTCACACACACACACACACACACACACACTCAATTGGTGCATTTGAAACATGGTACTGGGGGAGAGCTTTGTGAATACCCTGGACCAATAGAAAGATGAACAAGTGGGCCCTGCATCTAATCAAGCCGGAGCTTTCACTCGTAGCAAAAATGACAAAACTGAAGCTGCCCTGCTTTGGGCAGATCATGAGAAGGCAAGACTTCCTGAGGAGATAGTCATGCCAGGGAAATGTGAAGGCAGAAGAAGAGAAGGAAGACCTAATAAGACATGAGTTGACTCCGTAAAGGAAGACTCCGCCTTGAATTCAGAACAGCTCAGTAGGGATGTCATGGGCAGGTCATTTTGGAGGGCTTTCATTCACGGGGTCACCCTAAGTCAGAGATGACTTGATGACACAACAACAAACAACAACAACATATATCTGTAACAAGATACATAATTTATTTGTTTTTAGATGCATCCATTTAGTAAAGGTATTCCCTCACGTGAGAGAGAAATGGATTTATATATGCTTATCCAGAAGTAAGCCCTGTTGAGTTCAATGGGCTTACTTCCAGGTAACTGAATATTGAATTTCATTCTTTTAAATTGCAGTTATCAGATGGTGATTGCCACCTGGATTTTTATAAACATTTCTTTTTTTAATAAAAATTTGTTTAGATGCAAGGAAATGTTGAATACTTTGATTTAAAAATGCTTCCTATTAGTTTAACAAACAATTGATCTGGCCTGTTAGTTAAGCACTGCAGCAGCAGAATTTTTCTTTTAGTTTACCTGGCAGTTTTGTTACCATTCATTGGCTCCATAGGCACACCATTCCCTAATTTGTTAATTGACTTTAAAATATTTTTACCTCCATCTACCAAAAAAAAAAGACTCCCAGAGCAGCTTACATAAGATCAATAGCAAGACATACAGTCAAGTTTACAAATGAATTTATTTGATTGATTTACACAATTTGTATATCACCCAACTAACTGTGTCTTCTTGGCAGTTAACAACAGACGTTAAAAGACCATAAAGCAACCCAAACAGAATAAAATAGCCTCAGCATGTACCATGCAATTAAAGTCAGCAACAACGAACTCCGCTTGAACAGAGCAGAGCTGAAAGCTAAAATCTTAGAATGACCTTAAAACACCCCAAAAATGAAAAGTTTTTCACCTTGCTCAGAAAAGACCATAATGTAGGTGCCAAGCAATCTGCTTTAAGGAATGAATTCCAGAAATGGTGCCACCCCCAAAAGGCCCTTTATTTGGTATCTATCCATATTTAATAGTGGCACCTGGATTGGCAGGGAGCTTCACATCATGCTAGTATAATCTCATTAACCTGATTAGATGAACTATATTTAAGCCCCGAGTTGTCAATTCTTAGCCTCCTATGCCCTTGGTTTTGGGTGTTGTACAAACTTGGAGAGCTTTGCTTGTTGAAATGGTTAGCAGACTACTGCACAACCCTACAATAGGCCATCAGTTTCTTAAGAAGCCCAACAAGCCACACTTCCCAAGTGCAGATGGCATGAAAAGCTCTACCAGGGAGCGTAATTCTGTAAATTCAACTAACATGCAACTGACATGGTGACTAACAAGCTGCCATGGCTTATTAATCACCCTATTGTTGTGCCTTGTCTGCTCTGTCTGCTCCAGGTCATGTTAGAACCTTGGATGTACTGCATGAAATACTGACTATTCTCTCATAAGGAGTTGTCATCTCTGGTCCAGTCAGCTGAGGCCTAAAGAAGGTTGGCAGAACCTCCTTCATTGGTTCCACCTTGCTGGTTGCTGAATTTAGTTCTTAATAGGATAGTTTGGTTTCTGCAGTCTCATCTTCTTGACTGAGAAAGTCATCTTCAAAGTCAGATGTCCTCAGGCTGGAAAGGTGTAGAAGGGTGCTGAGAGCTGCTCCTAAAGTGGGGGACCTGGAACACTTCAGAATGGTATGGACAGTCAAAACCAGGGGACATGACAGCCTAAAATATACACGTAGCTCTCAGTTTAGAACAGCACATAATCCATTCCAGACAGCCATTCATGATGTTCAGCCATTGCCTGTCACAAAACAGGAATGCTTGTCCAATAAGGAGTTGGGGTTTTCAGGCCAAGTAACAGAAATGTAACCTTCTGAATCAGATCAACATGATCCCACATTATGTTTCTAGTGCCCTCATACATGGAGGTCTCTTTTAGCTATCATGGATAACGGCCCTTGTTGAATTCACTGAATCCCATTTTATCTTTACAACAACAGTCCTATGAGATCTGAGAGTCTGCAAGTGGCCAAAACCACCCAGCCAGCTTAATAGCCAACAACCCAGATCTCCCAGGTCCCCACTCCGGCACTTCAGCCAACACACCACACTGGCTCTCTCTTACGATTTTCTGCAGAATATATAATTTGGTATTTCTATTTGAAGGGTCTTGTCTTTTTCAGTGCAGAATGTTAGACTTCTAAGCTACTCCATTGGCTGGACAAAACTTTTCCCTACTTGTTACAGCACGTCAGTAGAACCGGGAATGAATAATCACCCCAAATGCATGCTTCCTTTTATCTAGCAAGAGCTAATAAGCATCTGCTATTTGGAAAATGTCAGATGGAGCTGAAGTGCATGTAATTAGATAAGGATAATGTAGCAATTGTAAGGCTATACGTGGTGCTTTTTTGAAGGAGTGGCTGTAAAAGGGTTGTGCTACCGAAGCAAGGAGCTTGCTGGCACTTCCACCACAGGGTTGGAGATTGTCAGAGATAGAAGAACAGCTAATGTGATGAAGTGACAAGGTTAGACCAGGGGAACATGCAAATGTACTTTGCAGGCCCTTGATAGATGGAGGGATGCACGGACTTCATGTCAGATATTTATAGGGTTAGGGAAAGTCAAGGATGAATGAAATGGGTGACGATTCAGAAGATATGTCTGGCAGCAGAGATGTCCTTTCTTCAAGCTACAAATGAGAACGTGCAATTGTTGTGTTACATGGTTGTCATTGCTTTCTTTTGGTCACATGAAAGTTATATGGCTCCCAGGAAGTATTTTAAAAAACTTCTCTCCTGTGATTTATATGCTTTTATATTCACACCTTTCGATCAACAAGCCCAGCAGCACAGTGGTTTAAACCACTGCGCCACCTGCAGTCCCCCACCTGCAGTGCGCCATCCCAGCTCCTGCCAACCTTGCAGTTCAAAAGCATGCAAATGCAAGTAGATAAAAAGGTGCCACTTCGGTGGGCAGGTAACAGCGTTCCGTGCACTTCGGTGTTTAGTCATGCCGGCCACATGACCACGGAGACTGTCTGCGGACAAACGCTGGCTCCCTCGGCCAGGAAACGGAGATGAGCACCGCCCCCTAGAGCCAGGCATGACTGGACATAACGTCAAGGGGAAACCTTTACCTTTACCTTTATATTCACACCATTTAACAAAGCAGTAGCATTAGCCAAGAAAGGCTCTGCAGGAGAACAAGCATGTCCTGTTTTCTTGATTTTCACATTTTCAATGCATTTCGCTGTGCATCAGACATGACCAGTGTAAACTTGCATTTAGATATGCTGTTTATAGTGTGAATGAAATCAAAGTGCATGTCTTTATTATGGCTATAATAATGGGAAATATTATAGGAAAGCAGTCTTGGGAAAGTCTGGATCACTTTGAAATTATGGGCAAAGGGTTGGAAAAGGTAAGATTAACTCTTTCTCTTCCTGCCATGATCCTGACAAAAATTTGCATTTAAATAGAATCTTTCATGCATGCAATTAATGTCATACCTACTTTGGTCCTTAGCATTGAGAATGGCAGACTGTTTTCTGCTTGAAGACAATCACATTTTGTTGGACACTGTAGAAAATAAACAAAGAAACCATATCATATGCTCTTAAATGATCATGGTTTCCTGTAGTTTAACCTTGAATTAATTAATTAATTAATTAGTTTGTTTGTTTGTTTAGAGAACTTCTATGCCGCCCCATTCGCCAAAGCCTCGAGGTGGCTCACAATCATAAATAAATAACAAAATATAAAACAGTATAATTTAAGAATAATTTAAGTCGCCCTGGCCAAAAGATAAAATAAATAAATAACATTAACAATTAAAATAACGCTTGAATGAAAAGTTTCGCCTGGCGCCAAAAAATAAATAATGACGGCGCCAGGCGGACCTCTCTGGGGAGAGCATTCCATAGATTGGGCGCCACCGCAGAGAAAGCAGAGAATATAACCCTGAATGGATAGGGCATGAGATCTTGCTGAGTCTTCCCCTTTCCTCTCCTCTCACCTCTGCTCGGAAATAGCACTCAGGGTGGAAATCTCCCACCTGGATGTACCTTACCTTATGTTTGAATCTCTTCAGTACACACAGCAGATTATGGCACCATATGTGCTGCTGCTAGAGCCTGTCTTTACCTTTTTATGCATGGTCTGGGCAGGAACCGTGTGTTTGAGGTGTCAGAGAGCTAGAACAGGGAGTCTTTGCCGGTGCCCTACTTCCATGAAATTGGAAGCAACGTCACTGGGCCCAGGTGGTATCCATGCTAAAGTTCCGGAGAGCAACCAGACGGCACCTGAGGGCTCTTGCATGTTTCTGAGGTCACAGGCAGCATTCAAATGTTGCAAGGAAGAATCGGGAGCTCCGATTCTTGCCCTCCAGCCAGCAGGCAAAGAAGCATGGCTGCTTTTCGAGGTCAGGAATATGACCTTGGAGAAGGGAAAAAGGAGGCATTTGGGTGGGAGGGCAAGGGGGAGACTCCAGAGGCCAGGATGCAGCTTATCGTGAGGGCTTCCCACCTGCTCCATTGTGCCTCAGCTAGATGGGCAAAGAAGCATCTGTTTGGCAGGGCAGAAAGGACTGGCAAGTTGGCCTCCTCTTGCCTTGGGGGTTGATAAACCCCCAACTTCGGGAGCTTATAGTCATTGAGGGTGCAACCCACAAGACTGTGTTCTGAATAACTCACATGTGAAATTGCTGATCTTTTAACAAAACAGGAAAACTTTCCTAATATCAGCCTCTCTACCAAAGAACTGGAGAATGGTCAATATAATACGATTTTTAAAAGGGATCTGGGGGACATGAAGATTGACAAGCTGGCTATTAAATGCTTGTCCCAGCTAAATTGGTGGAAAACCTTATTAAAGATAAAAATAGTGTGCGTGTAGAAGGACAGGCCCGTTTGAAGGAGAATCAGCATCGCTCCACAAAGGCATTCCTTGTCTTGCTAACCTTTTAGAGTTCTTTGAAAGTATTAGACTACTTTGAAATATGTGGACGTGAGTAGGTATTGTTTACTTGGGCTTTTGAAGGGCTTTTGATGAAGGTCCTCATCAAAGAGTTCTGTGCTACATTAGCAGCCATAGAATGAGAATGTTTTTTAGAACAGAAACATCAGAGAGCAGAGAGCAAGAATAAATGATTCCCACAGGAGGTTCCACAAGAAGGTCCCTCAGGGATGTGTACTGGGACAAATGATTTTCTAACTGTTCATAAATGAGCTGCAGTTAAACTTAAAACTTGCAATAATGCACTGTCCTTATACATGGTATCTGAAATACCATGTATGCCACATCCAGAAGGGACAAAGAGCTGGAAAAGAGCTACAACAGAAGTGTTGTAGAGCTGGGAAAAGTCCATAGAGCGGCAACTAAAATGTTCAAAGGAGCTGATGCAACTCCTGCAGGAGGAAAGCTTTCAGTTTCTTAGATTCTTTAGAAGGAAGGTGAGGAAGGGGAGACACACTGGAGGTGCACAACATTTTGCGTGGTGAAGAAAGACTGGAAAGGGAGACATTGTCCTTCCTTTTGCATAATACTAGAACCAAAAGGTGCCCTCCCGTGAAGCCGATTGGTGTGAAGAGCTGAAAGGAAGGACCTCTTAACACGAAGAAGCACAAAGTTAAACTGTGGAATTTGCCTCCATCAGATGTAGTGACTGATGCCAACTTGGATAGCTGTAAGGGAGATTAGAGATATCACTGGCGGATAAGGCTATCCAAAGCTGCTGTTCTTCACGAATACCTTCAGTATCAGAAGTTGTATGCCTATGCACACTCGTTTCTGAGAAACAAGGCTGTGAGGATACTCTTGTCTTCATGTCTTGCAGGTGGGTTTCCCATAGATAACTGGTTGGCCACTGGGGACAACATGGACTGTGGCTGACCTAGTATCACTTCTCTTGGACTAAAAATTCCCAGCTGTAGAAGCCTGTGATCTGTTGTTAATTCAGTATAGTGGCACACTACTGTGCTTCTAACATTGTAAGCTTGCTCTCAGTGTTCCCAAAAGATCCTCCTCTTTGTGAAAAGCACAGTGTGCCTTTCCAACCTGAGAAGCCCTAATTTAATTTGAAAGTTATTATTTTGCACTCCTTTCATTTGATCTGCCTACTGACAAACCATAAAATTTCTCTTTGCTCTGCTGGAGTTCAGGAGCAGAAAATTTCCTTAACTTCATAAAAGGATTGATTAAAAACACTTCAAGTATATATTAGAAGTGAGCATTCTGAAAAGAAGGAGGGAGGGAGGGAGGGAGGGAGGGAGGCAGAGAAGTGCATTCACTGGGCTTTTGGAAACACCGTGCATGCAATATAGCTGAATAAAAGATCACTAAGGGCTTCTAAATGGAGAATGCTATCAAAATCGAAAGCATTAGGTGGGAGCTTTTACGCATCCTTGTACCAGAGGAATGCTATTGTCATAAGACGCACAGATATATGCAAGACGATAATGCAAACCCCCTCTGTTCATATCTTATATGGCATAATACTAATGATACAGTAATGCTTCAGTGCCATAGAACTGAGACCCTCGGGGCAACATGCATAATAAAATCCTGCAAGAACGTAAGGGAAGTCATGCTGGATCAGACCAAAGATCCATCCAGTCCAGCCCTGTGTACACAGTGGCAAACGAGCTGCTCAAAGGACCCCTCCAGCAGAATGGGTGCAAGACCTCATCCTGCTCACCCAAGCCCTTCAGCAACCGGTGTGCGCAGGGAAAGGAGGTAGCACATAGCCAGCAAGGCCAGCAGCCACGAATAGCCTCCTCCTCCACATATAATAAAAACACATTAAAGGCACAATCCTATCTATGCTTAACAGAAGAAGCCCTATAATTCCCAGAATTCCCTACCCTAAAGGGGTCTAAAGAATCAGCAATAATTTTGGCCACAAGCTACAGCCATAGGTGGATTCAAATTGGAAACATGGATTGGATTGGAAGCATGCTCCAAGGTTGGAGCTGGAACTTTGAAGAAAGGCGCTTCCTATATACGTGGTTGGAAGGCAAAAAAGCTGCTTTTGAAATATTTCAAATTGCTGTGTAATGTTTTGCTTTCTCACAGTGCCACTTCAGAATTTCAGTGCATGGAAAGACCAATGTGTTCTTTGTGCATTATGGGTCATGATGCCATGTCACCTGATGACCACGACAGTAAAGATGGCATGGAGACCTCGGTGGTGGTGGTGGAACCATTCATTCCGCACCTTATTTCTCTGGAGTTTAGAACCTGCCCACCCTTCTGCCTGACTGTATTCCTGGAGTATTGACAGATGCATGCGCAGTTAAGACCTTCTAAAAAGAACAACATGCACATAATAAAATCTCTTGAGGGATCAGTGGAAACCTTCTAGAACTTGCAAATAGGTGTGATGGGTTTGTTTATTGTGTGTATTCAGTGGCTTCCTGGCAAGAATCCAATCTCTCCTAATGGAAATCCACAGGCTGCCTTTGTCACGGCTATGCTGCTGTACCTCATCACCACTGGCCAAAAAGAAGGACTTGTAATTGATCTTCATGACTAATCCTTACATCCTTGGGATAAGCAGATTGTAATGGTGCCACAATGCTATTAAAATACTTTCCCAAAGGTATGTTTTAAAGGGATATTTTGCTGGCTTCCACATTTTTGGTGAATACCCAAACATCCATTCAAGACCATGGAAAGTTGCTGTTGGAATATACTCATACACCTATACCTTATATAAGTATATCTGCCTATACAGCAGCTGATCTACGGATGTTGAGATTTTTGTTGAGACTAGAAAGTCAGCTGGACAACCATAAAAACAGGTCCATGGAACATGTAGGAAGAGAATGTGTATCTGATGCAACTAACCTGCAGATGACTTGGCCTGAAGCAATAATATCCTGATAAGGTGGAAGATGCTTTGGCGGTGGGTCGGTATAGAAAAGAGCATCATTACTGTCATCCTCTGATAAAGCAACTTGACTCTTTTCAGCCATTGCTTGTAACAGGACCTGTTTGTGCAGCTTGAAGGAAGACTGGATCACTGGTTTTTTTTCTTTCAGTTGAAAAGTTGTGTCCAACCCATCACAACCCCATGGACAACATTCCTCCATGCTCCCTTGTCCTCCACCATCCCTTGGAGTCCACCTATGCTCACACCCACTGCCCCAGTGACTCCATCCAGCCACCTCATCCTCTGCCGTCCCCTTCTTCTTTTGCCATCTATTGTTCCCAGCATTAGACTCTTCTCCAGTGAGTCCTTCCTTCTCATTAGGTGGCCAAAGTATTTGAGTTTCATCTTCAGTATCTGGTTTTCTAAAGAGCAGGCAGGGTTGATCTCCTCTAGGACAGACTGGTTTGATCTCTTTGCAGGCTCACTGGCTACTTCTTACATAATTAAATCCCATTGCTTAGAATCTTGGATCAGTGAGTTGTTTTCTGCAGAGGCAGAGTAGCGTGGGCATGACTTTCCCTTTCTTATCAGATTACACAGGTTTCAGACTGGGTACACAGGGTGTGGTAGCCATGAATATAAAATTATCTGTAGGTGCTACCAAAAGACCATATTAACATAGCAACAGATTCCACGTAACATTGCAAAAGAATCACAAGTGGTTGAAGAGTGGGATTTCATGCCCACCAGAAGGTCAGAACTGTAAGGCCTTTGCCCATGCATGATCTTATTTAGCCAGCTCTGACCGTGGACTTCACTTGGACACCAAGCTTGCAAGTCCAAAGCTCTCCTGCCTTCTGCTGTATTGAAGAACTTTGCTTTGGGGATGGGATGCAGAGACCTTTTCTCCAAAGTAAAGCACTCTGATCCAATAGGGTGTCATGTTTTTTCTTACCCTTGTGGGACCAGAGGATGTCAATCCTGACATAAAGGCCATGCCAGGACTCCTCATTTCTTGCAGGCATGTCCCTCATTTCCTACATGGAACCCAAGGTGGTAATCTAGTCAGTTCCAATGATTTGAACCACAGATATGGAGTAGTAACTTGTTTGGCTGGAGTAACAGTTCCAAAAGGTACTTTGCTGGCTCCCCACACTTTCAGTTAGCACCGAAGAGCAGAAGGAAGGCTAAGGAAAGCTGCTATTGCAAACCCATCTGCTTGTGTTAGCCCTATTGAATTCAGTGGGCCTTTCTTCAAACTAGGCAGAATTGGGTTAAGCAAGCAAGCTGTGCTTTCAAGGTGTCTTATGTGATGTGAATGCTTTGAAGAAAGGGGGGCTCTGCTCCAGACTTGATGGAGGAACTGATACCTTCAAAACCAACCAGTAGTGTACCGATAACAACGGACTTCCGTCTCTGCCATTCCTTCCTCTCTATTGCCTTGGATGCCCCTGGCATTTCTATCCTGCCTTGCTCTTGTCTTGAATTGGTTCCTGAACAGAAAGCAACTGGAGAAGACCGGCACAGGGACAGGGGATCGCTAAATCCCAGTTGTTCTGGTTTCAGTCAGGTATCTGGAGAGAAACTGAGATTATGAAGCTGAGGTGGTTCATAAATATGGTCCAGTGGAAGACTCATGAAGCTGGAGTCAGGGGCTCCACGGGGTCTCTGACTTCTTGTCATCAGGAACCCTGGCTGAGGAGGGGTCATCTTGGCAACATTTGGGTCAGGCATGACAGTATTCAGTATACTGGTCTTCCTCCAGCCTCCAAGTCAGGATGATGAGGTGGTTTCCTACGATATAAAATATGGGATAGATAATGTATTCTGACTGCTTATGCTTTATAATGACTCTTGTTGTTGTCAGTACTTTCCCCTCCTTCTACAAAAAATACCCCCACCTGTCAACACATATTAATTCTGCAGCTTTTGTAAACTAGATTGATTATAGTTCCATGCACAAGCGGCCAAATAAATACTTACAGAGAGTTTGCTTTCTTGAAAAGAGATTCTTCAGTAAGTATAATCTTCTGTTGTATTTATTTCCTTTCATTGAATTGTTTTCCCTGTTTATCCCAAAGGCAACTTCTTAAAAAGTATTGTGTAGTTTTCATTCTGTTGCAGTAAATCAGAAGAGCAGAGGTCACTTTGAGAGGGAAAAAAATGAGGTGGATGAATTTGAAACACATAATTTACACATGAAAATCTCAGTGGCTTATTCATCATTTTTGAATAAGGAAATGGAAAATCCAGTAGAAGGAGTATAATCTTATTTATTATGTCTGATTAAGGCCGTCAGATTGGAATATACAAAGACCCCCAGAAGCATTTTAAACAGCCGTTGTTCCCAATGTTTTCGTTGCAATCTAAATGCAAATATAGGGTATAAAACCACAGAATTAGAAATATGCAGCGTTATTTTATGTAGCCAGCAGAGGGCAGAATTTGCTGTGCAGAAGTATGATGGTGTTAGAAGAAATAAGCCATTGGAAATAGTATTTGAACAATGAACTGCAGTGAGCAATGAGTGAATAACACCCCCCACCCCCAATTTGAAATGAGGCTTAAGCTGTTTTCTTCCTCAGTAGTAATTCTTAGCACATCAACATTAAAAACACATTTTTGCAAAGATGGAGGATGCTTGTGCTTAAGGTTGTGCATATTACAGAATTTTTATGTAATTCCTTAATAGAAGTAACAAGTACATGTGTTTTTGGTTCATGTCTTAATATAAAATCATAGTTAAATAAAGGACTGCTTAAAATGTCAGACTCCATCTAGCTGAATACTATTTTCTTTAACGGATGTGTGTGGGGGGGATGGGGTGGGGGGGGAGGTCTTGCAAGGTCTGTTTCATGACACATGACACAACTGGAAGCATTGATGATTGCTTCCAGTTAAAGCTTCCCTATGCAAACACACGTGGTCTGACATTGGGGTACGTCTCCATCTGCCAAGATGGGGATTGGCCAGAGACTGACTCCACCTCATATCTGTGTCCTGCAGCCTTAAGAGAGCTAAGCTAGAGCTGCATAGCATAATCTGTATTTTTGCTAGCTTTGCAATGCATTTCATCTCGGGCAGAAACGTGTACATATTATGGACAAATATGCACATAAAATGCATTACAGCAATTAATAGCATTTAGGAAAAGACATAAATTAAAAATGTTCAGAAAAATGTATACATTTGGAGGGAAAGCACAAAAGCCATATGGATTTTGCTTTGTTTCTTTTTTGAAAAACATCTTTAGTGAAAATGGCAATGGTATGAAATGGGAAAATACACCTTTAGTGTATGTGGAAATGGTACAAAATGACTTAACTTTAAAAATCCAGTGATTTGGGGGAAACTAAGGTCCATATGTCATTCTCATCACCTCACATTCCTGAAAACATTAAAAACAACTGTGTGTTCCGCTTGAACAGGAACCTGTGCAGGTGAATGTGGCTGTGCCTGCAGAGACAGCCAGATTAATATCCCATTAGTAGCCAGAGTGAAATCCCACTGCTGCTGCATAAAAATTAAATCTGATCATGAACAGGCATCTGATTGAATTTCCCTAGTTCCGCTGCAGCTAACAGAGATGGGTGGAAATGATGGATGCTGATCCTCGCGATGCTTGTGCATTGCTAGGCAAAACTCATTTTCTAATTTTCTAGAATTATGGCAGAATGGTGGATAACATGGTTAATGGTTTGTTTTTAGTCACTTGATGTTAAAATTCATTTCTTGATATTAAAATGTGATTTTAATCATAATCGCCATCAGTTTTCTGAAAGGAAAATATCCGAATATTCATTTTATTGATTATGGATAAGGTTGGGGGAAAACACTTATCATCAACTATTATGGTACATATATGAAGTCATTTTCCCAAAATGAACACATTATGCAACTTTTTTCCTGTTTCATAAAATATGCCAATTTTACTTAAGTGCATCATTATCTTGTGCATTGTGTACCCTTCCGTTATGTGTGATTTTTAAAGGCCTTTTGCATGTCTTTGGTGTGATTGCATGATAGATACACACTAGGTTGCATTGTAAATTGTGTGTGTGGTGGCAGTCACAGGGGGATTACAAATAAAGCAAGAGAGGACTGGCAAACATAGTATCATAGAATACTAGAGTTGGAAGGGGCTGTGAAGGCCATCGGGTCCAACCCCCTGCTGTTGCAGGACACCATGTTACACCATCCCACTCCGATGGCTGTCCAGTTTCCTTTTGAATGTCTCTAGTGTGGGAGAGCCCCTCACCTGTCTAGGCAGCTGGTTCCACTGCTGCATTGCTCTGACAGTGAGGAAGCTTTTCCTGATGTCCAGCCTGAATCTGGGTTGTGGCAACTTGAACTGATTATTCCGTGTCCTACACTGTGGCATCAGCAAGAAGAGATCTTGACCTTCCTCTTTGTGACAGCCCTTGAGGTACTTATAGAGGAAAATCATGTCCCCCCTCAGTCTTCTCTTCTCAAGGCTGAACATGCCCAGTTCTCTCAGTCTTTTCTCAGAGGGCAATGTTTCCCAACCCTGGATCATTTTTGTTGCCCTCCTCTGCACCCTTTCTAATTTACCTGCATCTTTCTTAAATCTTGGTGCCGAAAACTGGACATAGTATTCCAGGTGAGGCCCGACTAGTGAGGAGTACAGAGGAACTACTTCTCGTGATTTGGAAGTAATACTTCCATTAATGCATCCCAAAATAGAATTTGCCCTTTTAGAGGTTGCATCACATTGTTGGTTTATATTTAGCCTGCTGTCCACAATCACTCCAAGATTTTTTTCTTTTTCAGTTCTGTTGAGCCACGTATTCCCCATCCTGTATCAATGCATTTGGTTTCTTTTTCCTAGGTGGAAAACTTGGTACTTGTCCTTATTGAATCTCATTCTGTTGTTTTCAGCCAGTGTTCACGTTCATCAAGATCGCCCTGGATCTTCATTCTGTCTTCTAGGGTGTTTGTCTTCTGCAAATTTGATTACCTTTCCTTGTACTTCCTCATCTAAATCATTAATAAGGATGTTGAGCACTGGGCCCAGGGAATGAGCCCTGTGGCACTCACTAGTTATCTCCATCCAATTTGAGAAGGTGCTGTTGATGAACAATCTTTATGTCCGATTTAGCAGTCAATTTTGAATCCACCTAATAGTTTTTCCATCTAGTCCAGTTTTTGCTAATTTGCTTATAAGAATGTCATGTGGCACTATGTCAAAAGCTTTGTTAAAGTCTAGGTAGATTATCTCTACAGTGTTCCCTTTGTCCATTTAGGAGGTTACCCAGTCAAAAAATGAGATTAAATTAGTCTGACAGGATTTACATATTTAAGTATTTAACAGCATATTCCTATACACTGTGTCTTACTTATGATGGGAGTTGTAGTCCAACACATCTTGGAAGAAACCAGGTTGGTGAAAACTTATGTAGATGCTACATGCATAGGATGCTGAGATAGAGAAACACAAACAAGATGTCCCATTTTGCAAAACAGAAAACAGATAAACTGTCTCTGTGTGTGGCCTGCCAGTAAGGTGGCCTCTTCCAAGGACATTGGACTACAACTCCCATCATTCCTAGCTGACATGGCCCATGGGACATTCCACTGTGGGTGCCAACAGTCTGCTTACCTGAGAATGTCGCTAACATATTATAAGCTTTTGTTACCATCTTTTGCTTGAGCAGTTATATTGATCCGTGGCTAGTATGTCGAAAACAGATAGATTGACTAACAGACTTTACAAGCCGAATAAAACCACCAAGTTAAGCACATTGAGGAGGCGATCCTGTATTCACTTACCTGGCAGTAAATCCCATTGAACTTTTTTCATGATGGAACTTCTTTCTGAGCAGACATACATAGAATTATCCTATAAGGTAATTATACTTTTAACTCTCTGATGCTTGTAACTCACCCAGGGAGCAGTGTGGCTAATGGGGCAGGCTAGAAACCAAATAATAAATAAATAATGTGTGGTCTCAGAAGCGCCTAATTTAGCTCAATGTGCACACTTCGTTTCTGATTTGCTTGGCCCTTTAAGAAAGTGATTTGTCTTACATATATATGCATCCAAATGGAAGAGTACTGGGAATAAGTTGTGGGGGGAGGGAATCTCCTGAAAGCCAGAAGGAGCTCTCCTAGCTTCTATGGAGTACTAAATTAAGATTCTGCCACTTAGACTCACACTCGCTGGCGCTCTCTCTCTCTCTCTCTCTCTCTCTCTCTCTCTCTCTCTCTCTCTCTGTGTGTGTGTGTGTGTGAGAGAGAGAGAGAGAGAGAGAGAGAGAGAGAGAGAGAGATTGATTGATTGATTGATTCAGGGAGAGTCATTCTGTGAGCCTTGACTTTTTAAGATGGAAATTTGATGTTCTAATTCTCCATTAGATGAGGGTATCAAGAATGGTAAAAGTAAATTTCTTCATCACAAGGAAGACTGGCACTTCATGTTGTGTGAACCATATGGCTTACTTCTCTGCCAGTAGCACTGGGCGTCCATGGCCTCTATTCCTGGTGCTCTCTGGTAAAATGAAATATGTAATGGGATAGTCCCTTCCCAGTGAAGGGAAGGATTCTAAAGCTTGCCGTGCAGCAGTATCATGTCCCGCGTTATGGGGCGAGAAAGGAGGACAAAGATGTTTTGAGAGGAAGCAACTCTCAGGCTGGCATGCATCTTTCATTCTGTTGGTTTGGGATCAGAACTTGTCTTGTTCTCATGTGCAGACAGGGGAACATTTGCAGGTAAAGCTCTCGTGTTCCTAATCTTAGGGTGCTTGCTTGCAAAATGCATTACTTCATAAATATACATATGTTTAAAATGCACATTTTGGGGGGAAATGTGCATTTCCATGCTTTAGTTCATGGGAGGAAAGTATGTATCTGCTTTTTGTACTTAACAAATCTCTACACCCAAATACCTGCTTTGGGGGGATCAAGACTAGAGATGAGGTAGGCTATGTTTTGAGGTGAAATTCAGAGAACCAGGGCAAGATCCAGCCCTGCTGATCTTGACTCACTCCTCATAACAACTGCTGCCAAACCAGATAAGATGCTTGGAAAAACTGGATCAGATGTCACAGCATTTCATTTAGTTTGGACCTAAGGCGGTCAGCAGTAGGTTGGCATCCCATTGAATTTGCGCTCCCAGGTCTATGCCTCATGAATGACCTCTTCCCAATTGCCATCTGCTTTCATTTTACCTTATTTCATTTCATCTTATTTTTGGTTTATTTTATTTTGTTTCATTTCTGCCCTGCATTTTGGTGCAAGTTTTCACAGAGGGGCTTACAATAAAAATGTGAAAGCACTAAAATAATAGAGGAAGCATAATGTAAAAAAAAGAAAGAAAATCATCAGGAAAGGTCACATACGAAGGGCAAACAGTAACATCAATAACACATGGAAGAATAGAAAGAGTCTTTTGGGACTCTTTCAATGCTTCAAGGAAAGTTTAGGATAGCTAATCCCCAAGTCATGGGACACTCTTAAACATGCTTGAAGTCAGAGGCAGGTCTTTTCCACGGATTCGTCTGCTCACAGAAACAAATCCCATTGGCTTCAGTCAGACTTTTCCCATGTAAATGTGTATAGAATTGCAGCTCTGTTATGTTTACTTGTGGTGCACTGTGGATTTGCCCCACATGACTAGCCATGATAGTTTGTCATATCATCCATACCCTCTTGTGGTATTTCATCATGGTACATCTAGGCAAATAAGTGCCCGCCATGGAAACCACACAGGGTTATGTGTCATGGCGTGTAAACCCAGTTTCATATATCGTTTTGTAAAGTGATGTTTATGTGATTATTAATACATCGGTTTCATCCAGTCCCTCCTCCAAGTAGCTCTGTGGGGCAAACATGGTTCCTGCACTTTTTGCAGAACAACCTGTAGGATTTTCCTTGCAGAGTGGATTCCCCACAGGGTGGCAGTGATCGCTTTGAGGAGGTGGAGCCCAGGTGTAAAGCCATGCCATCAAAACAGCCAAGGAAGTTTCATGGGCAGAGGGGAAGGACATTCCACATCCCTGTTGCAACGAGTTGGGACCGACTTGGGTTGGCACAGAAGCTGGAGGCCACGAAGGGTGGAGAGAAAATGTGCAGGAGCACACACACATTTGCTTGCAGGTTGTTGGCCTCTGCTTCTTGGGTACTTAGACCTCTGAGATTTTGGATTCCTTGTATCTGGGTCTCTCCTATCTGATCCGCAGAATGTCCCCTTTTCTCTCCCTCAACCTCAGGAAGCATCTGCTCATCCTGAGGACAGGAGAGCCTGTGAGTTGAGGTTGGTTATAGAATGAACCTACCTGTGTCCAGCAGGGTATGTTTAAGATGTGGCTCAGATTGATCACACAAACTCTGCAGTGCCCGTGGTCTTGGGAGAAGGACTGTCAACCCATCTAGTGATTGCTTTGTTAGTGTGTGTAAACTTTCTGCACTGTCCCTCAATTCTACCTGCCCCAGGTAGGTTGATCGAAAGGACTGCAGTAGCTAAGCATCTTGTTGTTTCTATTTTCTTTCTTTTGTAGCAGAGTAGATTGGGATGTGCATATTAGTGAGTCTCCATTTCCCCCATGCACGTTCGGAACTGCTTTTGAAAACTAAGTTGGGCATTTTGTTAGAGACATCAGCATTAGGATCCCTTGGAGTCCACTCAATATTTAAAGAGGTGTCAGAAAAGAAAGTTCTGTGTACAGTATAAATTAGGTCTCTCTAGGGATTGAAAAGATATATTGGATTAAAAAAAATAGCTAGCCTAGGATGGTAAAATAATGAGTAATTGCCATGGCAACCTCCCTTTCACATGGTATTCATATACTGCACACACATAAAAAGAGAAGGGTTATCAAAGAAGGAATCAAACCTCAGCTTATGATTTAGATATTATTTTTATATGAGATACTCAGCACTCCCCCTGCCCCAAACCATTTGGTTATCAAACATGAAAAGAAATAATGCTTTTAGTTGTTTCATATAAAAGGGGTCAAAAGGGAGGCTGAAGAGCAAACCATAAAGAATGCTGGAAAATCCTGGTACTTGCTCATAGTTTGCACACTAAACAAAATCAGAACGCTCCAGTCAGTCAGCATTGCTGCTTTGTTCAACTCTTTAAGGCCAAGTATACTCATAATATACGTAATTGTACATCATTCTGAGAGCATTTGCTGAAGAACGGTCTATAAAGGCTTTAAAGTAAGAATAAAGGCACATTCCTTCTAAAGGATTGGCAGCCATTTGTCTGTTGTCTGTTCCTAAGTCAAAATACTATGTATAGATGGATATAGGTAGATGAATGTCATTATCTATATAATGACCAAGCTCTCTTGGTTGGAGATTTTCAAAATTAGATTTACAATTGTTGAGAGGCTTACTGAGATGGATGGTTTTCGCCAAACAAAGGCTGACGTATCTTATATTTTTTTTATTTATACATTTCAAAATTCAGTTGCTTGCTTGCTTGCTTGCTTGCTTTCTTTCTTGTGCAATCCTATGCATGTTTAGACAGAAAAAATTTCCTACAACTCACAGCATTTTTTATCAGCCATATTGGCTGGGAATGCCGTGAAATGTACAGCTGCCTTTTCTGCCTGAACATGCCCAGGTTTGTGCCCTTGAACTACCTCTACACGCTTGATATCCTAAGCTCACTAATTGGTTTAAAAACACAGTATAAAGACAATTGTAAAAAGTATAAAGTGATAAAACCATTACGTGCCATACACAGATAGTAAAACAGACGGTGCAATAACAAGTCAATACATACCGTATTTTTCACTCTATAAGACGCGCCTGACCATAAGACACACCTAGTTTTTAGAGGAGGAAAACAAGAAAAAAAATATTCTGAATCAAATGGGCACATAATCACAGGCACATTCCCCATCACTTCCCCCTGGGCTGCACATCTGACAGACTTACTGCACACACATATTCGCTCTATAAGACGCACAGACATTTCCCCTTACTTTTGAGGGGGGGGGGAAGTGAGTCTTATAGAGCAAAAAATACCGTACTTAATAGATAGACAAATCATTGGGAGTTCTCAAAAGACTTCCATAGTTTTTACCTGATGGGCCACATGTGGGACGATTATCCAGAAGGAAGGTGCCACTCCCAAGAAGGCATGCCTGCAGGGCATAACACGGTGATATTTATTTATTTAAAAATTTATAGGCCGCCCCATTGCAACAAAGCCTCGGGGCGGCTTACAACATAGTTAAAACAATATATAAAACAGTACAGAATTTTTAAAATAATTTATCCCCCTCCCCCCGCGGTGCATCTCAGCAACAAAAATTAAATACCCCTTACCAGATAAATAAATAAACCACCAACAAACACCCCAATAACTACAAATAATAAACATACATAAATCAATAATAAACCACATAAACTCAAATAAAATCAACATTAACAATTAAAATAAGACTGAAATAAAAAGGTCTTCGCCTGGCGCCGAAAAGCATATAATGATGGAGCCAGGCGAACCTCTCCAGAGAGCGCATTCCATAATTGGGGCGCCACCGCCGAAAAGGCCTTCCTCCAGGTACTCACCCATTTCATCTTCCTCACAGGAGGTTCCCGGAGGAGGCCCGCTGTTGCAGATCTTAGGGGGCGGGAGGGCATATAAGGGTGTAAGCGGTCCATTAGGTATCTGGGTCCCAAACCGTTTAGGCCTTTGTAAGTTAACACCAAAACATTGAATTTGGCCCGGACTTCAATTGGAAGCCAGTGGAGCTGACGGAGGACTGGGGTTATATAAGAATAACGCCCAGCCCCCGTCAGCAACCTAGCAGCTCTATTTTGTACCAACTGCAGTATCCGGACCGTCTTCAAGGGCAGCCCCACGTAGAGGGCGTTACAGAAATCTAGCTGAGAAGTTACCAATGCGTGTGTCACTGTCGCCAGGCAGTCCTGATCCAGGAAGGGACGCAGCTGATGTACCAGTCGTAATTGCAGGAAAGCATTCCTCGCTGCTGCCGTCACCTGAGCCTGTAATGACAGCTCCGGGTCGAGGAGCACCCCCAAGCTGTGGACCTTATCCTTTAGAGGGAGTGTAACCCCGTCCAGGACAAGGCCCAAGTCCCCCATCCCTAGGTTCGAACCGCCTACCAACAGGACCTCCGTCTTGTCTGGATTGAGCTTCAGTTTATTGGCCCTCATCCAGCCCATTACCTCAGCCAGGCACTGGTTCAGCACAGCCACCGCCTCACCTGGATTGGTAGAGAACGAGAGGTAGAGCTGGGTGTCATCAGCGTACTGATGACTCCGCAGCCCAGACCTCCTGATGACCTCTCCCAGTGGTTTCATGTAGATGTTAAATAGCATGGGGGACAAAATAGACGCCTGCGGTACCCCATGGCATAACTGCCATGGTGCAGAGGCATAGTGCCCCAAGACCACCCTCTGGAATCGGCCATCAAGGTAGGAGTGGAACCACCGCCAAGCGGTGCCTCCGACACCCAACCCAGCCAGCCTATCCAGAAGGATACCATGGTCGATGGTATCGAAAGCCGCTGAGAGGTCCAGGAGAACCAACAGGGACGCACTCCCCCTGTCTCTCTCCCTGCACAGGTCATCGTACAGGGCGACCAAGGCAAATTCAGTGCTGTACCCAGGTCTGAAACCGGACTGAAATGGGTCCAGACAATCCATTTCCTCCAAGAGTGCTTGGAGTTGTCCCGCCACCACCCGCTCTAGTACCTTGCCCAGAAACGGGATGTTGGCCACCGGTCTATAATTGGCGGCCACATCTGGATCCAGGGATGCCTTCTTTAGGACTGGCCGGACTACCGCCTCCTTTAGGAGTGCAGGCACCCGTCTCTTAAAGAGGCGTTGACCACCTCCCGGATCCAGGGTCCAATCCCGTCCTTGGCTGTCTCTAGTAGCCAGGAAGGGCATGGGTCTAGTAAGCAAGTGGTAGGACGTACTCGTCCAAGCACCTTGTCCACATCATCAGGCCACAACAACTGAAATTCATCCATTAAACAAGGACAAGACGGTGTTGAAAGCAACTCTACAGCCGAATCTGAATCCAAAGCAGAATCAAGCTTGCAGTGTATCTGAATGATTTTCTCCCGAAAATGCTGGGCAAATCGTCACAGCGGGCTTCCGAGGGCGGCACCAGATCTTTCCTTGGGCCAGGATGTACAAGGCCCTGAACCACTCAGAAGAGCTCCACCGGACGGCATTGTGAGGAGGCAATGGAGATGGAGTACAATTTCTTCTTCGCCATCCTCACCACCACAGCATAGGCGCGATAATGCGCACACAAGTGTGTTCGGTCAGATACCTGTCGTGATCGCCTCCACCTGTCCTCTAGTCGTCTTCCAGCCTGCTTCATCGCCCGTAAGTCAGTCATATACCACGGAGATAAACGGGTATATGACTTCCTCTAGACGGAAGAGGACGTTTGGGAGCAATCGTGTCGATAGCCCTGGTCATCTCCTCATTCCACAATTCAACCAGGGCGTCGACAGAATCACCAGCCCTGTCAGCTGGAAAATCCCCCAGAGCATTCAGGAATCCTTCAGGATCCATCCTGCTCCGGGGGTGGACCCACAAAATCGGGTCCGCACCCTTACAGAGGGAGAGGCCGCTCTCGAGCTTAAACCTTATGAGGAAGTGATCCGACCATGACAAGGGCGACAAGCTTAAATTCCGCACCCTCAGATCACCCTCTTCCTGTCCCGTCGAGAAAACCAGGTCCAGAGTGTGTCCACGTTCATGGGTCGGGCCAACGACATGTTGAGACAGCCCCATGGCCGTCATGGAGGCCATGAAGTCCTGAGCCGCCCCGGTAAGAGCCGTCTTGGCATGGAGATTGAAGTCCCCCAGGACCACCATCCTGGGGGTCTTCAACACCAGGTCCGAGACGACCTCCGTCAGCTCAGGCAGGGAGTCTGTTGGGCAGAAGGGTGCACAGTACACCAACAGAATCCCCAATCTGTCTCGGTCCCCCAACACCAAGTGGAGGCCTCAGTCTCAAGGGAACAGGAAGCCCCACAAGGGAAATTGATGCTCGGTAAACCAGAGCGACCCCCCTCCCCTCCCCTCTGGGCGTGGGCGGTGCTGAATTAGGTACCCGGGCGGGCATAGTTGAGAGAGGGAGACATCCCCCCCTCCCACCCAGGTCTTGGTGATACAAGCCAGGTCGGCCCCCTCATCCACGATCAAGTCGTGGATGAGGACAGATTTATTGTTGACCAACCTGGCATTGAACAACAGCACCGACATGCCCAGGGGGCAGCTGACGAGGCTACCAGGAACCTGCCGGCTGGGAGAATAACCAGAACGAGGGACAGGTGTTACCCATCTGTCCCTCCTTCTTCTAGGTGGACACGTTAATCTCCCACCGCTGTAATGCCCCCTGCCCATCACCACCCCAATGGCGGCGCCCCCACGCTCCCCAGGCAACGACATAACAAAAGACAAATCAACAGCCGAGATGTACCAACGAAAATTTAAAACTTTACAATAAAATCCCCTAATTTACTCACTAAAACCACCGCCAAGTCTAGCAGCTGTGGGCCAGGACCCCTGGCCAGCCCAGCCCCCGCATGGCCCCCCGAATAGAACCCCCAAACGGCGGTGCCCTTTGGCCACCGCCCTTCAGCCGCCGGCCCGAGGCCACCGGCCCCCGGCATCGGTGGCGCTTTCAAGCCCGCGGGGCTCCTCCCCTCGCTCGCCCTGCCCACCACCTGCCGCTCGCCTGCCCCCCCCCCCCGCACGCCTCTCACATGCCTCTCATGATCATGGAATGACCCAAAAGGCCTCCACAGAGGAACTCAGGGGTCACATGGGTATATATGGAGGGAGACGGTCATCTGGGTTTTGCATATATGGAATGTATGAGGTTTATACTGATTTGGCCCAGTGATCCATCTAGGCCTGCAGGGCCTGCTGTCTGTCCTCTAAGCTCTCACATCTCAAGTAAGAGTCCTTCCCAGGCTGTGATCCTTTGAACTGAAAACTGAATGCAGGAGCTTCTGTCCACAAAGCCTGTGTTTTAACACTGAGCGTCAGGACCCTCCAAACAAGTGTTTAATGACACAGCCTTCTCACCCCTGTGCAAGGTTTCACCAGGATCAGAGGTGGTCTGTGATGTCCTGCCTGAAGTGGGAGGATGTTCTGCCATCTTTATGGCCTCTCCTCTCCTCTCCTCTCCTCTCCTCTCCTCTCCTCTCCTCTCCTCTCCTCTCC